>CM044354.1:367776198-367849877 GCA_024294585.1 Vipera latastei
ACGTAACAACTGTCTGGCTTTGCAAGAGAAACTTGGGGCTCAACTTTAATAATAATAATAATAATAATAATAATAATAATAATAATAATAATAATAATAATAATAATAATAATAATAATAATAGAGTTGGAAGGCACCTTGGAGGTCATCTAGTCCAACCCCCTGCTCAGGCAGGAAAGCCTATGCCATTTCAGACAAACAGCTGTCCAGTCTCTTCTTAAAAAATTCCAGCATTGGAGCATTCATAGCTTCTGGAGACAGGTTGTTAATAAAAAAGTTGGAAGGGACCTTGGAGGTCATCTAGTCCAACCCCCTGCTCAGGCAGGAAAGCCTATGCCATTTCAGACAAACGGCTGTCCAGTCTCTTCTTAAAAACTTCCAGTGGTCGTAGGTACAAGGACCCCCTTTATCTAACGCTTCTGCGGCACCAATGACGAATTTAGCCTTAGCCAGAAGAAGCCGCCGGCTGCAAAAACACACAATGCCTTCTATTTTTGCCTACTCGTGGTGTGCACACACGTAAGTGTGGGTGTGGGGTGTCTCCTTTATACCCTCCCTAATGACTGTAGTAAACTCAGTGGGGAATAAACCAGCCACAAACAAGCGAGGCGGGCGGGGTCACAAATAAGTATTAGTTTCGCCACCCCCCCAAAAGGCAACAGGCCGTGACTGTTGATTTACACACAGCGGCAACACAAGCATGAATCGAAACCCACAACATTTGCACCCGCCACTGTCTTGCATAAAAGAGAGACGCAAAGGAGAAACACATTTTCTTTTCCTTCTCCATACAGGTGATCCTCGACTTACGACCACAGGGGAGCCCACGATTTCTGCTGCTAAACAAGACAGTTCTTAACTGAGTTTTGCCCCCATTTTATGACCTTTCCCCCACCTGCGGTTGTTAAGCGAATCCCGGCGGTGCGTAAGGTTTCATAAGTGAATCCGGCTTCCATTCGTTTAGCGACCATTCCAATAATTAAACAGCACTGGAGAAATGAACTTATAACCTGGTCCTCGCACTTATGACCGTTGCAGCATCCCCACGGTCACAGGATCAAACTGTGGGTTTGTGTTTGTGAACCGGCATGTACAGGCAGTCCTCGACTTACAGCCACAGGGGAGCTCAAGATTTCCGTTGTTAAATGAGTTTTGCCTCGTTTTACAACCTTTTTGGCCACAGTTGTTAAGTGAATCACTGCACCGGTTAATAACACAGTTGTTAAGTGAATATGGCTTCCCCCATTGACTGTGCTTGTCAGAAGGTTGCAAAAGGGGATCATATGACCCTGGGACGCTGCAACCGTCACAAATGTGTCAGTTGTCAAGTATCTGAATTTTGATCATGTGAGCATGGGAGATGCTGAGACGGTCGTAAGCGTGAAAAATGGTCATAAGTCCCTTTTTTCTGCACCATTGTAATTTTGGTCACTAAACAAACCGTTGTTAAGTGGAGGACTGGTTGTATTTCTAACGCTCAATCCAGCCATGCAATTAAAAAAACACAAAGCTATTTTCGCTTGCCTTTTTAGCGGGAGAAATAAGTGGAATTCATAGCTGGCCAAAGAAGGCCCCAGACCTCAAGAAAGAACAGCTCAAACCCAGCCTTGTGATTGCCTAACAACTGGTTCCGTTGTTTCCACAGTGGCTGACCTAACAGGATTGTTGTGCAATAATGTTCATGCAATCGCACCCCGGCTGTGAATGATTCTGAAATGGGTTTCCTGCCTGAGCAGGGGGTTGGACTACATGACCTCCAAGGTCCCTTCCAACTTTATTATAATTATTGTTGTTGTTGTTAATAATAATAATATTCTGTCTGGGTTCGCACGCGGCATTCAACAATGCAGTAATTTCTTTGGATCCGGGACTCAGCAGGTTATCCGAATGCACCCGGGGGTGGGGGTGGGGGGCGGCTAGCAAGTAATCCATGGTTGCAAGTTGAGTCATCACAGGATCAGACCGGATTTCACGACCGTTTTTAATACCGTCGTAAGTCGAGTCACAGGATCCAACCAAAAGATTGGGGGCTTTTACCTCGCTTTAAAAAGCCATTTAAAATTCAAAATTCTGTGAAGATGGTGACCCCAATCGTGGGTTGAGTCTCTGAACCTGATCAAAATACAGCAGGATTTATTTTTTTTAACACGGCTTTAAAAATTTAAAATGTTGGTGAGATTTTGGGGATATTCTTCTTCTTGCTTACTTATTAAATTTATATACTGCCCATCTCGCTGTTTGGGGCCGACCCTAGGTGGCTTACATCTCTTTTACGCATATGTAAAATACTATTTATTTGCCATTAATAAATCATATTACTACGTATTAATAGTTATAAAGATGCATACAGACGTATTATTATTTATTAGAAAATATTTACATATGTATTGTATATGCTGATGTCATTAATGGACCGAAGATTCTTCCCTCTCCCTGTTTGTTTCTTGTGCCCTTGCTTGCGTTAATTTTAATGTGAATTTTAATGCGAATATTTATGATCTTAGGATTTTAATGTTTTGGCGTGTCGCTTTTATTCTGCGCTCAGCCATCCGCAGTCGCCTGTAGGAGAGGTGGGAGGCGTATAAATTCAATATATAAATAAATTTACCAATAAACGGCCTAACGCATGCCAGCCTTTTACAGGTAGTCCTCGGATTACGAGCACAACGGAGCCCAAAATTTCTGCTGCTTTGATAAGTGAGTTTTGTCCCATTTTGCAAACTTCAGTCACTGCCATCATTAAATCAGTAACGTGGTTGTTAAGCCAATCTGGCTTCCACCCCTCCCCACCCCACCCTCATTGACTTTGCTTGTCAGCAGGTCACAAAAGGGGATTGCATGACCCCAGGGCATGGCAACCGTCATAAATACGAATCAGTTGTCAAGTGTCCGAATTTTGATCACATGATCACGGGGGATGCTGCAATGGGTCGTAGGTGTGGAAAATGTTCATAAGTCACTTTTTCCATGACTTACTTTGAACAGTCACTAAAAGAATAGAATAGAATAGAATAGAATAGAATAGAATAGAATAGAATAGAATAGAATAGAATAGAATAGAATAGAATAGAATTACAGGATAGAATAGAATAGAATAGAATAGAATTACAGGATAGAATAGAATAGAATAGAATAGAATAGAATAGAATAGAATAGAATAGAATAGAATAGAATAGAATTACAGGATAGAATAGAATAGAATAGAATAGAATAGAATAGAATAGAATAGAATAGAATAGAATAGAATAGAATAGAATAGAAACTTCCTGACAGTTAGAACAATTAACCAGTGGAACAAACTGCCTCCAGAAGCTCTGAATGCTCCAACACTGGAAGTTTTTAAGAAGAGACTGGACAGCCACTTGTCTGGAATGGTATAGGGTTTCCTGCCTGAGCAGGGGGTTGGACTAGATGACCTCCAAGGTCCCTTCCAACTTCTTCTTCTTCTTCTTCTTCTTCTTCTTCTTCTTCTTCTTCTTCTTCTTCTTCTTCTTCTTCTTCTCCTTCTTCTTCTTCTTCTTCTTCTTCTTCTTCTTCTTATTATTATTATTATTATTATTATAGAATAGAATAGAATAGAATAGAATAGAATAGAATAGAATAGAATAGAATAGAAAATATGGAATGGAATGGAATGGAATGGAATGGAATGGAATGGAATGGAATGGAATGGAATAGAATAGAATTTGGAATGGAATAGAATAGAATAGGAATATACTGTAGAATAGAATAGAATAGAATAGAATAGAATAGAATGGAATGGAATGGAATGGAATGGAATGGAATGGAATGGAACGGAACGGAATGGAATGGAATAGAACTCAGTGACAATCACAGGATACTAAATAAAAGCAATCAACAAAAATCATAACACACACACACACACACACACACACACACACACACACACCAAAGTTATAGTCATAGCAAGCCAAGGAAGTGGTTGATAAGATTGATGGGTTGTACTGTGTAGCCCTTGTTCCCCACTTTCTGTGGCCTCCCTACCCATGCGCCCTTATATTGATTGATTGATTAAATTTATATGCCGTCTATCTTCCTGCCTCAGTTCCACTCCACCCAGAGGAGGCAACATCTAATGGCAGCATCGCCCACTAGCGAGGGATTTGATCCTGGCCGGCTCAGGAAGGAAAGAAGGAAGGAAGGAAGGAAGGAAGGAAGCCCTAGTGGCACAGTGCCATATTGCAGGCTGACTCTGCCCACAGCCAGCAGTTCGATCCTCACCAATTCAAAGTTGACTCACCCTTCCTTCCTTCCGAGGTCAGTAAAATGAGGATCCAAATTGTTGGGGGGACAATAGGCTGACTCTGTAAACCACTCAGAGAGGGCTATAAAAGCACTATGGAGCGGAATACAGGTAGTCCTCGCCTTACAACAATTCGTTTAGTGACCATTCAAAGTTACAACAGCACTGGGAAAAGTGACTTATGACCGTTTTTTCACACTTACGACCATCGCAACATCCCCACGGTCACGCGATCAAAATCCAAACGCTTCGCAACTGACTCGCACTTATGACGGTTGCAGCGCCCGGGGGGGGAGGTGCTCACGTGATCCCCTTTTGCGAACTTTTGACAAGGAGGAATCTAGATGCAGTTAAGAACCACGTTAGTAACTTCGCCATTCACTTAACAACCGTGGCAAGAGAGGTCGTAACCCGGGGCAAAATTCACTTCACCACTGTCACACTTAGCGACATAAATTTTGGGCTCTGTTGTGGTCGTAAGTCGAGGACTGCCTGCAAAAGGCTGACATGCCTTAGGCGGCTTATTGATAAAGTTATTTCTTTATTTATTAAATTTATATGCCAGGGCCAATTTATTCTCCAAAGCACCAGAAGGCAGGACAAGAAGCAAAGGATGGAAACTAACCAAGGAGAGAAGCAACTTGAAATTAAGGAGAAACTTCCTAACAGGACAATTAACCAGTGGAACTCCTTGCCTCCAGAAGTCATGGGTGCTTCATCACTGGAGGTTTTGAAGAAGAGACTGGACAGCCATTTGTCTGAAATGATATAGGATCTCCAGCTTGAGCAGGGGGCTGGACTAGAAGACCTCCAAGGTCCCTTCCAACTCTATTCCAATACCGATTCTGACTGTTAGACGGCTTACCGCAAAATTAAAAATCACACCGCAGAACATTAAAACTGCAGTTGCCTAAGTCTAACTGCTATTGCTATTTGCAGTTTCTGAACAACAAAATCAGCAGGGAAAAAATGTCGCCCAGGGAAATGGCAAAGAAGTGTTGCAGGACCCCGAGAACGAGGCGGAAAAACGGATGCCGTTCTGCAGAGAGAAACGTGGCAGCAACCGTGTTAAAGAATATTAGCGGCGAGACGGGAAGGCGAAACCTGCCGATGGGCAAACCTTTCAGACAGAACCAAATAAAGCTGTTTTGAAAAAGGAAGTCTCTTCGGTGTGTTTCCCAATTTCCCCAACTTCCTGAGGGGCAAACTTCATGACCCAGAATTCCCTAGCCTGCCTAAGTATTGCTGGGAGTTGAAGTCCATACAGAGAATTTTACTTATTTATTAAAAGTGGTTTGCTGCCCGCTAATCCTTGACTTAGATCCACAGCTGGAAGCAGAGCTTCCCTGGCTAAGCAAAGCAGGCGAGACACGCTCAGTTTTACGACCTCCTGTGCCATGGTTGTTAAGTGAATCCCCCGGTCATTAAGTGAATGCGGCTTCCCCCATTGGCTTTGCTTGTTGGAATCCCCCGGGAAAGGTCGCTAATGGTGAATCACGTGACCCCGGGACCTTGCCACCATCGTAAATACATGCCTGTTGCCAAGCGCCCAAATTTTGATCATGTGACTGTAACAGTCATAAGTGTGAGGACTGGATGCCATTGTAACTTTGAAGGGGTGCTAAATGAATATCTGTACATCAAGAACTACGTATATGTCTAGGCCAGTGTTTCTCGACCTTTAAGATGAGTGGACTTCAACTCCCAGAATTCCCTAGCCAGCAAAAGAAAGCTGGCTGGGGAATTAATAGAATAGAATAGAATAGAATAGAATAGAATAGAATAGAATAGAATAGAATAGAATAGAATAGAATAGAAAGTATGGAATGGAATGGAATGGAATGGAATGGAATAGAATAGAATAGAATAGAATAGAATAGAATAGAATAGAATAGAATAGAATAGAATAGAATAGAATAGAATAGAATAGAATAGAATAGAATAGAATAGAATAGAAAGTATGGAATGGAATGGAATGGAATAGAATAGAATAGAATAGAATAGAATAGAATAGAATAGAATAGAATAGAATAGAATAGAATAGAATAGAATTGAATTATGGGATGGAATAGAATCAAATTATGGGATAGAATAGAATAGAATAGAATAGAATAGAATAGAATAGAATAGAAGAATGGAATGTAGAATAGAATAGAATAGAATAGAATAGAATAGAATAGAATAGAATAGAATAGAATAGAATAGAATAGAATAGAATAGAATTATGGGATGGAATAGAATCAAATTATGGGATAGAATAGAATAGAATAGAATAGAATAGAATAGAATAGAATAGAATAGAAGAATGGAATGTAGAATAGAATAGAATAGAATAGAATAGAATAGAATAGAATAGAATAGAATAGAATAGAATAGAATAGAATTATGGGATGGAATAGAATCAAATTATGGGATAGAATAGAATAGAATAGAATAGAATAGAATAGAATAGAATAGAAGAATGGAATGTAGAATAGAATAGAATAGAATAGAATAGAATAGAATAGAATAGAATAGAATAGAATAGAATTATGGGATGGAATAGAATCAAATTATGGGATAGAATAGAATAGAATAGAATAGAATAGAATAGAATAGAATAGAATAGAAAGTATGGAATGGAATGGAATGGAATGGAATAGAATAGAATAGAATAGAATAGAATAGAATAGAATAGAATAGAATAGAATAGAATAGAATAGAATAGAATAGAATTATGGGATGGAATAGAATCAAATTATGGGATAGAATAGAATAGAATAGAATAGAATAGAATAGAATAGAATAGAATAGAATAGAAGAATGGAATGTAGAATAGAATAGAATAGAATAGAATAGAATAGAATAGAATAGAATAGAATAGAATAGAATAGAATAGAATAGAATAGAATAGAATAGAATAGAATAGAATAGAATTATGGGATGGAATAGAATCAAATTATGGGATAGAATAGAATAGAATAGAATAGAATAGAATAGAATTATGGGATGGAATAGAATCAAATTATGGGATAGAATAGAATAGAATAGAATAGAATAGAATAGAATAGAATAGAAGAATGGAATGTAGAATAGAATAGAATAGAATAGAATAGAATAGAATAGAATAGAATAGAATAGAATAGAATAGAATAGAATAGAATAGAATAGAAGAATGGAATGTAGAATAGAATAGAATAGAATAGAATAGAATAGAATAGAATAGAATAGAATAGAATAGAATAGAATAGAATTATGGGATGGAATAGAATCAAATTATGGGATAGAATAGAATAGAATAGAATAGAATAGAATAGAATAGAATAGAATAGAAGAATGGAATGTAGAATAGAATAGAATAGAATAGAATAGAATAGAATAGAATAGAATAGAATAGAATAGAATAGAATAGAATAGAATAGAATAGAATAGAATAGAATTATGGGATGGAATAGAATCAAATTATGGGATAGAATAGAATAGAATAGAATAGAATAGAATAGAATAGAATAGAATAGAATAGAATAGAAAGTATGGAATGGAATGGAATGGAATGGAATGGAATAGAATAGAATAGAATAGAATAGAATAGAATAGAATAGAATAGAATAGAATAGAATAGAATAGAATAGAATAGAATAGAATAGAATAGAATTATGGGATGGAATAGAATCAAATTATGGGATAGAATAGAATAGAATAGAATAGAATAGAATAGAATAGAATAGAAGAATGGAATGTAGAATAGAATAGAATAGAATAGAATAGAATAGAATAGAATAGAATAGAATAGAATAGAATAGAATAGAATAGAATAGAATTATGGGATGGAATAGAATCAAATTATGGGATAGAATAGAATAGAATAGAATAGAATAGAATAGAATAGAATAGAATAGAATAGAACAGAACAGAACAGAATAGAATAGAAAATAGAATAGAATAGAACAAATAAAATAAAATACAGGATAGAATAGAATAGAATAGAATTAAAATAAGGAATAGAATAGAAAATGAATAGAATAGAATAGAATAGAATAGAATAGAATAGAATAGAATAGAATTATGGGATGGAATAGAATCAAATTATGGGATAGAATAGAATAGAATAGAATAGAATAGAATAGAATAGAATAGAATAGAATAGAATAGAACAGAACAGAACAGAATAGAATAGAAAATAGAATAGAATAGAACAAATAAAATAAAATACAGGATAGAATAGAATAGAATAGAATTAAAATAAGGAATAGAATAGAATAGAATAGAATAGAATAGAATAGAATAGAATAGAATAGAATTATGGGATGGAATAGAATCAAATTATGGGATAGAATAGAATAGAATAGAATAGAATAGAATAGAATAGAATAGAATAGAATAGAATAGAATAGAATAGAATAGAATAGAATAGAATAGAATAGAAAGTATGGAATGGAATGGAATGGAATGGAATGGAATGGAATGGAATGGAATAGAATAGAATAGAATAGAATAGAATAGAATAGAATAGAATAGAATAGAATAGAATAGAATTATGGGATGGAATAGAATCAAATTATGGGATAGAATAGAATAGAATAGAATAGAATAGAATAGAATAGAATAGAATAGAATAGAATAGAATAGAATAGAAGAATGGAATGTAGAATAGAATAGAATAGAATAGAATAGAATAGAATAGAATAGAATAGAATAGAATAGAATAGAATAGAATAGAAGAATGGAATGTAGAATAGAATAGAATAGAATAGAATAGAATAGAATAGAATAGAATAGAATAGAATAGAATAGAATAGAATAGAATTATGGGATGGAATAGAATCAAATTATGGGATAGAATAGAATAGAATAGAATAGAATAGAATAGAATAGAATAGAATAGAATAGAATAGAAGAATGGAATGTAGAATAGAATAGAATAGAATAGAATAGAATAGAATAGAATAGAATAGAATAGAATAGAATAGAATAGAATAGAATAGAAGAATGGAATGTAGAATAGAATAGAATAGAATAGAATAGAATAGAATAGAATAGAATAGAATAGAATAGAATAGAATAGAATAGAATAGAATAGAATAGAATAGAATAGAATTATGGGATGGAATAGAATCAAATTATGGGATAGAATAGAATAGAATAGAATAGAATAGAATAGAATAGAATAGAATAGAATAGAAAGTATGGAATGGAATGGAATGGAATGGAATAGAATAGAATAGAATAGAATAGAATAGAATAGAATAGAATAGAATAGAATAGAATAGAATAGAATAGAATAGAATAGAATAGAATAGAATAGAATAGAATAGAATAGAATATATGGAATGGAATAGAATGGAATGGAATGGAATGGAATAGAATAGAATAGAAAAAATGGAATGGAATAGAATAGAATAAAGAATGGAATGGAATGGAATGGAATAGAATAGAATAGAATAGAATAGAATAGAATAGAATAGAATAGAATAGAATAGAATAGAATAGAATAGAATTATGGGATGGAATAGAATCAAATTATGGGATAGAATAGAATAGAATAGAATAGAATAGAATAGAATAGAATAGAATAGAATAGAATAGAATTACGGAATGGAATAAGATAGGATAGGATAGGATAGGATAGGATAGGATAGGATAGGATAGGATAGGATAGGATAGGATAGAACAGAACAGAATTATAGGATAGAATAGAATAGAATTATGGGATAGAATAGAATAGAATAGAATAGGATAGGATAGGATAGGATAGGATAGGATAGGATAGGATAGGATAGGATAGGATAGGATAGGATAGGTTAGGACAGAACAGAACAGAACAGAACAGAATTATAGGATAGAATAGAATAGAATAGAATTATGGGATAGAATAGAATTATGAGATAGAAAAAAATAGAATTGTATAGAATTATAGGATAGAATAGAATGGAATAGAATAGAGTAGAGTAGAGTAGAGTAGAGTAGAATAGAATAGAATAGAATAGAATAGAATAGAATAGAATAGAATAGAATAGAATAGAATAGAATAGAATAGAATAGAATTATGGGATGGAATAGAATCAAATTATGGGATAGAATAGAATAGAATAGAATAGAATAGAATAGAATAGAATAGAATAGAATAGAATAGAATAGAAAGTATGGAATGGAATGGAATGGAATAGAATAGAATAGAATAGAATAGAATAGAATAGAATAGAATAGAATAGAATAGAATAGAATAGAATAGAATAGAAGAATGGAATGTAGAATAGAATAGAATAGAATAGAATAGAATAGAATAGAATAGAATAGAATAGAATAGAATAGAATAGAATTATGGGATGGAATAGAATCAAATTATGGGATAGAATAGAATAGAATAGAATAGAATAGAATAGAATAGAATAGAATAGAATAGAACAGAACAGAACAGAACAGAATAGAATAGAAAATAGAATAGAATAGAACAAATAAAATAAAATACAGGATAGAATAGAATAGAATAGAATTAAAATAAGGAATAGAATAGAATAGAATAGAATAGAATAGAATAGAATAGAATAGAATAGAATAGAATAGAATAGAATTATGGGATGGAATAGAATCAAATTATGGGATAGAATAGAATAGAATAGAATAGAATAGAATAGAATAGAATAGAATAGAATAGAATAGAATAGAAAGTATGGAATGGAATGGAATGGAATGGAATGGAATGGAATAGAATAGAATAGAATAGAATAGAATAGAATAGAATAGAATAGAATAGAATAGAATAGAATAGAATAGAATAGAATAGAATTATGGGATGGAATAGAATCAAATTATGGGATAGAATAGAATAGAATAGAATAGAATAGAATAGAATAGAATAGAATAGAAGAATGGAATGTAGAATAGAATAGAATAGAATAGAATAGAATAGAATAGAATAGAATAGAATAGAATAGAATAGAAGAATGGAATGTAGAATAGAATAGAATAGAATAGAATAGAATAGAATAGAATAGAATAGAATAGAATAGAATAGAATAGAATAGAATTATGGGATGGAATAGAATCAAATTATGGGATAGAATAGAATAGAATAGAATAGAATAGAATAGAATAGAATAGAATAGAAGAATGGAATGTAGAATAGAATAGAATAGAATAGAATAGAATAGAATAGAATAGAATAGAATAGAATAGAATAGAATAGAATAGAATAGAATAGAATAGAATTATGGGATGGAATAGAATCAAATTATGGGATAGGATAGAATAGAATAGAATAGAATAGAATAGAATAGAATAGAATAGAATAGAATAGAATAGAATAGAAAGTATGGAATGGAATGGAATGGAATGGAATAGAATAGAATAGAATAGAATAGAATAGAATAGAATAGAATAGAATAGAATAGAATAGAATAGAATAGAATAGAATAGAATAGAATAGAATAGAATAGAATAGAATAGAATAGAATAGAATATATGGAATGGAATGGAATGGAATGGAATGGAATGGAATAGAATAGAATAGAAAAAAATGGAATGGAATAGAATAGAATAAAGAATGGAATGGAATGGAATGGAATGGAATGGAATAGAATAGAATAGAATAGAATAGAATAGAATAGAATAGAATAGAATAGAATAGAATAGAATAGAATTATGGGATGGAATAGAATCAAATTATGGGATAGAATAGAATAGAATAGAATAGAATAGAATAGAATAGAATAGAATAGAATAGAATAGAATAGAATAGAATAGAATAGAATAGAATAGAATAGAATAGAATAGAATAGAAAGTATGGAATGGAATGGAATGGAATAGAATAGAATAGAATAGAATAGAATAGAATAGAATAGAATAGAATAGAATAGAATAGAATAGAATAGAATAGAATAGAATTGAATTATGGGATGGAATAGAATCAAATTATGGGATAGAATAGAATAGAATAGAATAGAATAGAATAGAATAGAATAGAAGAATGGAATGTAGAATAGAATAGAATAGAATAGAATAGAATAGAATAGAATAGAATAGAATAGAATAGAATAGAATAGAATAGAATAGAATAGAATAGAATTATGGGATGGAATAGAATCAAATTATGGGATAGAATAGAATAGAATAGAATAGAATAGAATAGAATAGAATAGAATAGAAGAATGGAATGTAGAATAGAATAGAATAGAATAGAATAGAATAGAATAGAATAGAATAGAATAGAATAGAATAGAATAGAATAGAATAGAATAGAATTATGGGATGGAATAGAATCAAATTATGGGATAGAATAGAATAGAATAGAATAGAATAGAATAGAATAGAATAGAAGAATGGAATGTAGAATAGAATAGAATAGAATAGAATAGAATAGAATAGAATAGAATAGAATAGAATTATGGGATGGAATAGAATCAAATTATGGGATAGAATAGAATAGAATAGAATAGAATAGAATAGAATAGAATAGAAAGTATGGAATGGAATGGAATGGAATGGAATAGAATAGAATAGAATAGAATAGAATAGAATAGAATAGAATAGAATAGAATAGAATAGAATAGAATAGAATTATGGGATGGAATAGAATCAAATTATGGGATAGAATAGAATAGAATAGAATAGAATAGAATAGAATAGAATAGAATAGAATAGAATAGAAGAATGGAATGTAGAATAGAATAGAATAGAATAGAATAGAATAGAATAGAATAGAATAGAATAGAATAGAATAGAATAGAATAGAATAGAATAGAATAGAATAGAATAGAATAGAATTATGGGATGGAATAGAATCAAATTATGGGATAGAATAGAATAGAATAGAATAGAATAGAATAGAATTATGGGATGGAATAGAATCAAATTATGGGATAGAATAGAATAGAATAGAATAGAATAGAATAGAATAGAATAGAAGAATGGAATGTAGAATAGAATAGAATAGAATAGAATAGAATAGAATAGAATAGAATAGAATAGAATAGAATAGAATAGAAGAATGGAATGTAGAATAGAATAGAATAGAATAGAATAGAATAGAATAGAATAGAATAGAATAGAATAGAATAGAATAGAATAGAATTATGGGATGGAATAGAATCAAATTATGGGATAGAATAGAATAGAATAGAATAGAATAGAATAGAATAGAATAGAATAGAATAGAAGAATGGAATGTAGAATAGAATAGAATAGAATAGAATAGAATAGAATAGAATAGAATAGAATAGAATAGAATAGAATTATGGGATGGAATAGAATCAAATTATGGGATAGAATAGAATAGAATAGAATAGAATAGAATAGAATAGAATAGAAGAATGGAATGTAGAATAGAATAGAATAGAATAGAATAGAATAGAATAGAATAGAATAGAATAGAATAGAATAGAATAGAATAGAATAGAATAGAATAGAATTATGGGATGGAATAGAATCAAATTATGGGATAGAATAGAATAGAATAGAATAGAATAGAATAGAATAGAATAGAACAGAACAGAACAGAATAGAATAGAAAATAGAATAGAATAGAACAAATAAAATAAAATACAGGATAGAATAGAATAGAATAGAATTAAAATAAGGAATAGAATAGAAAATGAATAGAATAGAATAGAATAGAATAGAATAGAATAGAATAGAATAGAATTATGGGATGGAATAGAATCAAATTATGGGATAGAATAGAATAGAATAGAATAGAATAGAATAGAATAGAATAGAATAGAATAGAATAGAACAGAACAGAACAGAATAGAATAGAAAATAGAATAGAATAGAACAAATAAAATAAAATACAGGATAGAATAGAATAGAATAGAATTAAAATAAGGAATAGAATAGAATAGAATAGAATAGAATAGAATAGAATAGAATAGAATAGAATTATGGGATGGAATAGAATCAAATTATGGGATAGAATAGAATAGAATAGAATAGAATAGAATAGAATAGAATAGAATAGAATAGAATAGAATAGAATAGAATAGAATAGAATAGAATAGAATAGAATAGAAAGTATGGAATGGAATGGAATGGAATGGAATGGAATGGAATGGAATGGAATAGAATAGAATAGAATAGAATAGAATAGAATAGAATAGAATAGAATAGAATAGAATAGAATAGAATTATGGGATGGAATAGAATCAAATTATGGGATAGAATAGAATAGAATAGAATAGAATAGAATAGAATAGAATAGAATAGAATAGAAGAATGGAATGTAGAATAGAATAGAATAGAATAGAATAGAATAGAATAGAATAGAATAGAATAGAATAGAATAGAATAGAATAGAATAGAATAGAAGAATGGAATGTAGAATAGAATAGAATAGAATAGAATAGAATAGAATAGAATAGAATAGAATAGAATAGAATAGAATAGAATTATGGGATGGAATAGAATCAAATTATGGGATAGAATAGAATAGAATAGAATAGAATAGAATAGAATAGAATAGAATAGAATAGAATAGAAGAATGGAATGTAGAATAGAATAGAATAGAATAGAATAGAATAGAATAGAATAGAATAGAATAGAATAGAATAGAATAGAATAGAAGAATGGAATGTAGAATAGAATAGAATAGAATAGAATAGAATAGAATAGAATAGAATAGAATAGAATAGAATAGAATAGAATAGAATTATGGGATGGAATAGAATCAAATTATGGGATAGAATAGAATAGAATAGAATAGAATAGAATAGAATAGAATAGAATAGAATAGAATAGAATAGAAAGTATGGAATGGAATGGAATGGAATGGAATAGAATAGAATAGAATAGAATAGAATAGAATAGAATAGAATAGAATAGAATAGAATAGAATAGAATAGAATAGAATAGAATATATGGAATGGAATAGAATGGAATGGAATGGAATGGAATAGAATAGAATAGAAAAAATGGAATGGAATAGAATAGAATAAAGAATGGAATGGAATGGAATGGAATAGAATAGAATAGAATAGAATAGAATAGAATAGAATAGAATAGAATAGAATAGAATAGAATAGAATAGAATAGAATAGAATTACGGAATGGAATAAGATAGGATAGGATAGGATAGGATAGGATAGGATAGGATAGGATAGGATAGGATAGAACAGAACAGAATTATAGGATAGAATAGAATAGAATTATGGGATAGAATAGAATAGAATAGAATAGGATAGGATAGGATAGGATAGGATAGGATAGGATAGGATAGGATAGGATAGGATAGGATAGGATAGGATAGGTTAGGACAGAACAGAACAGAACAGAACAGAATTATAGGATAGAATAGAATAGAATAGAATTATGGGATAGAATAGAATTATGAGATAGAAAAAAATAGAATTGTATAGAATTATAGGATAGAATAGAATGGAATAGAATAGAGTAGAGTAGAGTAGAGTAGAGTAGAATAGAATAGAATAGAATAGAATAGAATAGAATAGAATAGAATAGAATAGAATAGAATAGAATAGAATAGAATAGAATAGAATAGAAAGTATGGAATGGAATGGAATGGAATGGAATGGAATGGAATGGAATGGAATAGAATAGAATAGAATAGAATAGAATAGAATAGAATAGAATAGAATAGAATAGAATAGAATAGAATAGAATAGAATAGAAAGTATGGAATGGAATGGAATGGAATAGAATAGAATAGAATAGAATAGAATAGAATAGAATAGAATAGAATAGAATAGAATAGAATTATGGGATGGAATAGAATCAAATTATGGGATAGAATAGAATAGAATAGAATAGAATAGAATAGAATAGAATAGAATAGAATAGAATAGAAGAATGGAATGTAGAATAGAATAGAATAGAATAGAATAGAATAGAATAGAATAGAATAGAATAGAATAGAATAGAATAGAATAGAATAGAATAGAATTATGGGATGGAATAGAATCAAATTATGGGATAGAATAGAATAGAATAGAATAGAATAGAATAGAATAGAATAGAAGAATGGAATGTAGAATAGAATAGAATAGAATAGAATAGAATAGAATAGAATAGAATAGAATAGAATAGAATAGAATAGAATAGAATAGAATAGAATAGAATAGAATAGAATTATGGGATGGAATAGAATCAAATTATGGGATAGAATAGAATAGAATAGAATAGAATAGAATAGAATAGAATAGAATAGAATAGAAGAATGGAATGTAGAATAGAATAGAATAGAATAGAATAGAATAGAATAGAATAGAATAGAATAGAATAGAATAGAATAGAATAGAATTATGGGATGGAATAGAATCAAATTATGGGATAGAATAGAATAGAATAGAATAGAATAGAATAGAATAGAATAGAATAGAAAGTATGGAATGGAATGGAATGGAATGGAATAGAATAGAATAGAATAGAATAGAATAGAATAGAATAGAATAGAATAGAATAGAATAGAATAGAATAGAATAGAATTATGGGATGGAATAGAATCAAATTATGGGATAGAATAGAATAGAATAGAATAGAATAGAATAGAATAGAATAGAAGAATGGAATGTAGAATAGAATAGAATAGAATAGAATAGAATTATGGGATGGAATAGAATCAAATTATGGGATAGAATAGAATAGAATAGAATAGAATAGAATAGAATAGAATAGAATAGAATAGAATAGAATAGAATAGAATAGAATTACGGAATGGAATAAGATAGGATAGGATAGGATAGGATAGGATAGGATAGGATAGGATAGGATAGGATAGAACAGAACAGAATTATAGGATAGAATAGAATAGAATTATGGGATAGAATAGAATAGAATAGAATAGGATAGGATAGGATAGGATAGGATAGGATAGGATAGGATAGGATAGGATAGGATAGGATAGGATAGGATAGGTTAGGACAGAACAGAACAGAACAGAACAGAATTATAGGATAGAATAGAATAGAATAGAATTATGGGATAGAATAGAATTATGAGATAGAAAAAAATAGAATTGTATAGAATTATAGGATAGAATAGAATGGAATAGAATAGAGTAGAGTAGAGTAGAGTAGAGTAGAATAGAATAGAATAGAATAGAATAGAATAGAATAGAATAGAATAGAATAGAATAGAATAGAATAGAATAGAATAGAATAGAATAGAAAGTATGGAATGGAATGGAATGGAATGGAATGGAATGGAATGGAATGGAATAGAATAGAATAGAATAGAATAGAATAGAATAGAATAGAATAGAATAGAATAGAATAGAATAGAATAGAATAGAATAGAAAGTATGGAATGGAATGGAATGGAATAGAATAGAATAGAATAGAATAGAATAGAATAGAATAGAATAGAATAGAATAGAATAGAATAGAATTATGGGATGGAATAGAATCAAATTATGGGATAGAATAGAATAGAATAGAATAGAATAGAATAGAATAGAATAGAATAGAATAGAATAGAAGAATGGAATGTAGAATAGAATAGAATAGAATAGAATAGAATAGAATAGAATAGAATAGAATAGAATAGAATAGAATAGAATAGAATAGAATAGAATAGAATTATGGGATGGAATAGAATCAAATTATGGGATAGAATAGAATAGAATAGAATAGAATAGAATAGAATAGAATAGAATAGAAGAATGGAATGTAGAATAGAATAGAATAGAATAGAATAGAATAGAATAGAATAGAATAGAATAGAATAGAATAGAATAGAATAGAATAGAATAGAATAGAATAGAATAGAATTATGGGATGGAATAGAATCAAATTATGGGATAGAATAGAATAGAATAGAATAGAATAGAATAGAATAGAATAGAATAGAATAGAAGAATGGAATGTAGAATAGAATAGAATAGAATAGAATAGAATAGAATAGAATAGAATAGAATAGAATAGAATAGAATAGAATAGAATAGAATTATGGGATGGAATAGAATCAAATTATGGGATAGAATAGAATAGAATAGAATAGAATAGAATAGAATAGAATAGAATAGAAAGTATGGAATGGAATGGAATGGAATGGAATAGAATAGAATAGAATAGAATAGAATAGAATAGAATAGAATAGAATAGAATAGAATAGAATAGAATTATGGGATGGAATAGAATCAAATTATGGGATAGAATAGAATAGAATAGAATAGAATAGAATAGAATAGAATAGAAGAATGGAATGTAGAATAGAATAGAATAGAATAGAATAGAATAGAATAGAATAGAATAGAATAGAATAGAATAGAATTATGGGATGGAATAGAATCAAATTATGGGATAGAATAGAATAGAATAGAATAGAATAGAATAGAATAGAATTATGGGATGGAATAGAATCAAATTATGGGATAGAATAGAATAGAATAGAATAGAATAGAATAGAATAGAATAGAATAGAATAGAATAGAATAGAAGAATGGAATGTAGAATAGAATAGAATAGAATAGAATAGAATAGAATAGAATAGAATAGAATAGAATAGAATAGAATAGAATAGAATAGAATAGAAGAATGGAATGTAGAATAGAATAGAATAGAATAGAATAGAATAGAATAGAATAGAATAGAATAGAATAGAATAGAATAGAATAGAATAGAATAGAATTATGGGATGGAATAGAATCAAATTATGGGATAGAATAGAATAGAATAGAATAGAATAGAATAGAATAGAATAGAAGAATGGAATGTAGAATAGAATAGAATAGAATAGAATAGAATAGAATAGAATAGAATAGAATAGAATAGAATAGAATAGAATAGAATAGAATAGAATTATGGGATGGAATAGAATCAAATTATGGGATAGAATAGAATAGAATAGAATAGAATAGAATAGAATAGAATAGAATAGAATAGAATAGAATAGAAGAATGGAATGTAGAATAGAATAGAATAGAATAGAATAGAATAGAATAGAATAGAATAGAATAGAATAGAATAGAATAGAATAGAATAGAATAGAATAGAATAGAATAGAATTATGGGATGGAATAGAATCAAATTATGGGATAGAATAGAATAGAATAGAATAGAATAGAATAGAATAGAATAGAATAGAAGAATGGAATGT
Organism: Vipera latastei; assembly: GCA_024294585.1. Classification (NCBI taxonomy): domain Eukaryota; kingdom Metazoa; phylum Chordata; class Lepidosauria; order Squamata; family Viperidae; genus Vipera; species Vipera latastei. The sequence continues at coordinate 367,795,489 of CM044354.1, forward strand.
AGAATAGAATAGAATAGAATAGAATAGAATAGAATAGAATAGAATAGAATAGAATAGAATAGAATAGAATAGAATAGAATAGAATAGAATAGAATAGAATAGAATTATGGGATGGAATAGAATCAAATTATGGGATAGAATAGAATAGAATAGAATAGAATAGAATAGAATAGAATAGAATAGAATAGAAGAATGGAATATAGAATAGAATAGAATAGAATAGAATAGAATAGAATAGAATAGAATAGAATAGAATAGAATAGAATAGAATAGAATAGAATAGAATTATGGGATGGAATAGAATCAAATTATGGGATAGAATAGAATAGAATAGAATAGAATAGAATAGAATAGAATAGAATAGAATAGAAAGTATGGAATGGAATGGAATGGAATGGAATAGAATAGAATAGAATAGAATAGAATAGAATAGAATAGAATAGAATAGAATAGAATAGAATAGAATTATGGGATGGAATAGAATCAAATTATGGGATAGAATAGAATAGAATAGAATAGAATAGAATAGAATAGAATAGAAGAATGGAATGTAGAATAGAATAGAATAGAATAGAATAGAATAGAATAGAATAGAATAGAATAGAATAGAATAGAATTATGGGATGGAATAGAATCAAATTATGGGATAGAATAGAATAGAATAGAATAGAATAGAATAGAATAGAATTATGGGATGGAATAGAATCAAATTATGGGATAGAATAGAATAGAATAGAATAGAATAGAATAGAATAGAATAGAATAGAATAGAATAGAATAGAAGAATGGAATGTAGAATAGAATAGAATAGAATAGAATAGAATAGAATAGAATAGAATAGAATAGAATAGAATAGAATAGAATAGAAGAATGGAATGTAGAATAGAATAGAATAGAATAGAATAGAATAGAATAGAATAGAATAGAATAGAATAGAATAGAATAGAATAGAATTATGGGATGGAATAGAATCAAATTATGGGATAGAATAGAATAGAATAGAATAGAATAGAATAGAATAGAATAGAATAGAATAGAATAGAATAGAAGAATGGAATGTAGAATAGAATAGAATAGAATAGAATAGAATAGAATAGAATAGAATAGAATAGAATAGAATAGAATAGAATAGAATAGAATAGAATAGAATTATGGGATGGAATAGAATCAAATTATGGGATAGAATAGAATAGAATAGAATAGAATAGAATAGAATAGAATAGAATAGAATAGAATAGAAAGTATGGAATGGAATGGAATGGAATAGAATAGAATAGAATAGAATAGAATAGAATAGAATAGAATAGAATAGAATAGAATAGAAGAATGGAATGTAGAATAGAATAGAATAGAATAGAATAGAATAGAATAGAATAGAATAGAATAGAATAGAATAGAATAGAATTATGGGATGGAATAGAATCAAATTATGGGATAGAATAGAATAGAATAGAATAGAATAGAATAGAATAGAATAGAATAGAATAGAACAGAACAGAACAGAACAGAATAGAATAGAAAATAGAATAGAATAGAATAGAACAAATAAAATAAAATACAGGATAGAATAGAATAGAATAGAATTAAAATAAGGAATAGAATAGAATAGAATAGAATAGAATAGAATAGAATAGAATAGAATAGAATAGAATAGAATAGAATTATGGGATGGAATAGAATCAAATTATGGGATAGAATAGAATAGAATAGAATAGAATAGAATAGAATAGAATAGAATAGAATAGAATAGAATAGAAAGTATGGAATGGAATGGAATGGAATGGAATGGAATGGAATAGAATAGAATAGAATAGAATAGAATAGAATAGAATAGAATAGAATAGAATAGAATAGAATAGAATAGAATAGAATAGAATAGAATAGAATTATGGGATGGAATAGAATCAAATTATGGGATAGAATAGAATAGAATAGAATAGAATAGAATAGAATAGAATAGAAGAATGGAATGTAGAATAGAATAGAATAGAATAGAATAGAATAGAATAGAATAGAATAGAATAGAATAGAATAGAAGAATGGAATGTAGAATAGAATAGAATAGAATAGAATAGAATAGAATAGAATAGAATAGAATAGAATAGAATAGAATAGAATAGAATTATGGGATGGAATAGAATCAAATTATGGGATAGAATAGAATAGAATAGAATAGAATAGAATAGAATAGAATAGAATAGAATAGAAGAATGGAATGTAGAATAGAATAGAATAGAATAGAATAGAATAGAATAGAATAGAATAGAATAGAATAGAATAGAATAGAATAGAATAGAATAGAATAGAATTATGGGATGGAATAGAATCAAATTATGGGATAGGATAGAATAGAATAGAATAGAATAGAATAGAATAGAATAGAATAGAATAGAATAGAATAGAAAGTATGGAATGGAATGGAATGGAATGGAATAGAATAGAATAGAATAGAATAGAATAGAATAGAATAGAATAGAATAGAATAGAATAGAATAGAATAGAATAGAATAGAATAGAATAGAATATATGGAATGGAATGGAATGGAATGGAATGGAATGGAATAGAATAGAATAGAAAAAAATGGAATGGAATAGAATAGAATAAAGAATGGAATGGAATGGAATGGAATGGAATGGAATAGAATAGAATAGAATAGAATAGAATAGAATAGAATAGAATAGAATAGAATAGAATAGAATAGAATTATGGGATGGAATAGAATCAAATTATGGGATAGAATAGAATAGAATAGAATAGAATAGAATAGAATAGAATAGAATTACGGAATGGAATAAGATAGGATAGGATAGGATAGGATAGGATAGGATAGGATAGGATAGGATAGGATAGAACAGAACAGAATTATAGGATAGAATAGAATAGAATTATGGGATAGAATAGAATAGAATAGAATAGGATAGGATAGGATAGGATAGGATAGGATAGGATAGGATAGGATAGGATAGGATAGGATAGGATAGGATAGGATAGGTTAGGACAGAACAGAACAGAACAGAACAGAATTATAGGATAGAATAGAATAGAATAGAATTATGGGATAGAATAGAATTATGAGATAGAAAAAAATAGAATTGTATAGAATTATAGGATAGAATAGAATGGAATAGAATAGAGTAGAGTAGAGTAGAGTAGAATAGAATAGAATAGAATAGAATAGAATAGAATAGAATAGAATAGAATAGAATAGAATAGAATAGAATAGAATAGAATAGAATAGAATAGAATAGAAAGTATGGAATGGAAAGGAATGGAATGGAATGGAATAGAATAGAATAGAATAGAATAGAATAGAATAGAATAGAATAGAATAGAATAGAATAGAATAGAATAGAATAGAATAGAAAATATGGAATGGAATAGAATGGAATGGAATGGAATGGAATAGAATAGAATAGAAAAAATGGAATGGAATAGAATAGAATAAAGAATGGAATGGAATGGAATGGAATGGAATGGAATAGAATAGAATAGAATAGAATAGAATAGAATAGAATAGAATAGAATAGAATAGAATAGAATAGAATAGAATTATGGGATGGAATAGAATCAAATTATGGGATAGAATAGAATAGAATAGAATAGAATAGAATAGAATAGAATAGAATAGAATAGAATTACGGAATGGAATAAGATAGGATAGGATAGGATAGGATAGGATAGGATAGGATAGGATAGGATAGGATAGGATAGAACAGAACAGAATTATAGGATAGAATAGAATAGAATTATGGGATAGAATAGAATAGGATAGGATAGGATAGGATAGGATAGGATAGGATAGGATAGGATAGGATAGGTTAGGACAGAACAGAACAGAACAGAACAGAATTATAGGATAGAATAGAATAGAATAGAATTATGGGATAGAATAGAATTATGAGATAGAAAAAAATAGAATTGTATAGAATTATAGGATAGAATAGAATGGAATAGAATAGAGTAGAGTAGAATAGAATAGAATAGAATACTGGAAGGGACCTTGGAGGTCTTCTAGTCCAGCCCCCTGCTCAAGCAGGAGAATCTATACTGTCTCAGACAGGTGAATGTCCAGGTGAATTCTGGGAGTCGAAGTCCAAGCACCTTAATGCTGCCAAGAAATCTAGTCTAGGCCCAGTGGGGCTCACACAGCCAACAAAGAAATTAAAAATGAAAACGAATCCAACAGGTTGCTTAAAAGTCCCATTAAACCAGACTTAATTTAACATTTCAAATCAAGGAATTTCCTCCTGTTGGGGAGGGGAGGGGCTGCCTCCTTGCAAAAGATGCAGTCCTGGTTGGCAGTTTCCCCCCCCCCAGCCCCCTGCTCCGTTCTTCACCTCCCTACCACCAGGTTCTGCCCCTTTGCTCCAACTTAACTTCCTCCAGTGAAAAGTTTATTTTAAAATAAGGAAGTCTGAGTAAAATGCGAGTCGTTGAAAGAAATGCAATACCACGCTTCGGCCAACAGAGGGAGGGGGTAGCCCAGATCAAAGAGGAGAGGGGCCACCCAATGGAGGATTAGCAAACTCTGCATAAAACAGAACAAAAGCAAAACTTCCCAAACGCCTCTTTGCAAAAAGGTAAGGAGGCCAACAGGTAATCTATTAAGCAAGTCACCGGACAGCCAGCGTTAACTACAAACAATTTTTTTGGGGGGGGGGATTGAGTTTCTCATACGGAGCAAATCTGCTAATACTCAATCCTCAATTTACGACCACAATTGCTCCTCCCCGAAGGAGATGGGCAGTTAAGTAATACGAATTGTAAATAAAAATTATTATTAATTATTAATTTTATTTGTATACTGCCCTTCTCCCGCAAAAATATCTATTGTTAAGCGAGGCACCACGATTGCACCCAATTTTTCCTTTTTGGGGGGGGCACGGTTGTTAAGCAAATCGCTGCGGTTGTTAAGTGAGACATCATGTGACCGTAAGCTGAGACTTTCCCTGTCGGTTTGGCCACTGACTGTGCTTGTCCTAAGCTGACTGGGAACACATTAAGCTGCTGCAATAAAATCAACAGTCAGCTGCTGTGTGCACATCTGTGCTCCAGATGTTTTGGTGGGAGGTGGCTGAGACCACCAAAGGACAACAAGACCCATCAGGAGAACAGAGACCTTATTCTTTCAGTTTCTGCAATCCCTTTAAAAAGAGCGCCGCAGGGAGTCCTCGACTTACGACCACAAGGGAGCCCAAAATTTCCGTTACTAAGTGAGACAGTTGTGAGTTTTGCCCCCATTTTACAACCATTCTTGCCACTGAAGTTGTTAAGTTACTAACACGGTCGTTAAGCGGATCTGGCGCCCCCCCCCAACGACTTTGCTTGTCGGAAGGTCGCAAAAACATTTCACGTGACCCCAGGACGCTGCAACCGTTATAAATACGAACCGGTTGCCAAGCGCCCAAATGTTGATCACATGACTCTGGGGATGCTGCAAACGGTCGTAAGTGTGAAAAACGTTCATACGTCATTTTGTTTAGTGCTGTTGTGACGGTCACTGTTGTAAATTGAGGACTATCTGCACTATTACAAGGATAAGCTGCTAGGCTGACTCCTTCTGATGTTCTGCTGGAAGGATCTAGAATATTAGGATAACAGAATAGAAAATGGAATAAAGAATAGAATAGAATAGAATAGAATAGAATAGAATAGAATAGAATAGAATAGAATAGAATAGAAAATATGAGAATAGAATAGAATAGAATAGAATAGAATAGAATAGAATAGAATAGAATAGAATAGAATAGAATAGAATAGAAAATATGAGAATAGAATAGAATAGAATAGAATAGAATAGAATAGAAAATATTAGAATAGAATAGAATAGAATAGAATAGAATAGAATAGAATAGAAAATATGAGAATAGAATAGAATAGAAAATATGAGAATAGAATAGAATAGAATAGAATAGAATAGAATAGAATAGAATAGAATAGAATAGAATAGAATAGAATAGAATAGAATAGAATAGAAAATATGGAATGGAATGGAATAGAATAGAATAGAATAGAATAGAATAGAATAGAATAGAATAGAATAGAATAGAATAGAATAGAATTACAAATAGAATGGAATAGAATAATAGAACACAATAGAATAATAGAACATAATAGAATAGAATTCTTCTTTTGTGTGTTTAGGTACTGGGGGGGAACTGCACAGCTCTTCCCCATCCCACCTCAAAAAATATAGACCAAATCTTGATCTTTTTCTGAAATGGTATAGTTTCCTGTCTAAGCAGGGGGTTGGACTAGAAGACCTCCTAGGTCCCTTCCAACTCTATTATTATTATTATTATTATTATTATTATTATTATTATTATTATTATTATTATTATGAATTAGAATTAGAAATAGAATAGAATCGAACAGAATAATAGAACACAACAGAATAGAATAGAATAGAATAGAATAGAATAGAATAATAGAGTAGAATAGAATAGAATAGAATAGAATAGAATAATAGAGTAGAATAGAATAGAATAGAATAGAATAGAAGAGAAGAGAAGAGAAGAGAAGAGAAGAGAAGAGAAGAGAAGAGAAGAGAAGAGAAGAGTTGGAAGGGATCTTAGAGGTCATCTAGTCCAGGGCTTTTCAACCTTTTCACTCATTGTACCACTTTTAGGATACGGCAACATCCAAGGACCATCGGTCGCCTAGCAAGGGGTCAAAAACTTGATGACCAAAAAAAAAAGTGATGAAGTACAGATAGTCCTCAACTTGCAACAGTTCACTTAGTGACTGCTCGAAGTTACAATGGCCCTGAAAAAAGTGTCCCCAGAGCCACAGCCGAGCAAGACGCCTGCCTGCCCGCCCGGCGGCGCTCTTCCTCCTGTCCGAGGTTTTCACTGTTGTGGGGATTTCTGTTGAGGATTGGCAGCGGGGTTGGGGTGGTGGGGGTGTTTGGTTTTTATTCCCCCCCCCATCTGCTGGGTGGCTGCAGCAGGTTTTGGTCCCTTCACGTGACCCTGGGACACTGTGACCGTCATAAATATGAATCGGTTGCCAAGCATCTGAATGTAAATCACAAGACCCTGGAGATGCTGCAACATTCCAGCTGATCGGCGCTTCTTCTGGGCTCAGCAGAAATGCCAGGATCAGCGCCGAGCTCCAGCTGGAGCCTGGTGCTGATCCTGGCACTTCCACTGAGCCTTGACAGCCCCGAAGAAGCGCTGATCAGCTGGAAAGCGGCACTAATCCTGGTGCTTCTGCTGAGCCCTGACAGCCCTGCAGCTCCAGCCGTCTCTCGCTCAGGCTTGGGCGGTGCTGCCACCGGTTCAGCTCATTCCCCTCCCCCGCTACCACTTTCCTAGGATCGTCGCGTACCACCTGCCAGGTGCCAATGTACCACAGGTGGTACCCGTGCCACTGCTTGAAAAGCCCTGTTCTAGTCTATCCCCCTGCTTAGGAGTTTCTCTGCTTCCGTCACTGCATTCGCCATTATCTCATGTCCCTCTCCAGCAAATAAAAGCGACATTCCCCCATGTATAACCACTCATTTAGCAATTGTGAGATAGTATAGGTTCTTCTGCTTGAGCGGGGGGCTGGACTAGAAGACCTCCAAGGTCCCTTCCACCTCTATTCCATTCCATTCCATTCCATTCTAAAGTAACTTAGGACTGGTCCTCACACAGACAAAAAAAAACTGCATTACAGGTAATTCCCAACTTACGACCTCAATAAGCAGAGGATTTTGTTTTTTTTTTGTTTTTTTTAATTAAAGAGTTTTACAAAAACAAAATTTTACAATATATCCCCAAATCCCTCCCACCCCAAACCCACCCACTTCCCCCCCCCCCACTTCCCAGAGCTAAATACAGGATTATAGTTACAATAATCATATTCTAAATAAAAATTATGCATAATATACAATTAACCAAATTCATAATGCGCTTTAACTCTCTTTTAACATAACTACAAACAACGTACCAATAACAATATCCCACTAAAATCTACTCATAAGCTAAATGGTACTTTTTAGTCCCATATTTGTTTTGAATATAATTTATCCATCTCCTCCAAACTGAAATATATCTTTCCTGTGAATGATCCTTCAGATAAGCAGAAATCTTAGACATTTCTGCAAGATTCGAAACTTTAAACACCCATTCTTCTACAGTGGGCAAACTATCCTTCTTCCAATATTGTCCCACCAGTAACCGTGCTGCCGTTATCATGTTCAACATCAAGTTAGTTTCTTTAACATCACAATCTACAACAATGCCCAATAAAAACAATTGCGGGGAAAACTTTATCTTTCTCTTAAAAATCTTTTGAATGTTCCACCAAATTTTAATCCAAAAAGCTTTTATATCTAATAAGCAGAGGATTTTGGTCACTAAGCAATGCAGTCATTAAATGGGTCATCACACAACCAGGCCTGATTTTTTTGCTGCACTCATTAAGCGGATCTGGCTGCCCGCACTGACTTTGCTTGTCAGAAGCCAGCTGAGAAGTCCGCAAAGGGCAATCGCATGAGGGCGGGATGTGACACCCGTCGCAAATGTGAGCTGGTTGCCGAGCCCCCAAATTGTGACCCCTTGACCACAGAGAGGGTGCAATGGTCGTAACCTTGAGGACAGGCCGTAAACCACTTTTCCCAGCTCTGTCGTAACTCTGACCTGTACTTAAAAGAAACAGTCGTAAATCGAGGACCATCTGTACTTAGGATATAACGGGGGGGGGGTGTCTTAGCTATCCAAAAGTGACCCGCAATGTCAATTAAGGTTAATTGCAAGGATTCTCAGTCCTTCCTGCGTTGAAGCAGGGAAACTCACCACGCTGCCCAGCACGTCGGCAGGCGTGGGCGAAACGCTTTGCGACGTCTCTCCGTCGTTGCCGCCATCCGGATTGCGGGCGCCGAGTTGGGGGGACATGGTGGGCGATTCGTCGATGTAGGGCATGGTCTCCGAGCTGCCGGGCCGAACACGGATCTCCTCGTTGCCCTCCGCATCATACTCCTCCGTGCCGTAATTGAAGTCTGGGAAAAGGAAGGAAGGAAGCAGGATCGGTGGTGAGAAAGGAGAAAGCTGGGATGTTAACCACCCAATCACCAGTCGACAGGGAGTTCTAGTCCCACCCTAAGGATAAAAGCCAGCTGGGTGACCTTGGGCCAATCACCAGGCAACAGTGAGTTCTAGTCCCGCCTTAAGCATAAAAGCCAGCTGGGTGACTTTGGGCCAATCACCAGGCGACAGTGAGTTCTAGTCCCGCCTTAAACATAAAAGCCAGCTGGGTGACTTTGGGCCAATCACCAGGCGACAGTGAGTTCTAGTCCCGCCTTAGGCATGAAAGCCAGCTGGGTGACTTTGGGCCAATCACCAGGCGACAGTGAGTTCTAGTCCCGCCTTAAGGATAAAAGCCAGTTGGTTGACCTTGGGCCAATCACCAGGTGACGGTGAGTTCTAGTCCTGCCCTAAGCATAAAAGCCAGCTGGGTGACTTTGGGCCAATCACCAGGTGACAGTGAGTTCTAGTCCTGCCTTAGCCATGAAAGCCAGCTGGGTGACTTTGGGCCAATCACCAGGCGACGGTGAGTTCTAGTCCCGCCTTAGGTACAATAGGAGAGCTGACGTGAGCTCATTCTTTCAATCGCTCCCCCTTAGAAGCAACCCCAAACTTAAGACAAAAAAAGTTTTAAGCCTGCACCGAGCTGCAAGATTCACAGGGAGCCCTCGATTTATGGCCGCAACAGAGCCCCACGATTTTTGTTGCTAAGCGAGTCAGTTGTTAAGTGACTTTTGCCCCATTTTACGACCTGCCTTGCCAGAGTGGTTAAGTGAATCACTGCGGTTGTTACATTAGTCACGGAGTCGTTAAGTGAACCCGGCTTCCCCCTTATTGGCTTTGCTTATCAGAAGGTCACCAAAGGGGATCACGCGACCCCCGGGACACACGGCGACCGTCGTAATTCCGAGTCAATTGCCGAGCATCTGAATTTTGATCACGTGGTAAAACCACGGCCGTCAGGGTGGGAAAAGGGTCCGAAGTCACTTTTTCTCAGGGCCGTTTTAACTCCGGTCGCAAAACGAATCCTTGTGGTAAGTCGAGGAGTACTTCCATGGCAAAGGGGGCCGTACGTGCATTGCAGGGGAAAACGAGGTAGCAACTCGTGAGTTGCAAGCAGGGAAACCAACACGGTTGCTCTTCCTCCTCCCTCCCTCCCTCCCCTTGCCCTCCCCTTCCCTTCTCTCCCTCCCCCCCACTCCATGGCATTGCCTTTGTAAGCCTCCCGTCCACCCCCATGCCCCCCCATAGCCCCCCCTCCCTGCGACACACTTCCCCACAATTATTCACGCCTGCTTGAGCCCCCCACCCCCTCCCTGGCCCCAGCCTCCGCTGGACACTGTCCAAGTCCAAAAGTGGGTCAGCTTGAAAAAGGAAGCCTGGGCGCTCTGGTGCTGGTGGTGGTTGGGGGGGGGAACCAAAAACAAAGACACCCCCCCTCTCTTCCTCCCCACCTTGAAAGTGAGTCAGGGGTCTGAACAATGCCCCCTCCCCCAGAACCTTGGGGAGGGCGGGAAGTGAAGGAAGCCAGCCCCAGGAAATAAAATATTTCTCGGAAATAAAAAGGCAGGGAATGGGATGGCAGAGAGAGAGAGAGAGAGAGAGAGAGAGAGAGAGAGAGAGAGAGAGAGAGAGAGAGAGAGAGAGAGAGAGAAGCAGAAGGGGTGAGTTGGGGTGGGGTGGCAACGGGGGTGGGGTGGGGGGGCTAAGGGGGCTGGACTAGATGACCTCCAAGGTCCCTTCCAACTTTATATTATATAATAATAATAATAATAATAATAATAATAATAATAATAATAATTATTATTATTATTATTATTATTATTATTATTATTATTATTATTATTATTATTATTATTATTATTATTATTATTATTATGACCCATTTCCTCCAGTTCCAGATGGCAGGACGTGCGACCATCATCGTTTAGCGACCATTTGAAGTTACACCACCCAAAAATGGCTGATGGCCAGTCCTCCGATTTACGACCATCACCCCAAGGTCACCTGATCAAAATTTGGCCTCCTTCCTCCCTCCCTCCCTTCTGTTCTTTCTTTTTTTCTTCTTTTTTCCTCTCTTCCTTCCTTCCATCTCCATTTTTTCTTTCTTTCTTTTTCTTTCTTCCTCCCTCCCTTCCTCCCTTCCTTCTCCTTCCTTCCATCTCTTTTCTTTCTTTCTTTCTTACTCTTTCTTTCTTTTTCTTTCTCTTTCCTTCTCCCTCCCTTCTCCTTCTCATTTCCTTTCTTCCTTCTCCTTTTCTCTTCCTCTTTTCCGTCCCTTCATCTCCGTTTTCTTTCTTTCTCTTTCTTTCTTTCTCTTTTCTTTCCTTCTCCCTCCCTTCTCCTTCCCTCCCTCCCTTGTTTTTTTCTTTCTTCCTCTTTTCCTTCCTTCCTTCCATCTCCATTTTTTCTTTTTCTTTTTCCTCCCTCTCTTCCTTCCTCCCTTTCTTCCTTCTCCTTCCTTCCATCTCTTTTCTTTCTTTCTTTTTCTCTTTCTTTCCTTCTCCCTCCCTTCTCTTTCTCCTTTCCTTTCTTCCTTCTCCTTTTCCTCTTTTCCTTCCATCTCCATTTTCTTTCTTTTTCTTTCTTTCTCTTTCCTTCTCCCTCCCTTCTCCTTCTCCCTTCCTTTCTTCCTTCCATCCATCCATCCATCCATCCATCTATCCATCCATCCATCCATCCCATCTTTCTTATTCTTAAATAAGCCAAGGCACCAAACATACCCAAAGATGTTACCGGACCAATTCTTTCCCAGCTATAGAACATTTTTTACCTAAGCCTGGAAGCGTGAGCCTTCCTCACAGGCTTGTTGTGACGTTAGAAGCAGAGCAAAGGGTAAAGAGACGCTAAATCTGTACTCCAATTTTTCAGGCCTTCCCCAAGCAAGCTGATCAAAATGCAGCTGTTCCAGATGCTCTGAGGAAAACTCTCCAAGGTCAGCAGTTCTCCCAATTATAACATTGCAAACCCTTGTCAAATTATCACGGATCCTTTTTACCAGCTTGCATGCGTAAATGTTTGCAAGTTACTGCTCTTTAATTGCCCTTGATTGCTTAAAGTTGCAGGAACTGGAAGGGCGAGTGAACGCATAAATTAAATCAGCACCTGGAAGCCAGCAGAGAGGACAAATGAGGTCACCTAATGTGCTCCCGAGTCTGAATCCTCCCTTCACACACGTCTCTAAAACACTATAATTGCTCATCGCTGGTGGAACAGATTACAAATTAATACAGTTTACAGCAGTGGTGGGATTCAAGTATGCGAACAACCGGTTCTCGGTGTGGATGCTGCTTCAGGAGGTCCGTTCTGCGCCCGAGCAACAAAAGATGGGCTACTGGTTCTGCCGAAGTGGTGCGAACCAGCTGAATTCCACCACTGGATGGATGGATGGATGGATAGATAGATAGATAGATAGATAGATAGATAGATAGATAGATAGATAGATAGATAGATAGATAGATAATTGGTGGATAGATAGATAATTGGGAGAGAGAGAGAGAGAGAGAGAGAGAGAGAGAGAGAGAGAGAGAGAGAGAGAGAGAGAGAGAGAGAGAGAGAGAGAGAGAGAAAGATAGATGATATAAATAATAGAGATAGATAGATATGATCAGTCATGGGATTCAAATAGGTGAACAACCAGTTCTCTGTCTGGATGTGGCTTAATAATAATAATAATAATAAAGTTGGAAGGGACCTTGGAGGTCATCTAGTCCAACCCCCTGCTCTGGCAGGAAACCTTATACCATTTCAGACAAATGGCTGTCCAGTCTCTTCTTAAAAACCTCCAGTGTTGGAGCATTCACCAGCTCTGGAGGCAGGTTGTTCCACTGGTTAATTGTTCTCACTGTCAGGAAGTTTCTCCTTAGTTCTAGGTTGCTTCTCTCCTTGACTAGTTTCCATCTGTTGCTTCTTGTCCTGCTTTCAGGTGTTTTGGAGAATAGCTTGACTCCCTCTTCTTTGGGGCAGCCCCTGAGATATTGGAACACTGCTATCATGTCACCCCTCACCCTTCTCTTCGTTAAACTACACACACCCAATTCCAGCAACCATTCCCTATATGTTTTAGCCTCCAGCCCCCTAATCATCTTTGTTGCTCTTCTCTGTACCCTTTCTAGAGTCTCGACATCTTTTTTACATCGTGGTGACCAAAACTGGATGCAGTATTCCAGGTGTGGCCTTACCAAAGCATTGTAAAGTGGTATTAATACTTCACTTGATCTTGATTCTATCCCTCTGTTAATGCAGCCTAGCACTGTGTTGGCTTTTTTGGCAGCTGCAGCACACTGCTGGCTCATATTGAAGTGATTGTCTACTAGGACTCCGAGATCCCTCTCACAGTTACTACTATCAAGCAAGGTACCACCTATACTATACCTGTGCATTTGATTTTTCCTGCCTAAATGTAGAACCTTACTTTTTTCACCATTGAATTTCATTTTGTTAGATAGTGCCCAGTGTCCGAGTCTGTCCAGATCCTTCTGTATCTTAAGCCTATCTTCTGGAGTATTGGCTATTCCTGCCAGCCTGGTGTCGTCTGCAAATTTGATGAGTTCCCCATCTATCCCCTCATCCAAATCGTTGATGAAGATGTTGAAGAGCACTGGGCCCAGAACAGAGCCCTGGGGCACCCCACTACACACTTCCTTCCATGTAGATGCGGTTCCATTGAGGACCACACGCTGAGTACGGCCTGTCAGCCAGCTACGAATCCATCTGGTGGTAATGCTATCTAACCCACATTTTTCTATCTTATCAAGTAGTAGGTTGTGATCTACTTTATCAAATGCCTTACTGAAGTCCAAGTAAATTATATCTACAGCATTCCTCTGGTCCACTAATTTTGTCACTTGGTCAAAGAATGTAATAAGATTTGTCTGGCATGATCTGTTTTTGACAAACCCATGTTGACTTTTAGTGATGACTTTGTTTGCATCAAGGTGTTCGCTGATTTGTTGTTTGATTATCTTTTCCAGAATCTTCCCAGGTATTGAGGTCAGGCTGATAGGTCTGTAGTTTCCTGGATCTATTTTTTCCCTTTTTTGAAGATGGGAACTACATCAGCTCTCTTCCAGTCCTCTGGTAGTTCCCCAGTGCTCCAGGATCTTTGAAAAATATAGTTCAGTGGTTCTGAGATCACGTCTGCCAGTTCCTTGAGAACTTTGGGGTGTAATCCATCTGGTCCTGGTGATTTGAACTCGTCTAGGCTGGACAGGTGCTCACTTACCATTTTCTTGCCTATCTTAACTTGCGTTTCTATTCTGTTTTTTATGGCACTGGTTTGGGTAGGTTGGACTGTTTTTTCCCTTTGTGTAAAGACAGATGCAAAAAACGAATTAAATAGTTCTGCTTTCTCCCTGTTGCTTGTCACCTTCTTGCCACTTTCCCCCACTAATGGACCAATCATTTCCTTAACATTTTTCTTGTTTTTTATATGTTGAAGGAAGCTTTTTTTGTTATTTTTGACTTTGGTCGCAAGCCTTAGTTCATTTTGAGCCTTAGCTTTCCTCACTTCATCTTTGCAGGCACGGGCTATTTGCTGATATTCTGACTTAGTTATGTGCCCCTCTTTCCACTTCTTATACTTGTCCTTTTTATCTTTCAATTTATCAGAGAGTTCTTTATGCAGCCATGCTGGTTTCTTTTGAGAGCTGTTATTTTTCTTCTTTGTTGGTATTGTACTAGACTGGGCCTTTATTACCTCACTTTTCAAAATTTCCCAAGCTTCTTGAGTTGTTTTCCCCTTTAGGATTCTCATCCATGGAATTCTTCCCATGGTCTCTCTAAGTTTATTGAAGTTAGCTCTTTTAAAGTCCAAGACTCTAGTTTGGCTGTGTTCTATTGCTTGTGCTTCCAGAATGTTGAATTCCAATATTGTATGATCACTTTCCCCCAAGGTTCCTGTGGCTTCAACATTTTCTATCATTTCATCTCTGTTTGTGAGAATTAAATCCAATATGGCTAATCCCCTAGTTCCCTTCTCTACTTTTTGGGAGAGAAAGTTGTCTGCTAGGTTTGACAGGAATCTGTTTGATCTTCCACTTGGTGCAGAGTTTGTCTCCCAGTTGATATCAGGGTAATTAAAGTCCCCCATTACTATTGTGATGTGCTTCTTACATACCTTAGCTGACTAGCAAAAAGTTCATCTATTTCCTCTGCTTGGTTGGGCGGCCTATAGTATACACCTATGGCAATGTCATTTTTCCCCCTTTTATATTGAGCCAAATGCTTTCAAGTTTACAGTTTTCGTCATTGTTGTGCTCTATTTCTGTAGAGATAAAGTTATTTCTTATATAGAGAGCAACTCCTCCTCCTCTTTTGTTTAGTCTGTTTCTTTTAAATAGTTTAAATCCCTCTAGCTGTGTGTTCCATTTGTAGGTTTCGTCCCACCATGTTTCCGTAATGGCAACAATATCATATCTGCCCTCATTTACCTGAATTTCTAGTTTACCCTGCTTACTGTTCATACTCTGTGCATTGGTGTATAGACATTTGAGTCCTTTATGACTGACCCTGTGTTTACTTGCTGCATAACTTGTGTGGTGCCTGGCTTCCCCTATTTTCTTAGATTGCCGGGGACAGTGATGTTCTGTATCAATTAACTCACTATCCCCATTATTTAGTTTAAATGTTCCTCCAAAAAAGCTGTGATCTTATTGCCAAGTAACTCAGTCCCTTTGTTGGATGGATGCAGACCATCTCTTTTATACATTTTTTCATTGGACCAGCTACAGACATCGTGACTAATATAACCAAAGCCTTCTCCTTTACACCACTCCTTTAGCCACATATTAAATTCTGCTATACGCTGGCCTTTTCCATTTTGCTCCTTATACACTGGTAAAACCTCTGAAAAAGTAAGCCTACAGCCTATTCTGCTAAGTTCCTGCCCCAACCTCTGGAAATCATTCTGCACAGAGAGTACATCTTTTTGGGACAGATCATTAGTGCCAAGATGTACAATAGCCTCCACATCACAGTCCTTGCTGGCATTCTTGATTATTTTAGAAATACGCTTCTTGTCCCTACTGGCAGTAGCGCCTGGAAGACACCTGACCTCTTTCAAAACCTCTGTGTCCTTTCCTAAATTTACATCCCTTATAATTGAATCACCAAAGAGAAGGTGGCTTCTCTTTTTGGATGCCTTTCTGTTCTTGCATGACTGGTGTGCAATACCAGATTCACACTTCTCCCTGTCGAAAACAAGTTTTTCATCTTGGACCACGATCCCCTGCTTATTTGAGTTATTACCACAGATACCTTTACCTGTCTCCTTAATGTCCTTATCAAGGTCAGAAAGGGCACTGTATCTGTTGTGCAGGGACACAGCGAAAGTTTTGGGTTTATGGTTCACAGATCTCACCCTGCCAGATCCCACGGTTGTCCACACTGCCCTTCTCCTGCAGGATCTTTGTGGTAGAGGGGGCTGATAGCACGGAGGCTCAATAGGGTAGAAGGGCTGAACTGGACACCTAATTTCTGCCTGAAGAGCACAGATTACAGACCCTAGATAAATAATCTGTCCTTGTAGACGAGTGATTTGTTTACAGATAGGACAGTTTCCAAGTTTGAAAAGGGTACTGCGAAAGACAGCTGCAAAACAGCTGTTGCACTCAACTAAGCCAGACATGCTGAGTTACAGAGAATCTCAGATGCACTTGCCCTGAATGTACCGCTGCTGTTTTTGATATTTAGTTAATAATAATAATAATAATAATAATAATAATAATAATAATAATAATAATAATAATAATAATAATAATAAAGTTGGAAGGGACCTTGGAGGTCATCTAGTCCAACCCCCTGCTCAGGCAGGAAACCCTATACCATTTCAGACAAATGGCTGTCCAGTCTCTTCTTAAAAACTTCCAGTGTTGGAGCATTCACAGCTTCTGGAGGCAGGTTGTTCCACTGGTTAATTGTTCTAACAGTCAGGAAGTTTCTCCTTAGTTCTAGGTTGCTTCTCTCCTTGACTAGTTTCCATCCGTTGCTTCTTGTCCTGCTTTCAGGTGCTTTGGAGAATAGCTTGACTCCCTCTTCTTTGGGGCAGCCCCTGAGATACTGGAAGGCTGCTATCATGTCACCCCTGGTCCTTCTCTTCATCAAACTAGACATCCCCAATTCCAGCAACCGTTCCCTATATGTTTTAGCCTTCAGCCCCCTAATCATCTTTGCTGCTCTTCTCTGTACCCTTTCTAGAGTCTCGACATCTTTTTTACATCGTGGTGACCAAAACTGGATGCAGTATTCCAGGTGTGGCCTTACCAAAGCATTGTAAAGTGGTATTAGTACTTCACTTGATCTTGATTCTATCCCTCTGTTAATGCAGCCTAGCACTGTGTTGGCTTTTTTGGCAGCTGCAGCACACTGCTGGCTCATATTGAAGTGACTGTCTACTAAGACTCCGAGATCCCTCTCACAGTTACTACTATTGAGCAAGGTACCACCTATACTATACCTGTGCATTTGATTTTTCCTGCCTAAATGTAGAACCTTACTTTTTTCACCATTGAATTTCATTTTGTTAGATAGTGCCCAGTGTTCGAGTCTGTCCAGATCCTCCTGTATCTTAAGCCTATCTTCTGGAGTATTGGCTATTCCTGCCAGCTTGGTGTCGTCTGCAAATTTGATGAGTTCCCCATCTATCCCCTCATCCAAATCATTAATGAAGATATTGAAGAGCACTGGGCCCAGAACAGAGCCCTGGGGCATCCCACTACATACTTCCCTCCATGTAGATGCGGTTCCATTGAGGACCACACGCTGAGTACGGCCTGTCAGCCAGCTACGAATCCATCTGGTAGTAATGCTATCTAACCCACATTTTTCTATCTTTTAGCTTCTGGAAGTCCATTCTGGGCCTGGGCAACAAAAAAATCAGCTACCGGTTCTGCTGAAGTGGTGCGAACCGGCTGAATCCCACCCCTGGTTTACAGCAGTGTTTTCCAACTTTGGCAAGCTGATGGACTATACGGGACTTCAACTCCCAGAATTCCCCAGCTAGCCAAGTTGGGAAAGATGGCAGGCAAAAGGAGGAGGGGAACAGCAGAGGATAGTTAAGACAGTCTCATCGATGCAACGGACGTGAATTTGGGCAAACTCGGAGAGGCAGCGAAGGACCGGGGATGGGGGTGGGGGGTGTCCAGGCGTACGATGGTCCGGGTGTGTGTGTGCAAAGAGTCTGGTACAAAAACATCTCTAGCCCTTTCGACCACTCAGTCAGTCATCGGTCAATCAAATGTCTCTTTCTCCCTTTGTCTCTCTTTTTCATTCACTTACTCCTTTATTGGTGAAAGCCAATTTTAAAACTACGTTCCTCTCCCCTGCCATTCCTTCTGTGCAGAGTCAGGAATGAAGAACAAAATCACCTTTTTTTCCGCTCTACAATCCCCTCCCTTTTTCTCCTTCTCATCTTCCTCCCCCCTTCCTTCCCTCGTCTCTCATCTTTTTCTTTTTTTCTTCCTTCCTTTTCCTTTCTTCCCTTTTCCTTCCTTCCTTCCTTCCTTCCTCCCTCCCTCCCTCCTTTTTCTCTTTCTCTGTCCTTCTATTCTTCCTTCCTTCCTTCCTTTCTTCTTTTTCTCTTTCACTCCCTTTGGTCCTTCCTTCCTTCCTTCCTTCTCATCTTTTCCCCTTTTCCTTCCTTCCTCCCTCCCTTCCTTCCTTTTCTCTCTGTCCTTCTATCCTTCCTTCCTTCCTTCCTTCCCATCTTTTTCCTTTTTCCTTCCTTCCTTCCCATCTCTTTCCCCTTCCTTCCTTCCTCCCTCCCTCCCTTCTTTTTCTCTTTCTCTGTCCTGCTATTCTTCCTTCCTTTCTTCTTTCTCTTTCCCTCCCTTTGGTCCTTCCTTCCTTCCTTCCTTCCTTCCTTCCTTCCTTCCTTCTCATCTTTTTCCCTTTTCCTTCCTTCCTTCCTTCCTTCCTTTCTTTCTTCTTTTTCTCTTTCACTCCCTTTGGTCCTTCCTTCCTTCCTTCCTTCCTTCCTTCCTTCCTTCCTTCCTTCCTTCCTTCCTTTCTTTCTTCTTTTTCTCTTTCACTCCCTTTGGTCCTTCCTTCCTTCCTTCCTTCTCATCTTTTTCCCTTTTCCTTCCTTCCTTCCTTCCTTCCTTCCTTCCTTCCTTCCTTCCTTCCTTTCTTCTTTTTCTCTTTCACTCCCTTTGGTCCTTCCTTCCTTCCTTCCTTCTCATCTTTTTCCCTTTTCCTTCCTTCCTTCCTTCCTTCCTTCCTTCCTTCCTTCCTTCCTTCCTTCCTTTCTTCTTTTTCTCTTTCCCTCCCTTTGGTCCTTCCTTCCTTCCTTCCTTCCTTCCTTCCTTCCTTCCTTCCTTCCTTCCTTCCTTCCTTCCTTCCTTCCTTCTTTTTCTCTTTCCCTCCCTTTGGTCCGTCCTTCCTTCCTTCCTTCCTTCCTTCCTTCCTTCCTTCCTTCCTTCCTTCCTTCCTTCCTTCCTTCCTTCCTTCCTTCCTTCCTGGGTAAAGACGGACCAGATCCAAGTGTGGCCAATTTCCATTCTTTTCTTTTCTTATTTACCCAAGACCCCCTATCTGCCTGCGCAAAGCCCCACGCGGCCAGGGAGACTTCGCAAGCCAGCCTCTTAGCCGGCGGCCTCTTATCTCCTCAGGAGGGAAGGGTCCACTAAACAAAAGACCCCCCCCTCCATAGGCCCCTTCCTCTTCAAAGGGGCTGGGGGGGCAGGCTCAACTGAGCAGCCCATTCTCCCTCCAGGCCCCTGAAAAGGTGCCTTAAAATCCCCCCCCCAGTTTCCCCAAAGCTCATTCCGGTCCAGGATCTGCCATGACACCCCCCCCCCCCGCGCTCCCAGATCTCCGCCCCCCGCCCCGCCCTTCTGCGCTGCATCCTCCCCCTCTCGGTCCCACGCATCCCCCCTCCTCCTCCTCCCCCTGCGATTGGCTGGAGAGTTGGGGCATTGCCATGGCAACCGCCTCCACTCCCATCCCCTTGGAGGCACAGCATGCAGCTGGAAGCAGCACCGGTACCAGAGCGGGAGAACGGTGTGTGTGTGTGTTTGTGTGTGTGTGTGACATGCCCGCCTACGGGGGGGGGGGGGAATCCCCAAATTGTCCTCCCTGGAGAAGTTAGGAAGGAGAAAGCAGTGGGGAGGACACCCAATGCCCTCCCCCGCTATTTTGGACACTCTAAATGAGGTTGGTTAAAGTGGCCAGCAGTTCCAGAGGCTCCCCCAGCCAAAGCAGGAATACACCTGGTCCTCGACTTACAGCCATTCATTCAGTGACCATGAACGGCAATGAATAATAATAGCAATAGCAATAATAATAATAATAATAATAATAATAATAATAATAATAATAATATAATAATAATAATAATAATAATGTTGGAAGGGACCTTAGAGGTCATCTTGTCCAACCCCCTGCTCAGGGAGGAAATCCTTTCAGTCAAAAGAACATAAGTTACGACCATTTGTCACACTTAACAACCATTCCAGCAGCCCCATGGTCACGTGATCAAGATTCAGATGCTTGGCGACGGACTCATAGTTACGACGGTTGCAGCGTCCCTGGGGTCACGTGATCCTGTTTGGAGGCCTTCTGACCAGCAAAGTCAATGTGGGGGAGGAGCCAGATTCACTTAACGACCGTGGCACTAACTTCACAACTGCAGTGGTTCGCTTAACAATGGTGGCAAGAAAGGTCGTAAAATGGGGTCAAACTCACGGGACAGCTGTCTTGCTTAGCAGTGGAAATTTTGGGCTAAATTGGGGTCATAGGTTGAGGACTACAGGCACCCTGTGCTTTGAGGAGCCTTACCAGCAGGCCCCCCTTTTTTCCCTACAATTTAAAGCAGGGGTCTTCCAACCTGGCCCTTTGATGACTTGTGGACTTCAACTCCCAGAATTCCTCAGCCAGGATGCTTTAAGACAGGGGTCTTCCAACTTGGCCCTTTGATGACTTGTGGACTTCAACTCCCAGAATTCCTCAGCCAGGATGCTTTAAGACAGGGGTCTTCCAACTTGGCCCTTTGATGACTTGTGGACTTCAACTCCCAGAATTCCTCAGCCAGGATGCTTTAAGACAGGGCTCTTCCAACCTGGCCCTTTTAGGACTCGTGGACTTCAACTCCCAGAATTCCTCAGCCAGGATGCTTTAAGACAGGGCTCTTCCAACCTGGCCCTTTTAGGACTCGTGGACTTCAACTCCCAGAATTCCTCAGCCAGGATGCTTTAAGACAGGGGTCTTCCAACCTGGCCCTTTTAGGACTTGTGGACTTCAACTCCCAGAATTCCTCAGCCAGGATGCTTTAAGACAGGGGTCTTCCAACTTGGCCCTTTGATGACTTGTGGACTTCAACTCCCAGAATTCCTCAGCCAGGATGCTTTAAGACAGGAGTCTTCCAATTTGGCCCTTTTAGGACTCGTGGACTTCAACTCCCAGAATTCCTCAGCCAGGATGCTTTAAAATAGGGCTCTTCCAACCTGGCCCTTTTAGGACTCGTGGACTTCAACTCCCAGAATTCCTCAGCCAGGATGCTTTAAGACAGGGGTCCAAGGTCCCTTAGAACATTATTATTGTTGTTGTTGTTGTTGTTGTTGTTGTTATTCAGTTCCTATCAGCAAAACCGTAACACAGGGAGTGGTCCATCTAGGACCGCAACGGAGCACAAAATTTCTGTTGCTAAGCGAGACACATGTTAAGCGAGCTTTGCCCACGTTTTATGACTTCCCCGCCACCGTTGTTTAGCGAATCACTGCAGCTGTCCAGTTATTAACAGTCGTTAAGCGAATCCGGCTTCCTCCATTGACTTGGGGATCACGTGAACCCTGCGGCGCTGCGACCGTCATAAATATGAATACGTCGCCAAGAGTGCAGATTTTGATCGCAATCTTCGCCGCCTTTCTTAGGAAAACAAATACAGGTGGGTCCTCGAGTTACGACCACCACGGACCCCAAAACTTCCATTCTAAGCGAGACAGTTGTTAAGTGAGTTTTGCTCCATTTTACGACCTACCTTGCCACAGCTGTGAAACCAATCCCTGCCGTTGTTGAGTTGGCAACACGGTCGTTAATGAATCTGGCTTCCCTCATGGACTTCGCTTGTCAGAAGGTCGCAAAAGGAGTTCACGTGACATCCTGGGGACACTGCAACCGTCATAAGTACGAGACAGTTGCCAAACCTTCAAATTTTGATCACGTGACCCTGGGGATGCCGCAATGGTCGTCAAGTGTGAAAAACGGTCATTAAGGAATTTTTCTTAACTTAGAACGGTCACTCAATGGGCTGCTGTAAGTTGAGTGTGTGCCTTGGTTTAGAACAGGGGTCTTCAAACTTGGCGCTTTTATGACTTGTGGACTTCAACTCCCAGAATTCCTCAACCAGAGTGCCTAGCTGAGGAATTCTGGGAATTGAAGTCCCCAAGTCCTAAAAGGGCCAAGTTGGAAGATCCCTGTCTTAAAGCATCCTGGCTGAGGAATTCTGGGAGTTGAAGTCCACCAGTCCTAAAAGGGCCAAGTTGGAAGACCCCTGTCTTAAAGCATCCTGTCTGAGGGATTCTGGGAGTTGAAGTCCCCAAGTCCTAAAAGGGCCAAGTTGGAAGATCCCTGTCTTAAAGCATCCTGGCTGAGGAATTCTGGGAGTTGAAGTCCCCAAGTCCTAAAAGGGCCAAGTTGGAAGATCCCTGTCTTAAAGCATCCTGGCTGAGGAATTCTGGGAGTTGAAGTCCACCAGTCATAAAAGGGCCAAGTTGGAAGACCCCTGTCTTAAAGCATCCTGGCTGAGGAATTCTGGGAGTTGAAGTCCACGAGTCCTAAAAGGGCCACGTTGGAAGACCCCTGTCTTAAAGCATCCTGGCTGAGGAATTCTGGGAGTTGAAGTCCACCAGTCATAAAAGGGCCAGGTTTGAAGACCCCTGTCTTAAAGCATCCTGGCTGAGGAATTCTGGGAGTTGAAGTCCACCAGCCATAAAAGGGCCTAGTTGGAAGACCCCTGTCTTAAAGCATCCTGGCTGAGGAATTCTGGGAGTTGAAGTCCACCAGCCATAAAAGGGCCTAGTTGGAAGACCCCTGTCTTAAAGCATCCAGGCTGAGGAATTCTGGGAGTTGAAGTCCACCAGTCCTAAAAGGGCCAAGTTGTTTAGAACTTGTGAACCAAGCAGACTTGCCTTGCAGGGGAGCTGGGCAGCCTAAAACTGGAATTAATAAATAAAATAAATAAAAACAAGAATTTCCAACCCTGGAGAGTCACTATCCAGAGATGCCCCCCCCTCTTCCTAGATCTCTGCCTGAGTGACCCCCCCTCCTCTTCCTCCAGAGCCAAGCTGGCATTCGCCACTATTGCATGCTGGCATTCACACAGCGTTTTCCTCTACAGAATACCAAGCACAAGGGTGGCACAAGGACACAACACGTCAGCCCAGGAGGCAATGGGGCCCTTGAGATGTGGGCATCTCCCTTCTGCAGAAACTCCCAGGGTGTGCCATGCTCAGCGCGGGCGCTGGCACCCCTATCTATATGTGGGTGTATGCAAAAAATTGCATTTGGGGGGGTCATATTTATATAGATGAGGGGATAAATGGGTAACTCATCAAATTTGCAGACGACACAAAGCTGGCAGGAATAACCAACACTGCGGAAGACAGGCTTAAGATACAGGAGGATCTGGACAGACTCGAACTCTGGGCACTATCTA
Source organism: Vipera latastei (assembly GCA_024294585.1). Taxonomy (NCBI): domain Eukaryota; kingdom Metazoa; phylum Chordata; class Lepidosauria; order Squamata; family Viperidae; genus Vipera; species Vipera latastei. The sequence goes on from CM044354.1 coordinate 367,819,148, forward strand.
ACAAAATTAAATTCAGTGGTGGAAAAAGTAAGGCTCTACATTTAGGCAAGAAAAACCAAATGCACATGTATAGGATAGGTGGTACGTTGCTCGATAGTAGTAACTGTGAGAGAGATCTCGGAGTCCCAGTGGGCCATCCCTTAAATAGGAGCCAGCCATGTGCTGCACCTGCCAGAAAAGCCAACACAGTGCTAGGCTGCATTAACAGAGGGATAGAATCAGGATCACGTGAAGTGTTAATACCACTTTACAAGGCCTTGGTAAGGCCATACATGGAATACGGCATCCAGTTTTGGTCACCACGATGTAAAAAAGATGTTGAGGCTCTAGAAAGAGTGCAGAGAAGAACAACAAAGAGGATCAGGGGACTGGAGGCTAAAACATATAGGGAACGGTTGCTGGAATTGGGTATGTGTAGCTTAATGAAGAGAAGGGTGAGGGGTGACATGATAGCAGCCTTCCAGTATCTCAGGGGCTGCCCCAAAGAAGAGGGAGTCAAGCTATTCTCCAAAGCACCAGAAAGCAGGACAAGAAGCCACGGATGGAAACTAGTCAAGGAGAGAAGCAACCTAGAACTAAGGAGAAACTTCCTGACTGTGAGAACAATTAACTAGCGGAACTCCTGGCCTCCAGAGGTGGTGAATGCTCCAACACTGGAGGTTTTTAAGAAGAGACTGGACAGCCATTTGTCTGAAATGGTATATAGGGTTTCCTGCCCGAGTAGCGGGTTGGACTAGATGACCTCTAAGGTCCCTTCCAACTTTATTATTATTATTATTATTATTATTATTATTATTATTATTATTATTATTATTATTATTATTATTATTATTATTATTATTAACAACCTGCCTCCAGAAGCCCTGACTGCTCCAACACTGGAGGTTTTTAAGAAGAGACTGGACAGCCCTTTGTCTGAAATGGTATATAGGGTGTCCTGCCCGAGTAGCGGGTTGGACTAGATGACCTCTAAGGTCCCTTCCAACTTTATTATTTATTATTATTATTATTATTATTATTATTATTATTATTATTATTATTATTATTATTATTATTATTATTATTATTATTATTATTATTATTATTATTATTATTAACAACCTGCCTCCAGAAGCCCTGACTGCTCCAACACTGGAAGTTTTTAAGAAGAGACTGGACAGCCATTTGTCTGAAATGGTATATAGGGTTTCCTGCCCGAGTAGCGGGTTGGACTAGATGACCTCTAAGGTCCCTTCCAACTTTATTATTACTGTTGTTGTTGTTTGTTATTATTATTTCTCATTAAGTGCGTTTTGCCCCATTTCATGACCTTTCCTGCCACAATTGTTAAGAGAATTGCTGCACTTGTTCAGTTAGTGACACCAGGAAGTGAATCCGGCTTGACTTTGCTTGTCCGAAGGTGGCCAAAGGGGATCACGTGACCCCTCCTGGGATGCTACGACAGTCATAAACATGGTTCAGTGGCCAAGCGTCTGAATTTTGATCACGTGACCCTAGGGATGCGGCTACGAGTTGTCAGTGTGGAACATGGTCATCGGTCACTTTTTCCACTATCATCGGTCACTAAATGAAGTGTTGCAAAAAATTTTGGGGGGGAGGGAAAATTCTCCAGCAGCTGCTTGCCAAGAAGGGAATAAGTTGCCCCAGTAGGGGAATTTCAAGGCTGGCTTCAAAAAGCTGAAAGCAAAGCCTTTTAAACTGTGGGAGGTCCCCTGGAGGTCATCTAGATCAACCCCGCTCCCCCCTGGGCCTACAGTGCAGGGCACACGGTGCCATCCTATGCAGACAGGCGTCCTGCCTCTGCTTAAGCTTTCAGGGATTGGTTGCCAGTAGATGAAAACCTAATTCTAATACAGGCAGTCCACGAGTTACGAACCGCTGCAATTGCCGTCAAAAGTCGTGACAGTAATAATAATAATAATAATAATAATAATAATAATAATAATAATAATAATAATAATAATAATAATAATAAGTTGGAAGGGACCTTGGAGGTCATCTAGTCCAACCCCCTGCTCAGGCAGGAAACTCTATACCATTTCAGACAAGTGGCTGGCCAGTCTCTTCTTAAAAACTTCCCGTGTTGGAGCATTCACAGCTTCTGGAGGCAGGTTGTTCCACTGGTTAATTGTTCTCACTGTCAGGAAGTTTCTCCTTAGTTCTAGGTTGCTTCTCTCCTTGACTAGTTCCCATCTGTTGCTTCTTGTCCTGCTTTCAGGTGCTTTGGAGAACAGCTTGACTCCCTCTTCTTTGTGGCAGCCCCTGAGATATTGGAACACTGCTATCATGTCACCCCTCACCCTTCTCTTCATTAAACTACACATCCCTAATTCATGCAACCGTTCCTTCATATGTTTTAGCCTCCAGTCCCCTGATCATCTTTGTTGCTCTTCTCTGCACTCTTTCTAGAGTCTCAACATCTTTTTTACATCGTGGTGACCAAAACTGGATGCAGTATTCCAGGTGTGGCCTTACCAAAGCATTGTAAAGTCGTATTAGTACTTCACATGATCTTGATTCTATCCCTCTGTTAACGCAGCCTAGCAGTGTGTTGGCTTTTTTGGCAGCTGCAGCACACGGCTGGCTCCTATTGAAGGGATTGTCTACTAGGACTCCGAGATCCCTCTCACAGTTACTACTATCGAGCAAGGTACCACCTATACTATACCTGTGCATTTGATTTTTCTTGCCTAAATGTAGAACCTTAAAGTCATAACGCGGGTCACCACTTGGCCACCAGACCCAATTTTATGACTTTTTTGTAGCGGTTGTTAAACAAGCATGGTAGTCGTAAAGGAAACATAGCGGTCGTAAAGTGAACACCATAGTCATTTAGTGAACCTCTGTTCACGATGGGGTGGTTTGGCCAAAAATGGTGCTCTGTGAGCTTGGTGGTTTTTCTTGCAGACACTTCATGACCCAACTAGGTAACTTCATCAGTGCTACAAAAGAGTGGGGTTTGCAGAGAGGAGGAGGAGGAGGAGGAGGAGGAGGAGGAGGAGGAGGAGGAGGAGGAGGAGGAGGAGGAGGAGTTGGACTGCAGGGTCCTTGGTGTTCTCTGAACGTGGCTGGGTTTTCTTGTAGACATTTCATGACCCAACTAGGTAACATCACCAATGCTTCTTGGGGGTCTCCAAGCTTGGCGATTTCCATGCTGTCCTCAGATAGCAAAACCTCTGTCAATCAAACCACCTTCTCGGAGACACCCCACCCCCCAAGGACTCCACAAACACGTCCTGGAGCAACGTCCAGACTCTTCCGTGACCCCACCGAGCATCACCTCCCCCCCCCCAACAAGCTTTCAAATCAACTCCGGAGCACCATCAACCTTGATAAATATCAGCAAGAACACTCTGGCAAGGCAGGTTTGGGAGGGAGCGAGATCGAATCCTGACTCTGCTAAAAAATATTACTTTCTGCCCGCCCCCCCCAGGTCCTATCCCTTAAATGACCACCTGTCCCACAATGAGTAGCCACCTGTTCCTTAATGCAGGGAACCCACCCTTATATTTAGTGACCACCTACAAGTCATTTCAAGGAATTGTTCCTTATTTTAGCAGCCATCTGTTGAACCCCCCCCCCAATTCTAAGAAAAAAGGACTTGAATCATTCTTTTATGTAACAGACAGATGGTAACAGGGTGGGTTGGGATCCCTGGGCTGTGAGTATTGCCGCTCCCCCAAATACACACACACACACACACACACACACACACACACACACACACACACACACACAAACTGCCCCTCAGTTCCAGGGCAAACCTCTTTCTTTCTTTTTTTGTTGCAAACATTTTAACCTCTTAATTTTTTTTTTGCTATCCTGGTTTGCAACCCAAGTTTACAAAAAAATAAGTCAGCTTTTAAATAAGAATGCTTGGGTTATTTTGCAAAAGGTTGGGGTGTGGGGTTTCCCCCCTCTGCTTCCAGGGAGACCCCAGGTGGGAGACAAAAAAAAAAAAGTTCAAAATCACACGTACAAAAAGGAGATTCCCACTAAGGGTGGTCCTTGACTTACGACCACAGTGGCGTCTGTTGCTAAGCGAGACATTTGTTAAGGCAGCTTTGCCCCTTTTTATGATGTTTCTTCCCACGTTTGTTAAGTGACTCACTGCAGCGCTTAACTTAGTCACACGGTCGCTAAGCGAATCCCGGCTTCCCCCGTTGACTTGGCTTGTCGGAAGGTCGCAAAAAGGGATCGCGTGACCCCGGAAGGATGCTGGAACCGTCATAAGTACGAGCCAGTGGCCAAGTGTCTGAAGTCTGATCACATGACACACACACACCCGGGACGCTGCAACCGTCATAAACGCGAGACATTTGTCAAGTATCCGAATGTAAATCACGTGACTGCGGGGACGCTTGCAAATGGCCGTGTGAAAAGCAGACACACAAGTTGCTTTTTTCAATGCCGTTGTAAGTCAAGCACTCCCTGTAATTGAATTTTTGTATTTGTTGAATTGCCCCATTCCGAAGTCAACGGGGACAACAGATTCATTTAATGACCATGTTACCAGCTTAACAACGGCAGAGATTCAATATTGTGAGCGCTCTTAACGTTCTCAATATGTCTCAAGGTAATGGAACCGCATCTACACGGAGGGAAGTGTGTAGTGGGATGCCCCAGGGATCTGTTCTGGGCCCGGTGCTCTTCAACATCTTCATCAACGATTTGGATGAGGGGATAGATGGGGAACTCATCAAATTTGCAGACGACACCAAGCTGGCAGGAATAGCCAATACTCCAGAAGACAGGCTTAAAATACAGGAGGATCTGGACAGACTCGAACTCTGGGCACTATCTAACAAAATGAAATTCCATTGTGAAAAAAGTAAGGTTCTGCATTTAGGAAGGAAAAATCAAATGCACAGGTATAGTATAGGGGGTACCTTGCTCAATAGTAGCAACTGTGAGAGGGACCTCGGAGTCCCAGTGGACAATCCCTTAAATAGGAGCCAACAGGTGTGCTGCAGCTGCCAAAAAAGCCAACACAGTGCTAGGCTGCATTGACAGAGGGAGAGAATCAAGATCACGGGAAGTGTTAATACCACTTTACAAGGCCTTGGTAAGGCCACACCTGGAATGCTGCATCCAGTTTTGGTCACCACGATGTAAAAAAGATGTTGAGACTCTAGAAAGAGTGCAGAGAAGAGCAGCAAAGATGATCAGGGGACTGGAGGCTAAAACATACAAGAAACGGTTGCTGGAATTGGGTATGTCTCATTTAATGTAGAGAAGGACGAGGGGGGACATGATAGCAGCCTTCCAGTATCTCAGGGGCTGCCCCAAAGAAGAGGGAGTCAAGCTGTTCTCCAAAGCACCTGAAGGCAGGAGAAGAAGCAATGGATGGAAACTCCTCAAGGAGAGAAGCAACCTGGAACTAAGGAGAAATTTCCTGACAGTTAGAACAATTAACCAGTGGAACAGCTGGCCACCAGACGTTGTGAATTCTCCAACACTGGAGGTTTTTAAGAAGAGACTGGACAGCCATTTGCCTGAAATGGTATAGGGTTTCCTGCCTGAGCAAAGGTTGGATTAGATGACCTCCAAGGTCCCTTCCAGTCCTGTTATTCTGTGTCGTGCTGTTCTGTATGTACGGTGTTACCTATAAATTTCTCCCACCGGTGAGCCAAGCCAATTATCCTTGACAGAGGTAAAACATTCAATTTTAGAGACAGATAAAAAGCTTGGAGTACAACAGCCCGGATTGCATTTGCTTTCCAGGTACAGGCCGTCCTCGACTTACGACAGAAATGGAGCCCAATATTTCTGTCCTTAAGCTAGACAGATATTTGAGTGAGTTCTGCCCCCATTTTACAACCTTTTTCGGCCAGAGGGGTTGAGCAGATCACTGCCGTTGCTAAGTGAGTCATGCAGTCGTTAAGTGAATCTGGCTTCCCCCCAGTCACTAAACAAACAGTGGCAAGTCCAGGATTACATCTAAACAAATTAATCAGGACACCCCTAAGCTGAATTTGGGAGTAATCAAGAGGCAGTTCATTAAAAAAAACGTCACTGCCGCCTTTCCTAGTGACATTCTATGGGAGGGGAGCCCTCTACACATGCTCAGAGGCACCACTGGTATTATAAGCACCGACTATTTGAATCCTCTTTACCCGAAAAGAGACAATGCCCGTTTCTGATCTCCCCACCCCAACACCCCAATTCTATCCGCAGCAACAAACACACAGTCAATTGTAGTCCATCGCCGCCAGGAAAACCACACAAAAACCCACAAACTGGCTATCCCACCCCACAGGGGTGTGGTGTGAGGATGGGAGCCTAAAGAAGGGGTCAATTTGGAGAAGGAGGCCATCTTGGTTCTCTTCCCCCCCCCCCAAAAAAAATGTTGCCTTTGCCAGGGGCAGCCTCAATTTCTATCTCTCCTCTCCTGTAAAATGGGCATAACGTAATTCACCGCCCTCCCGCTTGCAGGCCACACTTGCACAATAGGGTGAAGTCAGGCCACGGGGCTTTAGCCAGGCAAGCTAAACAACCCTCTTAATGACCACGGGAGCCGCCCGTCGGGATTAATTAAGCAATTAAATAAGGGTTCCCATGAAAAGGCTAATGGAGGCCATCCATCACATCTGGTCCAGAATATTCCCCCAAGCAGGAAGTTGAGCCTGGGTGGTCTTTTAAGGCAAGCCTCCCCCCCACTTCAAATCTCCTGGAAAACAGAGATACGGTAGTAGGGGGAGAGCTGTGGATGGCGGTGGTGGTGGGCATCTGGTCGCCCCCCCCATTTCCGACAAGCACAATTTATTAAAACACGATTTATTAAAAGGGAGGGAGGGAAGAGGCCGCAGCCAAGCGTTTTAACAAATGTGTGTTTCTCGGAACACAAGACGCCTGTTGATTGCCTGCAAGGGGGGAAAAAGGGGGGTTTTTCAAGAGGAGAACCCCAGAAAGCCAGGCTGGACATGAAGGAGGGGGGGTCCATGAGAAAAAACTGGGTTCCCCCCCCCCGGTCCTGCCAGGCTGCCCCCACACCTGTCTCCAAAAAAAGTTCCCGTTGAAAACAAACCCAGCCGCATTTGGGGAGGGTGGGTGGGTCCCCCTCAATTCCAGAGGATGGGGCAGTGGGAGGGGGGGACAGGAGGAGGCAAACATCTGGAAGAGGTCTCTTTAGAAGCCCCCTCCCCATCCTCAAGTCTAAATTTCTGCTCTGGCAGGTTTGCCACCTGCTCGGGGTTTACGTAACTGTCTCTCTCCAAAGGAAAAAATAAATAAATCCATGGCTGGCTTTCCTTGTGGGAGCCCCCCCACCACCCAAAAAAGGGCCCACAGGAGAGGTAGAAAGGCAGGGGAGGGCAGGAAAGGGGTGCAATTTTGCACTGCCCCCCCCAAAAGAAAACTCAACCCTGGTTCCCACCATCTCTGGCGCCAGGGCAAAGCAACCATATCTCGCTTCAAAGCAGAAATCCGTGGCTGGCTTTCCTTGTGGGACCCCCCCACCCCACCCAAAAAAGGGCCCACAGGAGAGGTAGAAAGGCAGGGGAGGGCAGGAAAGGGGTGCAATTTTGCACTGCCCCCCCCCAAAAAAAAGAAAACTCAACCCTGGTTCCCACCATCTCTGGCGCCTGGGCAGAGCAAGGCGAAGTCGCTTCAAAGCAGAAATCCGTGGCGTGGCTTTCCTTGTGGGACCCCCCGCCAACCCCCCCCCCGCCCAAAATAGAGCCTGAATGGAGAGGTGGAAAGTCAGGGGAGGGCAGGGAAGGGGTGCGACGTGCTCCCCTCCCTCAAAAAAAAAAACAAACTCAAACCGCAGATCCCACCATCTTTGACGCCCGGCGGAGCAGCGACACCCCAGAGGGGATCTCGGCCTCTCCGTGAGTACCTTTGAGGGCTGGCAAAAAAAAACAACAAACACGTCACCGCCTTCACCACATACCCCACCCAACCAAGACCCCAGACCCAAAAGACCTACTGCCATAGAGGGTGTCAATCCAGGAGAGGCGAGGAAGGCCGTGCTGGTTTAAGGGCTCCATCCTCCGGAGGATGCTCTTTAGTCAAGGATGCTCTTTAGTCGGGAAGAAGCATCTCATAACAAAGGCTGGGGGAAGGGGGGGGGAGAAGGAGGGGGAGGGAAAGGGGAGGGGGCACGGAGGAGGGGGCGAGAGGGGGGAATTGTGGGAGGGGGTGGCTGGGGAAGAAGCAGCGGGAGGGGGACGGAGGGGGGGGGAAACCAGGCAGCAGGAGGAGAAGGGTGGGCAACAACGTCCTTGCCCAGACGCGCCCAGCCCTTGCCGGGGAGAGTGCGCGCGTTTGTGTGTCTGTGTGTGTGTGTGTGTGTGTGTGTGTGTGTGTGTGTGTGTGTGAACGCACACCCGTGGGAGTGTGGGAGGGCGGGGAAGGCTCCCTCGTCCCCAGGGTGGCGGAGGAGAGAAGGCTGCCAATGGGGAGGAAGTCCATGAGGAGGGGGAAGCAAAGAGAACCCCCCCTCCCCACCTGCCTTGGGGGGGTCTGGACAGGGGGGGGCGAGAAAGGGACCCCCAAGCCGTTGGGGGAAGGGTCTCCCCGTTCCCAGGACCTCCTCCTCGCATTCTCTGTCTCTTTTTTTTTCTTTAAAGGGGCAGCTCAAGAGTTTTCTCCGAGGGAGGGGCGTTTGCCCCAAATTGGATGGGGAGGCAAAAGAGGAAGGGTCTTATTTCTCCCCCCCCCTCCCATTCCCAGAGACCCCCGCGTGGTGCCTTTAAAGATGCAGCCTTCCTAGTAAAGTAGGCAAGTGGTGCGCCCCTGTTTACGGTCCCTGGATCACCTGGTGGTGCTCCATCCGACGGTTAGCCAGATCGGCTCTGCCTTTTGCTTTTCCGAAAGAATCAGGGAGAAAGGGCGAGGTTGTTAAATGTTGGGCAGGACAGCACCACACACCCACAAAGCCTGAGAGTCTGTGTGGCAGAACAATAAATTCTATCCTTTTACTTACTTGAAGTCTTTTTTTTAAAAAAAAAAACTTGGCCCCTGGAAAGACGGGCGGACTTCAATTCCCAGGATTCCCCAGCCGGCACGGGATTCTGGGAGTTGAAATCCACCCGTTTTTAAAATGGCCAACTTTGGAAAAAATAAATAAATCCATATTTATCCTTTTCATCCCTAGGTCGCCTTGGAGAAAACTAGTGGCGGTCCTCAATTTACGACCACAGTTGCTAAGGGATGGTTATGAAACAAGTCGGTGCCCCCGTTTTACGACCGTCCTTGCCACAGGTTTTGAGTCAATTGCTGCAGTTGTTACGTTAGTTACACCGGCCGTTAAGCGAATCCGGCTTCCTCACATTGATTTTGCTCGTCAGAAGGTCGCAAAAAGGGGATCGCGTGATGCTCCCCCCATGCGACCGTCATAAACATGAGTCGGTTGCCGAGAGATTGAATTTGGAACCCGTGACCACGGGGGAGGCTGCAACAGTCGTAAGCGTGAAAAACGATCATTTGTCATTTTTTTTCAGCGCCCTTGTAACTTTGAATGGTCACTAAACGAATGGCCATAAGTCAGGGACTCCCTAAATCGCATCATAATAATAATAGTTGGAAGGGACCTTGGAGGACATCTAGTCCAACCCCCTGCGCAGGCAGGAAACCCTACACCATTTCAGACAAATGACTGTCCAGTCTTAATTTTACACTTCACTCTTCTCCAGCAATGGGGGAGTCCCTGATGTTATCCCTGCCCCCCCCCCAGTCGAACACTATACAGGCCGTCCTCAACTTACAACTAAAATTGGGCTGGAAATTTCCGTTGCTAAGTGAGACATTTGTTTAAGTGAGTTTTGCTCCATTTTACGACCTTCCTTGCCACAGTTGTTGAACTGCTGCTGTTCTTAAATTATTATCACGGTCATTAAGTGAGTCCAGCTTCCCCCCCATTGACTTTGCTTGTCGGAAGGTCACAAAAGGGGATCACGGGACACCCGCGGGGCACTGCAACTGTCATAAGTACGGGTCAGTTGCTAAGCCTCCGAATTCTGACCACCGGGACGCTGCAACAGCCATCAGCGCGGAGTCCCTTTTCTTCAGTGCCGTTGTAACTCTGAATGGTCGCTAAATGAACTGTCGTAAATTGAGGACTGCCTCTGATAAAAGAAGCAATTCACTGTCGACTGGTCCCTTGGCAACTCTTAACCAACTCCGTAAAAGACATCCTCAGATTAATCCAGCCGCAACTGTTAAAAATGAATGCACTATTTTTAATACGGACCTACATAAATAGTACAGAATCCAAGGATTTTTCATCCGCTAGGCGTGCGTTTACACACACACACACACACACACACACACACTCACACACACACACACGTCCACATGACTCAAGGCTGTGTGTTAGCCAAGCACTGATTTAAAATTTGAATAATAATAATAATAATAATAATATAAAATATAGATATAGACAGATATAGATAGATATAGATATATAGAGATAGAGATAGAGATAGATATAGATACATAGATATAGATATATAGATATAGATACATACATACAAATATATATATATATATATATATATATATATATATATATATATATATATATATATATATATATATATATATATATATATATAAAATCAGAGAAAGAATCTTGGCAACGGGCTCATATTTATGACAGTCGCAGCGTCCCGGGAGTATCACGTGATCCCCTTTTGCGACCTTCTGACACGTAAAGTCAATGGGGGAGCCAGATTCACTTAACGACCGTGTGACTAATTTAGGAACTGCAGTGATTCACTTAACAACTGTGGCAAGGAAGGTCGTAAAACAGAGCAAAACTCACTTAACAACTGTCTCGCTGAGCATGGGAAATTTGGGACTTGTACAGGTAGAGTCCTTGACATATGGCCATAATCGAGCCCAAAATTTCTGTCGCGAAGCAAGACATTTGTTAAGTGAGTTTTGCCCCATTTTACGACCTTTCTTGCCTCAGCTGTTAAGTGAATCACTGCAGTGGATAAGTTAGTAACCCGGTCGTTAAGTGAATCTGGCTTCCCCATTGACTTGGCTTGTCGGATGGTCGCAAAAAGGGGATCATGTGACCCCGGGGACTTTGCGACCGTCATAAATACGAGTCAGTGGCCAAGCACCCGAATTCTGATCACGTGACCCCGGGGAACCCTGCGACGGTCATAAGTGTGAAAAACGGTCATTGTCCCCTTTTTTCCAGTGCCATTGTAACTTTGAACGGTCACTAAATGAGCAGTTGTAAATTGGGGACTGCCTACAAGAAGAGACACAACCCGGGACACTGCCAGCGTCATAAATACGAGTCAGTTGCCAAGCTTCTGAATTTCGATCACATGACCCTAGCGGGGGATGTGGCCGCGGTTCTTAAGTGTGGAAAAAACGTTCGTCCCCTTTTTCAGGGCCGTTGTAACTTTGAGCGGTCGCTAAACAGACCGCTGTTGTTAAGTTGAGGACGGCCTGTATGGGCCACCATCAGCCAAAGTCCCAGAGGCACACAAAAGTCACAATCTTCAGCAAACCTTTCACGTGGGGGCCACAATTCTCTTGCACACCCTTTCCTCAAATGGCGTGTCTCACGCGTGAGTCACGAGGAAGTGGGGGGGGGAGCATGACTCATCACCAGAAGGTGGGAAAACGGTGTGTGTGTGTGTGTGTGTTTTGTGTGTGCCATAATTAGCAGTGGCTGGCTGCCCGGGAAGAATCGCTCCAAGCCGCTGCCTTCTTTTCCTAACAAATGTTGTGTGTTTGTGGTAACAGGCTGCACCCAAACCTTTGCACACGGCTCCGCAGGGCCCCCCCCCGTCTTCCCGCTCAAGGAGAATCCAGGGCCATTGCAGACGCTGCAGGGGGAGGGTGGTGTTAGCCTCTGGGTGCCCCCCAAATCAGGAATCACCTGGTGGTCTCCCTTCTGAATCACACCTTTTTTACCCAAAGGTTCGTTGGAGGCATAAACAGGGTTGAAAATGACATAGGATTTTAAATGACAGGCAGTCCTCGACTTACGACCGCGGCAGAGGCTGAAATTCCTGTGGTTTGCTAAGCGAGACATTAGTTCGGTGAGTTTGGCTTCACTTTACGACCTTTCTCGCCACACTTGTTAAGTTAGTAACACGGTCGTTAAGTGAATCCGGCTTCCGCATCGATTTTGCCTGTCGGAAGATAGCGAAAGGGGGCATGGAGCACCGCAACCGTCATAAATGTGAGTCAGTTGCCAGTTCGTCTAAATTTCGGTCACGTGACCCTGGGGAATGCGGCAACGGTCGTAAGTGTGAAAAACGGCCTCAGCTTGCTTTTTTTTCAGTGCCATCATAACTTTGAATGGTCACTAAACAAAACCGCGGTAAGCCGGGGACGTCCATGCGATCCTCGGCTTCCAACGGTTCATTTTGCGACTGCTCTACCTTACAACAGCGCTGAAGAAAAGTGAGTTATGACTAGTTTCGCACTTACGACCGTCGCAGCACCCTCACCCGTCACGTGAACAAAATTTGGGCGCTCGGCAACCTGTATGCATTTATGACAACTGCAATGTCCCGGTTTGTGTGTGTGTGTGTTTGTTTGTGCATCTGTGTGTGTTTGTGTGTCTGTGTCTGTGTGTGTCTGTGTGTGACGTGATCTCCATTGGCGACCTTCCCAGCCGACTTCTGACAGGCAAAGTTGATGGCAGCAGAAGTCCGATTTGTTTAATGGCCACGTGATTCGCTTAACGACCGTGGCCGGTAAAAAAATTCAAGAAAAATCTAGCGCAACCCATTTAACAACCGCCTGGCTTCTGATCTCAATTGCGGTGATAACGCAAGGACTTTCTATATGTTTATATTATTCTACTTTTTTGTTCAACTGGCAGCTCTTCCTTACGGCTTCGCACAATTCAGGAAAACCGTATTTTCGCAACCGACACGTTTTACTCAAAGGCCTCGGCTTTCCCAAACTGCTGATCCCTTCACAGGATGCAAAGCAGTGGCTAAACAAAATGTGGAATTTAAATGATTCGTTCCCTTTATTTTCGTTTCGTTCCCTTTATTTTCCTTTTGGAAACGAGGATTCCTGAGGCATTTGCAAGTAATCGAGAGCCCCCGTTTTGACTAACAAATGTGAGTCAAAGGCAGAAGGTTTCGCACGCAGTGCTAATCAAATCTCGTCCTCTGAGGAACATTTCCTTGACCCGCCTGTCTGGCCATCCATCCTTCCATCCTTTCATCCATCCATCCATCTATCTGTTATCTCTCTCTCTCTCTCTCTCTCTCTCTCTCTCTCTCTCTCTCTCTCTCCCATTGATCAATCTATTTACCTATCATCAATCAATCTCATTTATCAATTTATCTCTACCTATCATCTATCAATCATATCATCTATTTATTATCAATCACCGATTAATCTATCTTTTATCAATCTATTTATCTCCATCATCTATCAATCATCTCTCTCACACGCTCTTTCTCTCTCCATTTATCTATTATCAATCATCTATTTATCTATCATTTATCAATCTATTTATCTCCATCTATCACCTATCAATCATATCATCTCTCGCACTATTTATCTGTCTATTTATCTATCATCAATCATCTATTTATCTATCATTTTTCAGTATTTATCTCCATCTATCAACTATCAGTCATATCACATGCACGCGCTCTCTCTATTTATCTATTATCAATCTATTTATCTATCATTTATCAATCTATTTATCTCCATCTATCACCTATCAATCATATATCTCTCGCACACTGTCTATTTGTCTATTTATCTATCATCAATCATCTATTTATCTATCATTTTTCAGTATTTATCTCCATCTATCAACTATCAATCATATTACATGCACGCTCTCTCTCTCTCTATTATCAATCTATCTATCATTTATCAATTTATTTATCTCCATCTATCATTGAATCATATCGCACGCACGTGCGCTCTCTATTTATCTATCATTTATCAATCTATTTATCCATCATTTATCCATCTATTTATCTCAATCATATCGCGCGCGCACACTCTCTCTCTCTCTCTATTATCAATCATCTATTTATCATCTAGCTAGCTCTTTCTCCTTGCTTGCTTGCTTCCTTCTTCTTTCTTTTTCTTTCTTTCTTTCTCTCCCTCTCTCTCTCTCTTTCTTTCTTTCACTTTTCAAGAAAAGATTCGACAACTGTTTAGACTGGGATGGTGTGAGGACTCTTGCCTTAGCCTGGGGGTTGAACTAGATGACCTCTAAGGTCCCTTCCAACCGTAGGATTCTATGCAGTCTGGTTTTTTATACAGAGGCAGTCCTTGGCTTATTACTGTTCACTTAGCAAACATTAAAAATTACGATGGATGTACCTTGGAGCTACGCACATGGGACCTGGATTCAAAGTTATGACGGTCAGAGATCCTCACCCACAGTCACATGAACAAATTTTGGGTGCCCAGCAAACAGGCCACAGATGTATCCTGTTTGCAGCCTCCCGCAATCCCATAACCACGTTTCACCATTGTCTTACCAAATTTTGGTGACTTACTTCCGAGATTTTGGGAAACAGCCCATCCCCACGAACAAAAACTCAGCCAAAATCTTTTACAGGTAGTCCCTTGACTTACAATCATTCGTTTAGTGACCGTTCAAAGTTACGACGGCACTGAAAAAGGTGATTCGTGACTATTCTCCACACTTACGACCATCGCAGCATCCCGGTGGTTGTGTCATCAAAATTCCGACGCTTGGCAACTGACTCGTACTTATGACAGTTGCAAGTGTCCCCGGGGGGTGTGTGTGTGTCACGCGATCCCCTTTTGTGACCTTCCGACGAGCAAAGTCAATGGGGGAAGCCGGATTCGCTTAACGAACGTGTGACTAATTTAACAACTGCAGTGCTTCGCTTAACAACAAGGGCACGAAAGGTCGTAAAACGGAGCAAAGGTCACTTAGTCGCCTCGCTTAGCAGCGGAAATGTTGGGCTCAACTGTGGCCATAAGCCGAGGACTCCCAAATAAGCTGCCCGGGGCTAGCGACACAAGTGTGACGACGGAGGAGCAGGTGACGGTAACCCTTGTTCAAGACGCAACTTTGTCAGCTGTCCGTGAGAAGCAACGAGCGAGGCCCGTTTGTGTGGGAAGCGCAACGTAGGAGTAAGTCACACAACGGCAAAGGCCGACAGGTGCCAACCCAGCAGGACACAAGGGTGGCAAGTGGCGTGGCTCTCCTCCTCCCACGAGGCGATTTGCAAAGGAAGTGCAGCGTCCTGGATGTGTATCAAGATGGATGCTAGTTGAGGGTCAAGGGGAGCCCTTAATGAGCCTAATCCTCATCGGTTCCTCCTTCCTTCGCCCGGCGCCATTGGCTCCTCCCTCGATCCTTCACGCACCTCGCCACAGGATGGGGAGAAGCCAAGGTGGCGCCGCTGTGGGTAAGGACGGCCCCGGGAGGGAGAAAATGCACCAGTGTTTGCTTAGCAGGCAGGTGTTGCCAGGAGCATCTGAGGGCACCTCTCAGGCTCTCAGGTGCCACCTTGTGGTCCAGAGGGGTGCGTGCATAAATATACAACCAGCCAGCCAGCATTTTTCTTTCTTCTCTTTCTTTCTTTTCTTCTTTCTTTCTTTCTTTCTTTCTTTCTTTCTTTCTTTCTTTCTTTCTTTCTTTCTTTCTTGTTTCTTTCTTTCTTTTTCTTTCTCTTTCTTTCTTTCTTTCTTTCTTTCTTTCTCTTTCTTTCTTTCTCTTTCTTTTTCACCCCTCTTCCTTTCTTCCTCCCTCCCTCCTTCCCTTTTCAACTTTCCTTCCTTTTTTCTTGCTTTCTTTGCTTCCTTCCTTCTTTCCTATCTTTCCTTTCCTCCTCCTTCCCACT
This sequence comes from Vipera latastei, assembly GCA_024294585.1. Classification (NCBI taxonomy): domain Eukaryota; kingdom Metazoa; phylum Chordata; class Lepidosauria; order Squamata; family Viperidae; genus Vipera; species Vipera latastei. The sequence continues at coordinate 367,834,927 of CM044354.1, forward strand.
TTTCCTTCATTCCTCCACATTTCTTTCTCTTTCTTTCTTTCTCCTTTCTTTCCTTTCCTTCCGACCTTCTTTCCTTCCTACTTTCTTTCTATACTTTTCTCCTCCCCACTTTTCCTGCATTCTTTCTTTCTTTTCTCTTTCTCTTCTTTCTTCTTTCCTTCCTTCCTTCCGACCTTCCTTCCTTCCTACTTTCTTTCTGTCCTTTTCTCCTCCTTCCCACTTTTCCTTCTTTCATTTTTTTCTTTTTCTTTCTCTTTTTCTCCTTCCTTCCTTCCTATTCTTTCTGTCCTTCCTTCCTTCCTTCCTTCCTTCCTTCCTTCCTTCCTTCCTTCCTTCCTTCCTCCTCCCTCCCTCCCTCCCTCCTCTTCTTTTCTTCTTTCTTTCTTCTTTCTTTCTTTCTTTCTTTCTTTCTTCTTCTCTTTCTTTCTTTCTTTCTTTCTTTCTTCCCTCCCTCCCCCTCCTTCCTTCCTTCCTTCCTTCCTCCCTCCTCTTTTTCTTTCTTTCTTTCTTTCTTTCTTTCTTTCTTTCTTTCTTTCTTTCTTTCTTTCTTTCTTTCTTTCTTTCTTTCTTTCTTTCTCTTTCTTTCTTTCTTTCTTTCTTTCTTTTTCTTTCTTTCTTCTTCTTTCTTTCTCTCTCTCTCTCTTTCCTTCCTTCCTTCCTTCCTTCCTTCCTTCCTTCCTTCCTTCCTTCCTTCCTCCCTCCCTCCCTCCCTCCCTCCCTCCCTCCCTCTCTTCCTCCCTTCTCTATTTACCCTCCCCAGAGTGAGGACAATTCAAATACATCGTGATGAAGACTCAGTGAAAGAGTTCCGGTTCATTTCTTCATTTTGCAAAAATGAATGCAGAGAACTGAAACGTCTCATTTTTTACCACAATGCATTAAATGGTTTCATTTCTTTCGCCTGACTCAGGTTTGCCGTGCTCATCTCTTCTCAGAAAGAGGTGAGAAAGCCTCACAATTTCCCGACAGAAGCAGCTGTTCTTGTGTAGCTGTGCTGGGTGTCGTTTCATCGCCACAACACAGAAGCTTCCCGCTGTTTCGTGAACTAATCAACTGACAAAGTTGTAGAACTCCGCAAAAGCGTCACAAAGAGAAAATGAATGGCAACCAATCCAACAAAGTTGCTCAAACTTGGCAATTTTAAGTTGACGGACTTCAACTCCCAGAATTCCCCAGCCAACATGCTAAAAGAGGTCACGTGACCAATATGCTTTATGACTGTCATGATTTACAATTCTGATGAACAGGCGCCCTGATAGCCATAAACTAAGGACCAGATGGACAAGTAATTCTTGACTTACAAATATTATTTTAGTGACCATTCAAAGTTACAACAAACGAACTTATGACCGTTTTTCACACTTATGACCACTGCAGCATCTTCACGATCAGAATTCAGACAGTTGGCAATGGACTCGTATTTACGATGGTCATCTCAGTCAGCAATGGAAATGGCCTCAATTGTGCGGTACGTGGTACATTTCACAATATTTAATATTTACATTGGATGAGGATTTTCAGCCTCCTTGGCCACAAAAATACACAGAGAAGCCGTGCTCTTTCTGTCCACCCTACTTTATTTTTTTCCTAAATTAAATTCCCTGTCCATGTTGGCCGACCCAGGCCAGGAGGGCTGAAGCGTGCCCCAGAGGATCACTTAAGTCAGGGGTCTTCAAACTTGGCCCTTTTATGACTGGTGGACTTCAACTCCCAGAATTCCTCAGCCAGGATGCTTTAAGACAGGGGTCTTCCAACTTGACCTTTTGATGACTGGTGGACTTCAACTCCCAGAGTTCCCCAGCCAGGCACGCTGAATGAAGAATTCTGGGAGTTGAGGACATCCTGTTCCTGTTTTCCAGCGAGCAGTCTGAAGATTCGGAATGCCAAACTCTTCAGCTGAAATTTCTTTTTGTTGGGGACCCTAAGGGGCCAGAACCCACCCTTAAGGGGTGGAATGAAGGAAGGAAATCTCAGGGACTTTGGAGAGACGGCGGTCTCTCCGAACGGTCCAGGAGAAGCCTCCCAGAAACCAACAGAAGGAAGGGCTGACTAACTTTAGGTTCAGCCATAGTTGGAAACAACAGAAGTCACAAGCTTCTAAATTATTTATTTATTTATTTATTTATTTATTTATTTATTTATTTATTTATTTAATTGATTTTATATACCGCCCTATTCCCGAAGGACTCAGGGTGGTTTACAGGGCAAATTAAAATACAAATAAATACAATTAAAATACAATTAAATTAAGACTAGCCCACAATTAAAACAAATTAAAATTTAAAATTTAAAGTTAAATTAAAACCCCCTCAGTCCAGGCCAGAAAGATCAAATAACCAAGTTTTCAGGTCCCAGCGAAACGAGCGAAGGTCCGGGGCAGTCCAAAGTTCCACCGGCAGTTCATTCCATAGGGCAGGCACGCCCACAGAGAATGCCCTCCCCTTGGAATCACCCGCCGGCATTCCCTAACCGGCGGAACCCTAAGGAGGCCCTCCCTGTGGGAGCGCACAGGACAATGGGAGGCTGATGCTGGCAGCAGGTGCTCCCTGAGATAATCTGGACCCATGCCATTTAGGGCTTTATAGGTCATCACCAGCACCTTGAATCTCACCCGCTTAAATTAAGCGGATTTAAAACAGCATGCTTGAATCCGGGTAAGAATATTGATTTTCTCTATCCTACTTATTTTCCTGCAGAAGAAAGTCCCCCAAATAAGAGATCTCTGAAGAAAGAAAGGGGGAGGGGGATTCTGCTCCCTCCTTTTTGGTTATTGGAACTTACCCTTTAGAGAGAGAAAAAAAAAGACTAGAAAGACCTGAAAAATGAGCAAACGCTGACACCTGCTGGTGAGTGAAGATTTTTTTCTTTTTTTTTCTCTGACCCTCAAAGTTTTTAGAAAATGCAGCTGTGTAAACAAAGTGAGAGTAACAAAGCTGAAGCAACGAATACTTTACAAAAGGAAACATATAATAAGCGGCAACAATTTCAAAGGACAATGATTTTAAACTACAAAGAAATCCAGAATAACCTTGACAGCATGAATCAACTTATTTCCAAGTTAATTTCACTCCAAGAAACTTCCCAGGAAAATACAGTAGAGGTGACTGAACAAAATTCTGAGGATAGAGACTTAAAGATGGAACCATATAAAATGAACATTTCACAAGAGGAAACATACAAGCGGCAACATTTTCAAAGGAGAATGATTTTAAACTACAAGGAAATGCAGAATAACCTTGACAGCATGAATCAACTTATTTTCAACTTAATTTCACTCCAAGAAATTTCCCAGGAAAATACAGTAGAGGTGACTGAACAAAATTCTGAGGATAGAGACTTAAAGATGGAACCATATAAAATGAACATTTCACAAGAGGAAACATACAAGCGGCAACATTTTCAAAGGAGAATGATTTTAAACTACAAGGAAATGCAGAATAACTTTGACAGCATGAATCAACTTAATTTCAACTTAATTTCACTCCAAGAAACTTCCCAGGAAAATACAGAAGAGGTGACTGAACATAATTCTGAGGATAGAGACTTGAAGATGGAACCATATAAAATAAAAAATCATGATTTAATCCAAATGGGAAATATTTCAACACGTCCAAGCAACTTTGAAGATAAGGAAAAGAATGAGAAAAAAAAATCCTTGCAGGGAAACAAATGATGCAGCAAAACATATTGATTAAGAAAGGCAATGGCCAGAGAAAAAAGACTAAAATAGAAATCCAGAAAATAGATAATGGAAGCTATCAGAAAGAATACTTAAAAAAGAAACATTTATTTGAATATGGCTAAAGAAATGGAAAAACTTTGAAATATATTACTCTTAGAGGGATGAATTTTTTTTCTTGTTTTTTCTTAACTAATATAATGTTTTAAACAAAAGCAAATGTTTTAGTTATGTGATGATAAGAAAAGCATACAAAATGTGTTTTGAATGAGAGTTAAAGGATTAGATGATTAGAACTATTGAATGGAATGCTTAAAGTTTAAATAGATTAAATACATTCTTAGCTATGGTCAAAAAGAATAAGAAATTGAGGGAATAAATATATATTAAATTAGGAGGGATACATATTTTAAGTTGTATGTTATTTTTTGTATCTCTTATTTTGTATTTCTATTTTAGTCTCTTTTTCTTGTTTCCCTTTTCTTTCTTCTTTTTCTTCTTTTTCTTCTCTCTCCTCTTTCTTTTCTCTTCCTACTTTTTTACTTATTGATTAAGAAATAAGCATGAGAGGGCTTATATGGAAAAAAACAGAGTTAAATCCACCAATGTAAACATAGTTAACTGTTGAAAAAATTGTCACTAGTAAGAATATTTAGAATTTGGGGGGAGAAATAAGCTGAAATAAACACGGTAACAGGATTTACGATAAGGCAACTAAAATGACAAATGGGATTATCAAAACTATATACTTAATTGTTGTTAATTAAAATAATGAGAATTGTCTTAATCTAATGTTTTGCAAAGAAAGATACTTTGGGGAAAGGGGAAATCAAATGAAATTAACCTATGGAATATAGATCATAGAAATTAATTGTTAAGGATTGTCTTATAAATGTTACCCAGACAATGATTTATTTTATATATATATAGTATATATATATATATACTATATATATATAATATATATATATATATATATAATATATATATATATATATATATATATATATATATATATATATATATATACATACACACATATATAAAGAATTCTGGGAGTTGAAGTCCACAAGTCACAAAAGGGCCAAGTTGGAAGACCCCTGACTTAAGTGAACAGCCCCGTGGGCACGCTCACTGTCAACAGCCAGGCGTGGCCAGCCAGCCCTTCCCTCGGGTGCCATTGCTGGCAGGTTTCCATGGCACAGGTGCCCAGAGGGAGGGAGGTGCTGGGAAGAGCCCGGCTGGGGAATCAGCGGCCCCCTTCTTGGGGTGGGGTTTTTTGGCACCCCCAGGGACCCTTAAGATGCAGCGAGCGAGCGAGGAAGGCCAGGCGGGATCAGTGCTGGCAGCAAGCAATCCCACCTGTGGCTTGTTCAAACCCTTTGGAAACTCCATTTATTTAATTGACTTTTTATTCACCCCCCCTTTATTATTTGTATAAATAACTCAAGGAGGTGAATATATCTCATAGTACTCCTTGCTCCTCCTCCTCCTCTTCCTCCTCTTTTCCCCATAACAACCACCCTGTGAGGTGGGTTGGGCTGCGAGAGTCACCCAGCTTGCTTTCATCTCCAAAGCAGGACTAGAACTCTCCACCTCCTAGTGATTGGCCCAGAGTTACCCAGCTGGCTTTCCTGTCTAAGGCAGGATTAGAACTCACTGCCTCCTGGTGATTGGCCCAAAGTCACCCAGCCAGTTTTCATGGCTAAGTTGAGACTAGAACTCCCCGTCTCCTGCTGATTGGCCCAAAGTCACCCATCTGGCTTTCATGCCTAAGGCAGAACTAGAACTCTCCATCTCCTAGTGATTGGCCCAAAGACATCCAGCTGGCTTTCATGCCTAAGTGCGACTAGAACTCACTGTCTCCGGGTGATTGGCCCAAAGCTGGCTTTCATGCCTAATGTTGAACTAGAATTCACCATCTCCCACTTTTACCCTCCTGCCTTAACCACTAGCTGCTAGACCAAACCCCACATCTCTCTCACTGAGACTGTCTCTGTTACTTTTTTTTCCACAGAGACCCGCCCGTCATGCAGCCCCATTGGCGTCTGCATGGTGGTCTTGGGCCCCCCAAATTCTTACTCCCCCGATGCCATCCTCTGTGCCAGTTGGCCCATCCAGACGAAACGCAGGCGCACTCGTCTGGCATTCTAGAAAATCAACCCACCAAGAAGGATGATTCCAACATTTATCAATTGTACTGGTTGTCCTCACTTAACGTCCAGAAGTCGGACTGGCTGCTTGGTCGTTAAGTGGAAAAGTCACTAACTGAAACCGTAACAGTGTTTGCGATTGGATTTCCGTTTTCTTTCGCTTTGCAGGCCTGCAAAGGCTGCGAACCCAAAGGCTAGTGGCAAAGTGACTTTTTCATGGCCGTCGCAACTGTGAACGGTTGCTAAACAAGGCAGTCGCTAAACGAGGACTTCCTGTATTTTGCATTTCATGTGGTTAGAAAACTTCAGCTATAGCCACAAAACGTCAGAAGTTGGCAGCACAGCCCTGAAGTAGCAAAATTGACTGCAGGTAGTCCTCGACTTACAACAAATTCATTTAGTGACCGTTTGAAGTTACAACATAAGTATGGTCACTTATGACCGTTTTTCCACTTAATGACTATCGCAGCATCCCCATGGTCACATGATCAAAATTCAGACAATTGGCCACTGACTCATATTTATGATGGTCGTAGCATCCCGGGGTCACGGGATCCCATTTTGCGACCTTCTGACAAGCAAAGTCCATGGGGGAAAACCAGATTCACTTAACAACCGTGTGACTAACGTAACAACCGCAGTGATTCACTTAACAACTGAGGCAAGAAAGGTCATAAAATGGGGCAAAACCTGGTCACAAAACAAAGATTACTAGATACAATAATAATAAAGTTGAAGGGACCTGGAGGTCATCTAGTTCAACCCCCTGCTCAGGCAGGAAACCCTATCCCATTTCAGACAAATGGCTGTCCAGGCTCTTCTTGAAAACCTCCAGTGTTCGAGCATTCACAGCTTCTGGAGGCAGGTTGTTAATAATAATAATAATGTTGGAAGGGACCTTGGAGGTCATCTAGTCAACCCCTTGCTCAGGCAGGAAACCTTATATCATTTCAGACAAATGGCTGTCCAGTCTCTTCTTGAAACCTCCAGTGTTCGAGCATTCACAGCTTCTGGAGGCAGGTTGTTAATAATAATAATAATAATAATAATAATAATAATAATAATAATAATAATAATAATAATAATAATAATAATAATAATAATAATGATGTTGGAAGTGACCTTGGAGGTCATCTAGTCTGACCCCCCTGCTCAAGCAAGAAAGCCTATATATCATTTCTTTCGGGGAACGAAAAATCCATCTGAAGACTTCCTCCCAGGAGCTACTTCCCTGCTGAGTTAGCTTTCTGCCTGCAGGGAAACACACAGCTCTTGCTTTTCCTGTTAAACCACAATTGTTCTGCTATTCTGATTTGGATGCCAAACGATCAGGCTGAAGTTATGAAGCACAGGGGACGACGACTCAAAAAAAAAAACAAAACAGAGGCAGGAATTGTGCTCCGACGTTTTTCCAAAGGGAGGTGACATCCGTGCAAATTCGCCCTAATTTTTAAAAAAAAATTTTTTAAAAAAATTTACCCTTCTGTATTGTTTGCCTGAGGCTGTTTGCAGCCACCCCCGTGGTTAGATTTTTTTCCCCCATACGATTTAAAAGCACAAAAAAGCAACCCCCCCACCACCTCTGCGTATTTTCCGGTTCGTTGCATCTGCTTTCCAGCCCTGGTTCTGCCTGTCGAAATCACATGCTTGTAAAAAAAATGAAGATCCTGAGGAATATACAGCATGACTCGCTCAGAAAACAGCCACTCAAGCTTTTCCGGCACGTGGCCATCTCGTATACAATCAGTTAACGGTTTCCGGGTTTTCTACTACCAAAAAGAGATTCAAAATACCCCTTTTTCAATCTGACGCGATCTTGCACTGCAGCAGTAGTGCAATCTTAAGCTTGGCTACTTTAAAAAGCGTGGACTTCAACTCCCAGAATTCCCTCTCGCCAGCATGCTTTAAGAGGGGTGGGCTTCCGCTCCCAGAATCCCCCAGCCAGCGATGCTTTAAGAGGGGTGGACTTCCATTCCAGAATCCCCACCGCTATCATGTTTTAAGATGGGTGGACTTCCATTCCCAGAATCCCCCAGTCAGCCTGCTTTACGAGGGTGGACTTCCACTCCCAGAATTCCCTCGCCAGCATGCTTTAAGAGGGGTGGTCTTCCGCTCCCAGAATTCCCCACCCAGCGATGCTTTAAGAGGGGTGGACTTCCATTCCCAGAATCCCCCCGCTATCATGTTTTAAGATGGGTGGACTTCCATTCCCAGAATCCCCCAGTCAGCGCCTGCTTTACGAGGGGTGGACTTCCACTCCCAGAATCCCCCAGTCAGCCTGCATTAAGAGGGGTGGTCTTCCGCTCTCAGAATTCCCTCGCCAGCATGCTTTAAGAGGGGTGGTCTTCCGCTCCCAGAATTCCCCAGCTGTTGCAGAATCAAGAGACTCAGACCTCGGAATCAAAAGAAGTTCTTTTATTGTGCGCGCAAAAGGTTCAGAACCAAAAGCAAAGGCAATGTCTGAACACATTTTTAGGAAAAGCAAATATATATATAGTCTTCAAAAGTAGCAAAACACGGAAATGTAACTTATGAGCTCTGATTGGTTACATGGATTCTAAGCCCCCTTTAGCTCAATCCTAGCCCCCTCTGCGCTGCGAAATTATAGCTAAATATCGTGCAACCTTGTCTCTAGCTAAGGTCACAGGTGTCTTGCTAGCCTTTACCTTTCCTGTGCTATGCTTGTGGTTAGCTACAAGCGAGACATAGGTGGTTAGCTGCAAACTGAATTCTGTCTCAGCTTACTAGATGTGACCCAGAGGTGAACTTGTGGCTTGACATTTTCCACTTCCTTCTTCTTCTTCTAACTAATACAACGGGTGTTAAGGAATTTGTTGGGCAGAGGTCTCCTTGTGCTACCAAAGAGTTGCACAGACAAGGAAGGGTACTGAGAGCCACAGGAGTCACACAGTAAACACGAGTACACTGAGTTGTAAAAGCAAAAAGTAGTTTACTTTGAGGTGGTGTAGGAACAAAAATGCACAGTCAAAAGCAAACAGTCCAAGTAGCAATCCAAAATACAAAGTCTTCTTACCGGTCCAGAGGTCAATACACAGTTCAGGGTTTATCACAGTAACAGAGCAAAAACAGTAATAGTAGACAGCAGTGAATTCAGAGAGAGAAAGAAGCCACGCTCCCAGCCTCCTCCCGTGGCCATGAGAACACCCACACCCCACTGGCCAATCAACATCCCAAAGACAATAACATCATGGTTAATATATTTTCAACCCAACATTGTAGGCCAACACCATATGCCTAACAACGGGTCTTCTCACTTTTATGTCCTACCTCACGTTTATGACATGCAGCACTCTCATGTATTCTTCGTATCTTTCTTTATGGCCTACTTCACAGCCAGCGATGCTTTAAGAGGGGTGGACTTCCACTCCCAGAATCCCCCAGCCAGCCTGCTTTAAGAGGGGTGGACTTCCACTCCCACAATCCCCCAGCCAGCCTGCTTTAAGATGGGTGGGCTTCCACTCCCAGAATCCCCCAGCCAGCCTGCTTTAAGAGGGGTGGGCTTCCACTCCCAGAATTCCCCAGCCAGCCTGCTTTAAGAGGGGTGAACTTCCACTCCCAGAATCCCCCAGCTATCGTGTTTTAAGATGGGTGGACTTCCACTCCCAGAATCCCCTAGCCAGCCTGCTTTAAGAGGGGTGGACTTCCATTTCCAGAATCCCCCAGCTATCGTGTTTTTAAGATGGGTGGACTTCCAGAATCCCCCAGCCAGCCTGCTTTAAGAGGGGTGGGCTTCCACTCCCAGAATTCCCCAGCCAGCCTGCTTTAAGAGGGGTGAACTTCCACTCCCAGAATCCCCCAGCTATCGTGTTTTAAGATGGGTGGACTTCCACTCCCAGAATCCCCTAGCCAGCCTGCTTTAAGAGGGGTGGACTTCCATTTCCAGAATCCCCCAGCTATCGTGTTTTAAGATGGGTGGACTTCCACTCCCAGAATCCCCCAGCCAGCCTGCTTTAAGAGGGGTGGACTTCCATTTCCAGAATTCCCCAGCCAGCATATCTTAAAGTGGGTGGACTTCAACCCCCTCAATTCTCTTTGGGATGGTTTACGTCTAAGGTATGTGGACATCCATTACCATGCTTGCTGGTGAATTCTGGGAGTTGAAGTCCAGACAGCTGAAAATTGACAAGATTGAAAAAGGCTAATCTAATTAAAAAAAAATAGCAACTGGGGGCTTCAGGGCCATCATAAAAAAAATGAAATTATTCTTGGAACAATGCCCCTGGCCTCACTATTGTCAGGAAAATGAGCAACCGTTTGGTTTGGAGGGGAGAAGTTACCAAAACACAGCCAGCCTACTAGCTTGGAGGAATTCTGGGTGTTGAAGTCCACCCATCCTTGGTGGAGCAGTGGGCTAATGCCTCCTTAAGTAACACCAGCTGCCTGCAATTAGTGCAGGTTCGAGTCCCACCAGGCTCAAGGTTGACTCAGCCTTCCATCCTTCCCAGGTAGGTAAAATGAGGACCCAGATTGTTTGGGGGCAATTAAGCTGACTTTGTAATAATGCCGCTTGGTGGGGCCCCCGAAAGCCCTAATAAGCAGGCATATACATAGAATGAAGGCTATTGCTAAGCACATTGGTTTGTGCTTTAAATTGTAAGCCGCCCTGAGTCTTCGGAGAAGGGCGGGATATATAAATGGGAATCTTAAGAAACGCTATTTTACTCGACTCTCATTCAAGATAAAAGTTCTGCTCTTGTGCAAATTTCCCTTCTTTATCTGCTTTTGATGAATTGCCTTTAATCTTCGCAACCGCCCCGCAGCTGAGTAATTTCCTATTGAGCCACATTCTCTTTGAATTATACATTTCCCTCATGACAATTTCATGAGGCTGCACTACAGGATACTTTTACCTCACAGTCTTAAAATACTTTTCCTCCAAGAATCTCTGCTCTTTAAAGTTTCCACAAGACCTACCTAGCCTGGCACTCGCCTTTCCATCGACGTTATTTCAGCGCTAGGGACTAGAAACCTGTCTTCCTCCAAACCAGAGCGTTTCATGCACTCTTAATAACTTTGTTGTGTAAACATGCGCCCAGGGACAGATTTTTTTTTGATTGATAGCCCAAAGAAAATCAAAGGTGACCTCAAAAATAAACAATTGCAAAAGACCCAGGTAACCTTGGCAAAATTTTGCAGAAAACGGCGAGTACTTAAGATTCTCAACAACCACCAAGTGTGAATATGGAGTAGCTGCGCGGAGCATAGTCCTTGACTTACGACCACCAATGAATCCAAAATTTCCATTGCTAAGTGAGACATGTGTTAAGTAACTTTTGCCCGATATTACGACCTTCCTCACCATCGTTTTTAAGCGAATCACTGCAGGTGTTGAGTTAGCAACCCAGTTGTTAAGTGAATACGGCTTCCCCCCCCCCCCATTGACTTTGTTTGTCAAAAGAAGGATTGCGTGACACCGGGACACTGCGACCATCATAAATATGAGTCAGTGGCCAAGCATCTGAATTTTGATCAAGGGAGGATGCGGGAGAGGTTGTAAGTGCGGAAAAACGATCATAAATTGCTTTTCAGTGTTGTCGTAACTTTGAGCAGTCACTAAATGAACTTCTGTAAATCTATGTAAAATTGACACCTTGTTTCCCTACACCAGCGGTAGGCAACCTTGGCTCTTTTATGACTCGTGGACTTCAACACCCAGAATTCCTGAACCAGCCACGCTGAGGGGAAAGGGAGAGGTTTCCAAGCTGAGCCATGCTGGCTCAGGAATTCTGGGAGTTGAAGTCCACAAGTCATGAAGGGGCCATAGTTCCCCCATGCTGGCTCAGGAATTCTGGGCGTTGAAGTCCACGTCATAAAGGGGACCACAGATCCCCCAAGCTGGCTCAGGAATTCTGGGAGCTGAAGTTCACCCATCTTAGAGTTACCAAGGTTGAGAAACACCAGCCTAGACCATTCTTTACGCATGGACTTCAATTCCCAGTATCCTTTGCAATCACCATGCTGGGTGGGGAATTCTGGAAGTTGAAGTCCATACAACATACATCTAAGGCTGAGAAACACCAGCCTAGACCAGGGGCAGGCAACCTTGGCTCTTTTATTACTCATGGGCGTCAACTCCCAGAATTCCTGAGGCAGCATGGGGGAACTATGGGCCCTTCATAACTGGTGGACTTCAATTCCCAGAATTCATGAACCAGCACTTTACTTCTGTTGGAGGTTATCGGACAGTTTTAAATTAAAAAGAATCAAAACCAGATTTGTTTTCCCATTTTTCCACCATCCAGCCACGGTCACAGCATTATAGTCTAGTTAAAACCAGAAAAAAACGCAGACTGATTTGGGGAATGGACTCTGTTCAATGTGCATTTTCCAAACTGAAAAACTGAAATATAAAGATGGATTCATTGATTGTGCCTTTAATACAGTGTTCCTCAATCTCAGCAACTTTAAAACTGGGCAGACTTCCACTCCCAGAATTCCCCAGCCAGCCTGCTTTAAGAGGGGTGGGCTTCCACTCCCAGAATCACCCAGCCAGCCTGCTTTTAAGAGGGGTGGGTTCAACTCCCAGAATCCCCCAGCCAACCTGCTTTAAGAGGGGTGGGCTTCCACTCCCAGAATCCCCCAGTCAGCCTGCTTTAAGAGGGGTGGGCTTCCACTCCCAGAATCCCCCAGCCAGCATATCTTAAAATGGGTGGGCTTCAACTCCCAGAATTCTCACTAGGATGCTTTAAATTTAAGATATGTGGATATCCATTCCCATGCTGGCCGGAGTTGAAGTCCAGACAAGATTGAAAAATGATAGTCTAATAAAAAATTAGCAACTGGGGGCTTCAGGGCCATTATTTAAAAAAATGAAATTATTCTTGGAACAATGCCCCTGGCCTCACTATTGTCAAGAAAATGAGCAACCGTTTGGTTTGGAGGGAGAAGTTATCAAAACACAGCAGCCTATTCAACTAGAAGCCAAAAGGGGAAATTGAGTTGGTTCCGAAATACAGTGGGAAGTAAACTTTGCCAAGAAAAAATCGGTCATGTGGAAGCACAAATGGAGGAGGAAGAGGAGGGGAGATAAAGGAGGAGGAAGAGGAAGAGATGGAGGAGGAAGAGATGGAGGAGGCTGAAGAGGAAGAGATGGAGGCGGAGGAGGAGGAGGAGGAGGAGGAGGAGGAGGAGGAGGAGGAGGAGGAGGAGGAGGAGAACTAAGGGAGCTGACGTCCAGCCATCTTCAAGTTGAGAACCACTGGACTAGATGATCTTTAAGGTTCCTTCCAGGTCATACTTTGAAAGCTTTGTGGACATATCGATTTTGCACTGATATATTTTCCATTTGTTGCGATATGCGTTTGCTTCTTATTGTGCGTTTGCACTGCACATCACCCTGAGTCACGCTGCCCGAGTTGGGCAGCCTTGCAAATCTTGAACTGATCCCTCAGTTCAATATGGAAGGACGGAACACAATAGAATAGAATACAATTTATATGGAATAGAATAGAAATTAAATGGAATGGAATAGAATAGAAATAGAATAGAATAGAATAGAATAGAATAGAATAGAATAGAATAGAATAGAATAGAATAGAATAGAATAGAATAGAATAGAATAGAATAGAATAGAATAGAATAGAATAGAATAGAATAGAATAGAATAGAATTTAAATGGAATGGAATGGAATGGAATGGAATGGAATGGAATGGAGTGGAGTGGAGTGGAGTGGAGTGGAGCAGAGTAGAGTAGAGTAGAACAATGAATAGAATAGAATAGAAAAGAATAATGAATAGAATAGAATAATGAATAGAATAGAATAGAATAGAATAGAATAGAATAGAATAGAATTTAAATGGAATGGAATGGAATGGAGTGGAGTGGAGTGGAGTGGAGTGGAGTGGAGTGGAGCAGAGTAGAGTAGAGTAGAACAATGAATAGAATAGAATAGAATAGAATAATGAATAGAATAGAATAGAATAGAATAGAAATTAAATGGAATAGAATATATAGAATAGAATAGAATAGAATAGAATAGAATAGAATAGAATAGAATAGAATAGAATAGAATAGAATAGAATTTAAATGGAATAGAATAGAAATTAAATGGAATAGAATAGAATAGAATAGAATAGAATAGAATAGAATTTAAATGGAATAGAATAGAGAATAGAATAGAATAGAATTTAAATGGAATAGAATAGAGCAGACATGTCAAACACAAGGCCCGGGGGCCGGATCCGGCCCGCGAAGTGGTTTCATGCGGCCCGCGAAGCCATCCTGGAAACAGTGAGGGAACGGCCCCCACTGCCTTGGCCCTGGTCCAGAGACCCTCCTTCTGCCAGAGACCCTCAGATCTGTCCCCCTACTGCCCAGGACCCCATAGGCACCCTTGATGCAAACGATGTAGAGCTGGCCACGCCCACCCAGTAGGCCATACGCACTCTAGCCACGCCCACCCAGTAGGCCACGCCCATCCTGGCCATACCCACCCGGCCCCCTGAGGGCAACCGCAATGCTGATGCGGCCCTCAATGAAATTGAGTTTGACACCCCTGGAATAGAGAATAAAATAGAATAGAATTTAAATGGAATAGAATAGAAATTAAATAATAGAATAGAATAGAATAGAATAGAATAGAATAGAATAGAATAGAATAGAATAGAATAGAATAGAATAGAATTTAAATGGAATAGAATAGAATTTAAATGGAATAGAATAGAATTTAAATGGAATAGAATAGAATAGAATAGAATAGAATAGAATAGAATAGAATAGAATAGAATAGAATAGAATAGAATAGAATAGAATAGAATAGAATAGAATAGAATAGAACAGAACAGAACAGAACAGAACAGAATAGAATAGAATAGAATTTAAATGGAATAGAATAGAAATTAAATGGAATGGAATGGAGTAGAGTAGAGTAGAGTAGAGTAGAACAATGAATAGAATAGAATAGAAAAGAATAATGAATAGAATAGAATAATGAATAGAACAGAATAGAATAGAATAGAGCAGAGCAGAGCAGAGCAGAGCAGAACAGAAGCTGGAAGGGACCTTGGAGGTCTTCTAGTCCAGCCCCCTACTCAAGCAGGAGAACCTATGACTGCAAGTTTTCTAATCCTGAAAGGGAAGAGGAGAGTCTGGCAAAATT
>CM044354.1:367876469-368106741 GCA_024294585.1 Vipera latastei
TAAGTCGAGGACTACCCGCATTACTTTTCTACCGCAGCACCAAGCGAAAGTTGAAGTGATTGAAATTTATCCTGGAATTTTTTTAGCATAGGCAGGAATCCAGCTGTTTCCGATTTAAATCCAGGCCAGCAGACTCGGCTTTCGGAGATTCAGGAAAAACTCCTACTCTGGTTTGAGCCATGCCTTGGGGGGGAGGAGGAGGAGGAGGAGGAGGAGGAGGAGGAGGAGGAGGAGGAGGAGGAGGAGGAGAATTGTAATGTCCTTGGTACTTTGAGCTTGGTTTTGTTCTTGCAGACATTTCGTGACCCAACTAGGCCAGGGCTTTACAACCCGTGGTACAGGTACCACCTGTGGTACGTTGGCACCTGGCAGGTGGTACGTGACCATCCTAGGAAAGTGGTAGCGGGGGAGGGGAATGAGCTGAACCGGTGGCAGCACCGCACAAGCCTGAGCGAGAGACGGCTGGAGCTGCAGGGCTGTCGGGGCTCAGCGGAAGCGCCAGGATCAGCACCAGGATCCAGATGGAGCTCAGCGCTGATCCTGATGCTTCTGCTGAGCCCAGAAGAAACGCCGATCAGCTGGAATGTTGCAGCATCTCCAGGGTCTTGTGATGTACATTCAGATGCTTGGCGACCGATTCACATTTATGACGGTCACAGTGTCCCAGGGTCATGTGAAGTGACCCAAACCTGCTGCAACCACCCAGCAGAGGGGGGGAATAAAAACCAAACACCCCCCACCCCACCCCCCGCTGCCAATCCTCAGTAGAAATGCTCACAGCCATGAAAACCTCGGACAGGAGGAAGAGCGCTGCCGGGCGGGCAGGCAAGTGTCTTGCTCAGCTGTGGCTTAGGGGGGCACTTTTTTCAATGCCATTGTAACTTCAAACAGTCACTAAGCAAACTGTTGTAAGTCGAGGACTACCTGCACTTCATCACTTTTCTACTTTTTTACTTTTTTGGGGTCATCAAGTTTTTCACCCCTTGCTAGGCGACTGGTGGTCCTCGGATGTTGCCCTATCCTAAAAGTGGCACAGTGGGCGAAAAGGTTGAAAAGGCCTGGACTAGGTAACATTATCACCTAGCAGAGGGGGAGACTTTGCTGAGAGGAGGAGGAGGAGGAGGAGGAGGAGGAGGACACCCTAAGGTCTTAGCCAGGCATAGTTGATGGGAGACGGGGCCGTGTGGCCCGACAGTGACGTACAAAGAGGCAGCCTGGGACTCTGACTCCGTTGGGAAGCAGAATTTCACTGCCAAGTCTTCCTTTTAAGGATCGTCCCGCCCTGCAAGGGGCAAATGGCTGTGCATGGGCCAAGAAGGCGGAACAGGAGGTTTGCGGGTCAAAAACAGATCTGCACGAACAGATCGCAAGTTGTCAGGGTCTGTGGGAAGGAAGGACCTCATGGGGGGGGGCGGCAGGAGGGAGAGCCTCAAACTAGGCAGCGGTCCCGCCAAGAGGCAGCCCAGCCCAGCGAAGGAAAAGGGGCGGGGCAAAGGCCTCAAAGGTGGGGGGGGGAGAAGGATGCACCTCCCTTTTATTATCTAACCTAGAGCGAAGGAGAAATTGCCTGACAGTGAGAACAATTAACCGGTGGAACAGCTTGCCTCCAGAAGTTGTGGCTGCTCCATCACTGGAGGCTTTTAAGAAGAGAGTTAAGAGTCACTTGTCTGAAATGGCCAAAGGGTTGGACTAGAAGACTATCTATCTTTTCTTTTCTTTTCTTTTCTTTTCTTTTCTTTTCTTTTCTTTTCTTTTCTTTTCTTTTCTTTTCTTTTTCTTCTTTCATCTCTCTACCATCATCTACCTTCTTTCTTTCTTTCTCTCATCTTCTCTCTCTTTATCATCTATCATCTCTTCCATCTATCTATCTATCTATCTATCTATCTATCTATCTATCTATCTATCTATCTATCTATCTATCTATCTCTACCTTCTATCTTATCTTTCTTTTCTTCTTTCAACTTCTCTCTCTCTCTATCATCTATATCTTTTCTTCCTTCCTTCCTTTTCTTTTCCTTTTCTTTTTTAAATCTTCTCTCTATCTCTCATCTATCAACTAGCTTTTCTTTCTTTCTTTCATCTTCTCTCTCTCTATCATCTATCTCTTTCTCTTTCATCTATCTATCTATCATCTATATTTTCTTTCTTTTCTTTCATCTTATCTATCTACCATCTACCATCTACCATCTTTCTTTCTTTCTTTCTTTCTTTCTTTCTTTCTTTCTTTCTTCTTTCTTTCTTTCTTTCTTTCTTTTATCTATCTTTTCTTTCTTTCTTTTTTCTATCTATCTCTATCTTCTATCTTTCTTTCTTTTCTTCTTTCATCTCTCTATCATCTCTCCTTTCTTTTTCTTTCTTTCTTTCTTTTATCTATCTTTTCTTTCTTTTTTCTATCTATCTCTATCTTCTATCTTTCTTTCTTTTATTCTTTCATCTCTCTCTATCACCTCTCCTTTCTTTCTTTCTTTCTTTTATCTCTTTTCTTTCTTTCTTTTTTCTATCTATCTCTATCTTCTATCTTTCTTTTCTTCTTTCATCTCTATCATCTCTCCTTTCTTTCTTTCTTTCTTTCTTTCTTTCTTTCTTCTTTCTTATCTATCTATCTATCTATCTATCTATCTATCTATCTATCTATCTATCTATCTATCCATCCAATATCTGCCACAGGCACACCCTGCCCTCTCCCTCACAAGGGGGACCTTGAAAGATTCTTTTAATGTAAACTTACAAGAAACAAAAGAACTGACTCTCCTTGTCTGGCCTACCTCGCAAGACTGGCCCAAATGTTCTTCCATTCCCAAACTGCCCGTTTCTCCTCTCTTCTCTTTGCACAGTCAAGGAACAGCAACCTCCAAGGGGACGTGGATGGGGCCCGGCGCCTGGGCCGCGTGGCCAGGTTCCTCAGTATCCTATCCATCGTGCTGGGCTCGGTCATCATCATCATCTGTGCAGTAAATGCTGCAGGTAAGGAGACCCCCCTGACCCCCTCCCCGCCAGGCAGGGCCCACATGGGTGGAGTGGCTAAGTTTGCTTTCAATCAAAAGAGCCAGTTTGGTCTAATGGTTAAGGCACCATGCTAGGAACTGTGAGTTCTAGTACCACCTTGTGCACGAAAGCTGCCTGGATGACTGTAGACCAATCACCAGGAGACGGTGAGTTCTAGTCCCGCCTTAAGCATAAAAGCCAGTGGGGTGACTTTGGGCCAATCCCCAGGGGACGGTGAGTTCTAGTTCTGCCTTAGGCATGAAACTCAGCTGGGTGACTTTGGGCCAGTCCCTCTCTTTCAGTTCAACCCACCTCACAGGGTTGCTGTTGAAGGGAAAAATGGGAGAAGGAAGAGTGTTAGGTATGCTCGCGACCTTGATTTATTTGCACAAGCAAGAAAGACGGGACACTAATAAATAAATAAATCACAGATAGGGGGATAATATTTTGATGCAGCTCCTCTCTGTCAGGTGGTGGCACATGGGTTTTGTAACCATACCTAGGACATTACCCAACTTGCTGGAATGTCTGGATGCAGGTGATCAGAAATGGGACAATCTCCCACTGACTCCTTCATGTTGCACTTCCTTAACTGGAAATATTTATATGGAATGGAATAGAGTAGAGTAGAGTAGAATAGAATAATAGAATAGAGTAGAGTAGAGTAGAGTAGAATAGAATAGAATAGAATAGAATAGAATAGAATAGAATAGAATAGAATAGAATAGAATAGAATATAGAATATAGAATATAGATATAGAATATAGAATATAGATATAGAATATAGAATATAGAATATGGGATGGGATGGAAGAATTAGAGTAGAACAGAATAGAATATAGAATATAGAATATAGAATATAGAATATAGAATATAGAATATCGAATATAGAATATAGAATATAGAATATAGAATATAGAAATAGAATATAGAATATAGAATATGGGATGGAATGGAAGAATTAGAGTAGAATAGACAGAACAGAACAGAACAGAACAGAATAGAATTAGATAGAATATGGAACGGAATGGAATATTCTGTATTGGCCAATTGTGATTTGACACTCAAGGAATTAGTCTCTGGTGCCTAATCTCTCCGTGTACATATAAGCAATAGTAATAAATCATGAACTTAATCAACATAAAAAAACACATTCATCATAAATCATGAAATACAACTCATTCATCATAAGTCATAAGATGCAACCTTTAGTGATAGTCATAGGATACTAGCTAAGTAAACAAGATAAATCATACTAGGATCCTAAAAAAACCAATATAAATTGTACAATGCAATTAGCAAAGTTATAGTCCTGAGTCGATAAGGAGATAGATAGGTAATAGGAAAGGTGACGAGAATCATACTAATATTGCTTTACTAAGTAGTTTGGCAAAGCTATATTCCTATTACTCTCCTCATCGTTCCTATTACCTTGCAACGGAATAAAATTGGAGAAAGCTGTTGGACCCCCTTTGCCCTCAGAATGAAAATCTGGATTCTTTTCACTACGGTCCCCCTAAAAAAAATTATCAACCTCTAAGCGAGGACAGGGGAGAACTGCCCCAGATGTAAAACTCCAAGACCTAAAAAAAATAATAATCAATTTTGGGTGGACGATCCAGTTTTATATAATATTTTATTAATTTTCTAGGATTACAATTCATTAGTGCTTAATGAACAGATTTGTCTGGGTTGATTGGTTTTGCTTAGTCATACAAGTTAAGTTCTTACTCTCTATCGTCTCTATTCTGTTTCTCCAGCCATTGATAGAATAAGTTCCACGTTTGAAAATATTCTGTGCCTTCTTTTTCTTTTATCCTCAATGTAAGTCTATCCATTTCAGCACAGTCCAGTATTTCCTTGATTATCTCTTCACCCAACGGTGTTTCTTCATTTTTTCCAGGGGCTGAGCAAATACCGTCCTCGCTGCTGTTAATACGTGTCATGTTAAATATACACTTTGTTAATCCATTTTTTTCTGGAATTATACCTAATTAAAAAAAAGTTCAGGTTTAAAGTTTTTTTTGCTTTTACACATGTCCATCAGCGCAAATAATAATAATAATAATAATAATAATAATAATAATAATAATAATAATAATAATAATAATAATAATAATAATAATAATAAGAGAAGAAGAAGAAGAAGAAGAAGAAGAAGAAGAAAAGAAGGAAGAAGAAGAAGAAGAAGAAGAGAAGAAGGAAGAAGAAGAAGAAGAAGAAGAAGAAGAAGAAGAAGAAGTTGGAAGAGACCTTGGAGGTCATCTAATCGAACCCTCTGCTCAGGCAGGAAACCCTATATTATTTCAGACAAAAGGCTATCCAGTCCTCTTCTTAAAAACTTCCACTGTTGGAGCATTCACCGTTTCTGGAGGCAGGTTGTTAATAATAATAATAGTTGGAAGGGACCTTGGAGGTCATCTAGTCCAACCCTCTGCTCAGGCAGGGACACCTATATTATTTCAGACAAATGGCTATCCAGTCTCTTCTTAATACTTCCAGTGATGGAGCATTCTCAGCTTCTGGAGGCAGGTTGTTAATAATAATAATAAAGTTGGAAGGGACCTTGGAGGTCATCTAGTCCAACCCCTGCTCAGGCAGGAAACCCTATATTATTTCAGGCAAATGGCTGTCCAGTCTCTTCTTAAAAACGTCCAGTGTTGGAGCATTCACAACTTCTGGAGGCAGGTGGTTCCACTGGCTAATTGTTCTAACGGTCAGGAAGTTTCTCCTTAGTTCCAGGTTGCTTCTCTCCTTGACGAGTTTCCATCCGTTGTGATAATATGTACCAGGATTTTGATTTCCGATCCAGTTACTTTTGACGTCCTTGAAGGGAGGGATCTGCCAATGTAGGTTAGATTGAGTTGGGGGAATTGTGGGTCACCTTTGTTTGGGACTTCCCCCACTTTTTTTTTTTGTATGAGCATTGAGGTAGTTGTATGTATGTCTGAACTATTGTGTACAGGTAGCCCTCGGCTTACAACCATTCTTTTAGTGGCTGTTTCAAAGTTACGCCGACACTGATTTGTGACTGTTTTCACACTTGGCCTCCCTGTGGTCAGGGGATCAAAATTCGGATGCTTGGCAACTGGCATGTACTGATGACTGTTGCAAGTGTCCCGTGTGTGTGTGTGTGTGTGTGTGTGTGTGTGTGTGTGTGTCGGCCATCCCCTTTTGCGACCTTCTGACCCGCAAACTCAGTGGGGGAAAGCCGGATTCGCTTAACGACCAGGTGACTCTCTTTACAACGGCGGGGATTCACTTAGCGACGCTGGCAAGAAAAGTGGGGCAAAGCTCACTTCACAGCCGTCTTGCTTAACGACGGACCCTTTGGGCCCCCCTTGCGGTCGTGAGCCGAGGGCTGCCTGTCCTCTCCAGCTGACTTTCTCTCTGACCTTTTTCTGCCTTCCCTTCTTCCTTAGGGCTGTTCAAACGAAACTAGCCTGGATGGAGAGCCGCAAAAGCAGATGTGCGCAGCTGGTGGACACCTCTGCACGGGGACGGCAGTGGCAGATGCGACTTCGTCAGCCAGAGAGCTGGTGCGGGGTGTGTGTTTGTGTGTGTGTGTGTGTGTGTGTGTGTTGTGTGTGTGTGTGTGTGTGTTTATCCTTGCCTCGTCCAGTGGATTTTCGGAGCCCCACGATGGCATTTCTGGATCCCAGCAGCCAAGGCAGAGAGAGATCGATCTTCTCCTGTCCATCTTGGCTGGACATCTTGGCCTCCTTGGAAGATAAGGATTGCCCCAACAGAAGAGGATGAGATTGACCCCTTCTCAAGAGAAACAAGGGCCGATCCTTCTGTCTCGTGGCCCATGGTGTGGGAGGTTTTGTACCGTTTTTGACCCACCCACCCACCCCACCCCTCGGTGGAAAAAAAAATCAGAGAGAAGAAGAAGAACTTCTGAGTTGGAACGGTACTCTGGAGATCCTTCAAAGCATGCAGGACTGACTCATCTTTATCCTCCTCTGAGGGAGTCCACAAAGGATGGAAAAACCCGTCGAGAATGTTTGCATTTTAGATAAATAGTAATAATAATAATAACAATAATAATAATAAAAAGCCACCAGTCCATTTGCACGCCTGTAGGAAAACCCTTGGTGGGAAAAGTTCGTTTTGCACCCAAATACGGGCTGGTGATTGCCCTCGATCAGCCTTGAAGCATCTTGGTCCCTCTGATTGCCCCCAGGTTTTGCCCCTCTTCAGTTCACCCTCTCTCCTTTGGGATTCCCTGAGGGGGGGGGGATATTCAGTCATCGCACCCACAATTATTTTTATGCAAAAAGCTTGACAATGAACTCAGCTGGGTGAGAGGCAGCCGAAGACGCAGAGGTTGACAAAAGGCTGTTTTTTGCAACAGCTCGAAAAGTTTTAACCACAATAAATTATGCTTAGCCCTTGTTGAGCGGGTCTGTTTTGTGAAACCGTCCCAAAATCATCTGGGAATCTGACCACCCCTTCTGAAGAAGCAAAGAGACCCCCCAAAAAAAGAGAATCCGGGCTCGGTAATTTGGTATTTTAACAGGGGAAGGGAAAAAAAAAAGAGAATGGGAATGAAACCGTAACAGACTGCTTTACGATCTTAGCAAAACAGCTCTCTTTAAAAATGACATTGTGTATGCAGTTTTGATTGTTGTTTGAGAATCAAATTCCCAAGCAGAACACCCTTGGGGACCAATTATGATCCCTGTAAATCGAATTTATCTCGGCTTGGGGAGGGTAATTGCAGCTTCACACAGCTATGGTTCACCGACCAGCTGAGTAGCTTCGAAACAGATCCCAAGATGTTCCTCGTGGTTAACCCAGGTTTCCCCTGTAACGTTGAATCGTCCAGGCTGTTGCGTCCTTAGCACGCTGCTTTCTGGATTCTCACAGCCTCCTGATGTTAACACCAAGGGTGGGCGGGCTGCATGGTCAGCATCTGTGGGTGGGCCAGACGGTTATGCGCCCTTTATCAAAACTGGAGGGACGCGGTGGCTCAGTGGGTTAGGACGCTGAGCTTGTCGATCAGAAGGTCGGCAGTTTGGCGGGTCGAATCCCGAGTGCCGCGTAAGCAGAGTGAGCGCCTGTTACTCGTCCAGCTTCTGCCAACCTAGCAGTTCGAAAGCACGTAAAAATGCAAGTAGAAAAATAGGGACCACTCCGGTGGGAAGGTAACAGCGTTCCGTGCGCCTTTGGCGTCTAGTCATGCCGGCCACATGACCACGGAGACGTCCTCGGACAAGCGCTGGCTCTTCGCTTTGAAACGGAGATGAGCACTGGCCCCTAGAGTCGGAAACGACTAGCACGCATGTGCGGGGGGGAACCTTTAGCTTTTACCTTTACCTATGAAAACTGGAAATGCGACATGAGAATGAGAGCAGTGAAATAACCCGGTGAGGAGCTCTGTTCTTTAAGGCTGCGCCCGTTTAGAAGCAAAGAGTTTCCTGTTGGAGTGTACAGCCCAAAATTTCAAAGGTAGGATCAAAACGAGGGGTCCTTGGTGCTCTCTGAGCTTGGCTGTTTTGTTCCAGATGTTTCATGGCCCAAACTAGGCAATATCAACAGTGCTACTGATGCTAGCACGGATGATGGTGACCTAGTTGGTCATGAAATGTCTGCAAGAAAACCTCCCAGCTCAGCACGAAGATCCTCACAGTCCTCCTCCTCCTCTCCTCCTCCTCCTCCTCCTCCTCCTCCTCCTCCTCCTCCTCCTCCTCCTCCTCCTCCTCTCTACAAATCCCACTCCCTTCAAGGCACTGATCATGTTTACCTAGTTTGGGTCATGAAACGTCCGCAAGAAAACCACCATGCACAGCACCAAGATCCTCACTGTCTCCTCCTCCTCCTCCCTTTTAGCATTGATGATATTCCCTAGTTGGGTCATGAAACGTCTCCAAGAAAACCACCAAACTCACAGCACCAAGGACCCCACAATTCTCCTCCTCCTCCTCCTCCTGTCCAGAGTCTCCTGCTTGAGCAGGGGGTTGGACTAGAAGACCTCCAATGTCCCTTCCAGCTCTATTCTGATTGACTGACTGACTGATTGATTGATTGATTGATTGATTCATTGATTGATTGAAATGATCTAGGCTAGGGTCTCCCGTTTGAGCAGGGGGCTGGACTAGAAGACCTCCAAGGTCCCTTCCAATTCCGTTATTCTGTTGGAGAGAGACGGGTGCCTTACAGTTGCTACAGCTTGTAAGCCTCAGCCTGCCAAAGCTCCGAGTAGACCTTTTCTGCTCATCCATTACACAGACGCCAAGAGGCTGCATTGAGTCGCCGGAAGAGAAGGCTTGCACTTAATCCATTTGCGTGAGAGTGGATCACAACGGCTTTCGTGGTCCAATAATACATTAGTAAGAAGTTTGCCGAACCTCAGCCAAATTCCCTTCTTGCCGGCAGTTTCCTGCCTTCGGACGGGCGAAGGTCCAGCCTCTCCTGGAAAAAATGAACCAGGAGTTTAGCACTGATGAAACGGGTGACCCATTGGTCCATAAGGCTTGGAGCTACTACACAGTCATGCATACTATGAGCTTACTACAGGTAGTCCTCGACTTACAACAGTTTGTGATCGTTCAAAGGCAGGGGGGAAAGGGACTTAGAACCGTTTTTCACACAACCATTGCAGCATCCCCGTGGTCCACATGATCAAAATTCAAACGCTTGGCCACTGACTCGTACTTATGACGGTCACAGTGTCCCAGGGTCACATGATCCTCTTTTATGACCTTTTATGACCAGATTCACTCAAACACCCACAGTGCTTTGCTTACCAATGGTGGCGAGAAAAGTTGTAAAAACAGGGCAAAGTTCACTTAAAAACTGTCTCGCTTAGCGACGGTAATTTCAGGCTGAATTGTGGTCGTAAGTCGAGGACTTGAATTCCAGATGCCCTTGACCCTGGCTGACCTTTGGCTACGTCCGATCAGAAGCTTCTTCCTTCACTGCCATGATGTTGGGTGCAGATCTTCCAAGATGCAATTAGGCAGAAAAAAACATTTGGAATATTATTCTTCAGATTAGTTTACACCCTATATTAGTCTACCGTGAGTCCTCAAGTTATGTTTACTACAGATTTCCGGCAAAAAAAAACAAACCCATCCCGTGGCGAACAATGAGTTCGTTTACGACAGCCGCGTTGGCTGAAAGACCTTTGCAAAAAAAATAAATAAAAATAAATCACAATTTAATGTCACGTGATGATTTTGCAACCGTCGTAGCCAGGCTCCCTTAATCGTCGTTAAGTCGAGGACTTCCTGGGATGCCGGTGAATCTTGCAAACTGAGGTTGAGGTGACCATATATGATGATCCCAGCTTGAGTTTCGGGAAGGTTTAAATTTTAATTTTTTTGTACCAGGAAATGCTGAGACACTACCTAGGATTGTGTTTTTTCCAATGCTGGTTGCAAAACCATTTGCAGCTGATTTGATATATTGCAAGGGTGGCCAAGCTCGGCAACACTTGAAGACCTGTGGACTTCCAACTCCCAGAATTTCCCAGCCACAGGGTCTTAAAAGTTCTCCAGGTTGGATAACCCTGACGTATTGCATCAAGAGATTAGATTAATCTGATCTTAATTCATTAGCAGAGGCAGCCTCACCCTTCCTCTCTCCCCATCCTTGCATCTTCCATTTGCTCAGGGTCCAAGCGTTATTACAAAGGATACGGTCCTTTTTGTTTGGAGTCGTAACTGCATTTTCTTGCCCCTTCATGGGGATCTGGTCAAGAAAGGCAAGAGGGCCGCCATGACAATAGGAACAAAACACCTCTTTTTTTCCTGCCTTGGTTGGACTAGAAGACCTCCAAGGTCCCTTCCAACTCCCCCCCCCAAAAAATGCCTCAGATACGGCATGCACCTAAACAACGGCGCTGGGAGGGGCCTTGATTGCACTGCCGTGGGCGCCATCTTGACTTTTTGACCTCATCCCCCTCCTTCTGGGGAATTGGGGCTGCAGCCTCCTTAAAACCTGGCAGCCATCCTTGACTTTTGCCATTCAGGATGATTGACTGATTGATTGATAGGACCGGGGTGGGGGAGTGGGGTTTATAAGGACGGTAGAGACTTCCTTGGGCACCAATGGGCTTCGTCGTCTTTCCATTTCTGCAAGAGGCTATACTGTGTTTTGTTTTTTAATCTTTCTTGGCATGATAGGGGTGGGGAAAATAATTTTTTTTTAAAAAAAACCCACCACGCGTGTTAAAGATTGAGTCTGTTTGGAGCGATCATCGGCGTCCATCTTGGGCCAAAGGAGAACAAAACGACAAAAAACGTATAAAGTCAGCTTGCGGGAAGATGGGCAGCCTATAAATTTTTATAAACCAACATTTCAAACTTCCAGGAGCCTGATTCCTCACATTCTTGCTCGATTCTCAGACATTTGGCTGTGCTATCTTCTCTTTCATTGGCGTCGATGTGCATTTTCGTGTGTATTTAATTGATGCTGATATGCATTTTCATTGATGTCAATGTGCATTTTGACCACCATCGACGTGCATTTCATTGACAGCGATGTGTTTCCAATGACAACGATGTGCACTTTAATTGATGGTGATGTGCATGTTCATTGACATCAATGTGCATGTTCATTAAACGTTGATGTCCATTGTCGTTGACATCAATGTGTTTCCAATGACATCAATGTGCATTTTAATTGATGATGTGCGTGTTCATTGACATCAATGTGCATGTTCATTGACGATGTCCATTTTCATTGCCATTGATGTGTGTTTCCATTAACATCAGTGTGCATTTTAACTGATACAGATGTACATTTTCATTGATGTAAATGTTCATTTTCATTGACATCGATGTGCTCCCTCCATTCTAGCACTGATGATGTTCCCTAGTTGGGTCATGAAACGTCTGCAAGGAAACCACCCAGCTCAAAGGGCACCAAGGACCCCCACAGCTGTCCTCCACCTCCTCCTCCTCTTCTCCACAACCCCCTCCCCTCTTTTAGCACTGATGATGTTCCCTAGTTGGGTCACGAAACGTCTGGCAGGAAAGCAACCAAGCTCAGAGGGCACCAGGGACCCCACAGCTTTCTTTCTCCTCCTCCTCCTCCTCCTCCTCCTCCTCCTCCTCCTCCTCCTCCTCCTCTTCCTCCTCCTCCTCCTCCTCCTCCTTTCCAGCACTGGTGATGTTCCCTAGTTGGGTCATGAAATGTCTGCAAGGAAACCACCCAGCTCAGAGACCATCAAGGACCCCACAGTTGTCCTCCTCCCCCACTTCTCCTCCTCCTCTTCTCCACTCCACAACCCCCTCCCCTCTTTTAGCACTGATGATGTTCCCTAGTTGGGTCACGAAACATCTGGCAGGAAAGTAACCAAGCTCAGAGGGCACCAGGGACCCCACAGTTGTCCTCCTCCTCCTCCTCCTCCTCCTCCTCCTCCTCCTCCTCCTCCTCCTCCTCCTCCTCCTCCTCCTCCTCCTCCTCCTCCTCCTCCTCCTCAACCCTCCCTCCCTTCTAGCCCTGATGATGTTCCCTAGTTGGGTCACGAAAGATCTGGACTAAGGATTTCTGATTTCAGTCCTGAGCTATAAACATTCTCCTTTATTGGTAAGTAGCTCTTTCAAGTAACCATAAATATGGTAGAGAGAGTAACAGATTGGAAGAGATCCTGGAGGTCTTCTAGTCCAACCCTGCTCCAGCAAATTAGTCTTCTCTCTCTCTCTCTCTCTCTCTCTCTCTCTCTCTCTCTCTCTCTCTCTCTCTCTCTCTCTCTCACACACACACACACACACACACACACACACACACACACACACACATACACACACAAACTGAATGCGTTCTTTGCACAAGCTCATGAAGTGCTTTCTTTGATCTTGGCTTCCAGGTTGGGTGTTGCCAGCCAACGAAGGCTTACTGAGCCAAAACTTAATCCGTGCGATGCAGCTAGCTCTGCCCCCTCCCAACAGAGGCATTATAGAGGCCTTACTTCTCCTGAGTAAGCAGCATATTGTCCTGGGGGGGGGCAGCTTTTGGTCAGAGTCCCACTGGCTTCTTTCTGCCTAATGAGAAAATTCAGCAGCGACAGCGAGCAAGGCACTTTTTGCATTATTGCAGGAAGTGGATGAAACTCGGTGGGTGTGGACCTTGGAGGCCTTCTAGTCCAACCCCTTGTTCAAAGCAAGACTCTCATACCATCCTAGTTAAATGGCTGTCCAATCTCTTCTTGAAAACCACCCACAACTTCTGGTGGCAAGCTGTTCCACAGGTTAATTGTTCTCACTGTTAAGAAGTTTCTCCTTAGTTCCAGGTTGCTTCTCTCTTTGACTAGTTTCCATCCGTTGCTTCTTGTCCTGCCTTTAGGCGCTTTGGAGAACAGCTTGACTCCCTCTTCTTTGGGGCAGCCCCTGAGATACTGGAAGGCTGCTATCCTGTCACCCCTCGTCCTTCTCTTCATTAAACAAGACATACCCCATTCCAGCAACTCTTCCTTGTATGTTTTAGCCTCCAGTCCCCTAATCATCTTTGTTGCTCTTCTCTGTACCCTTTCTAGAGTCTCAACATCTCTTTTTACACCGTGGTGAGCAAAACTGGATGCCGTATTCCAAGTGTGGCCTTACCAAGGCCTTGTACAGTGGTATTAGGACCTCACACAATTTGGATTGACTCCCTCTATTAATGCAATTTAGGACTGCATTCGCTGTTTTGGCTGCCGCTGCACGCTTGCTGGCTCATCTTGAATTGATTGTCCAGAAAGACTCCAAATTCCCTCTCGCAGCTGCTTGACCTCACGCAGGCTGGTATAGGGACAACCAAAGGGCCAAAGTAAAATTCCCAGGTCTAGTCCAGGCTAACGGATCTTCCTGGTCATCTGGACATGCCCCCCCCCCCCCAGCTGTGGGGCGAAGATAGCCAGAGCACCAAGGAGGAATTTAAAAAAAAAAGGGGGGTGGGGGTGGGGGGAAACTGGGGCAGATTTCCCTGGCTACCCAAGGCAAGGCATGAGTTCTGGACTGTCAAAAGATTAGACCTGATGGTTTTTCGGGAGCGCGAAAGTACTTTGGCCTGCTCAATTATTAATCCATATCCACCAACTTAACAGCGGATCCTGAATAATTGATTCCGATCGGAAAGCCGGGCAGCCAAAACAAAAACCCAAGGAGGACACGAGCCGGATGTGTTTTTCTGCCCAAAGTGTGAAAACAGATTCCTTCGTTTTAATAGTCGCCGCTGCCTTTTTTAAACTGATTTAAGTTTTGCAGAAAGAAGCCGGGAACGGGGATGGGCGGGTGTCCAAACTGAAGGGAAGACACGCACGCACACACTGGGAAAGTTTCAATCAATCAATCAATCAATCAATCAATCAATCAGAATAGAGAGCTGGAAGGGATCTTGGAGGTCTTCTAGTCCAACCCTCTGCTCAAGCAGGAAAACCTAAGGCCCCCAATCTTTTGGGCACCAGGGGCCGGTTACATGGAGAGAGGTTTTTTCCACGGACAGGAGGGTGCTGTGGTTTTGCGTGCTGCCTGCATCCCACGGATGGGGCTTTGCTCATTTGTGCGGACCAGTTGCTGGCATGCCGCGGCCCAGTACCGATCCACAGACTGCAGGGTTGGGGACCACTGCCTTAGGGGTTCTGCCTCAAGACACCTGGAGGGGGATCCAGTGGGGGTCTTCAAGCACGGATGACAATAACAGAGCTGGAAGGGACCTCGGAGGTCTTCTAGTCCAACCCACTGCCCAAGCAGGAGACCCTACACCATTGCCGACAAGATGGTTGCCCAGTCCCTTCTCGAAAACCTCCACTGATGGGATACCTACAATGTCTGGTGGCAAGCTGTTCCACTGGTTGTTTCCACGGTCGGGAAATTTCTCTTTAATTCTCTCCTCGATCCGTTTCCATCCGTCGCTTCTTATTCTGCCTTCTGGTGCTTTGGAGAATAGGTGGAACACCCCACCCCCGCTCTTCTTTGGGGAAGCCCCTTAAATGCTGAAATTCTTTAGGGCAGGGGTGTCAAACTCAATTTCATGGAGGGCCGCATCAGCACTGCGGTTGCCCTCAGGGGGCCGGGTGGGTATGGCCAGGGTGGGCGTGGCCTACTGGGTGGGCGTGGCTAGAGTGCGTATGACCTACTGGGTGGGCGTGGCCAGCTCTACATCGTTGGCATCAAGGGTGCCTATGGGGGCCTGGGCAGGAGTGGGACAGATCTGAGGGTCTCTGGCAGGAGGAGGGTCTCTGGGCCAGGGCCAAGGCAGTGGGGGCCGTTCCCTCACTGTTTCCAGGATGGCTTCGCAGGCCACATGAAACCACTTCGCGGGCCAGATCCGGCCCCCGGGCCTTGTGTTTGACATGTCTGCTTTAGGGAATCATACTATAGCAGTTCGAAAGCACGTAGAAATGCAAGTAGAAAAATAGGGACCACTCCGGTGGGAAGGTAACAGCGTTCCGTGCGCCTTTGGCGTCTAGTCATGCCAGCCACATGACCACAGAGACATCCTCGGACAAGCGCTGGCTCTTCTGCTTTGAAACAGAGATGAGCACCGGCCCCTAGAGTCGGAAACGACTAGCACGCATGTGCGGGGGAACCTTTACCTTTATTCTTTAGGGAATCATACTATTATAACCCCTAAAGAGACTGCTATGTTATATTAAAAGGTAAAGGTTCCCCCGCACATGCGTGCTAGTCGTTTCCGACTCTAGGGGCCGGTGCTCATCTCCGTTTCAAAGCCGAAGAGCCAGCGCTTGTCCGAGGACGTCTCCGTGGTCATGTGGCCGGCATGACTAGACGCCAAAGGCACACGGAACGCTGTTACCTTCCCACCGTAGCGGTCCCTATTTTTCTACTTGCATTTTTACGTGCTTTCGAACTGCTAGGCTGGCAGAAGCTGGGACGAGTAACAGGCACTCACTCTGCTACGCGGCACTCGGGATCCGACCCACCAAACTGCCGACCTTCTGATCGACAAGCTCAGTGTCCTAACCCACTGAGCCACTGCGTCCCTCTGCTATGTTATATAGCATAAATACTGCTATAATATATTCCTTAGGGCTGACGTCCCCAACCTTTTGGGAACCAGGGACCGGTTCAGTGGATAGGGTTTTCCGCGGACCGGAGGGTGTGTGGTTTTGTCCGTCGCCTGCATCCCGCAGATGGGGCTTTGCTTGTTTGTGCGGACCGGTTGCTGGCGTGCCACGGTTCAGTACCGGCCCACGGACCGGGTGTTGAGCACCCCTGCTACAGACCCCCATCAAATCAATCGTAGTTTAGTTTCATCTGCTGGGCAAACTCAGCCTGATTCCGGGTCTCGAATCATTTTTACACTGTTCCATCGAAACCTAGAAGGAGCAACCAATGAAAGAACAAGAATCTTAAGATTAAAGAAATACATTTTATTCAGAGATAGCGCTTTTTTCCCCGTTTCATTTTTGTTAGCCAGGTAATGCAACCAAATCTTTATTTTTTTCTTATTAATTTATTAATCAGAGAACCCTTTTCCTATCTCAGCAGAACGCAACCACCAAGGCGGAAAGAAAAGACGAGTTAAAAAACAAACAAAAAAACCCCAAAAAACCACCAGAATAAAATAAAAAAACTTCCAGCAGCGGTTTCTTAACTCAAGAGGTCTTAAAACAAATTTAAATTCACCTCTGAAACTTTTGCTTTGCTCCTATTCTGGAATAAACGGTTTATTTGCAAAAGGAAGTATTCTCTAATCTCGAGCAATCTCTTTGCAGCCAAAAACTCCCCCGCCCCATCTTGTCATTTTTTCTTTTTACTTTTATTCGTAGCGTTAACGGGATTAGACAGATTTGCGAACCCGAAAGAGGATGAATAGTTTTATTAATTTAAGAAGTTGACGCAGGTCTTTTGTGCTATAGTGGCTAGCTAGTTTCTGGAATCTATTCGAACAAAACCATTGTAAGCTAGTATTTAATGCAGGAACGGACAACTTGGGCCCCTTGATGACCTGTGGACTTCAACTCCCAGAATTCCTGAGCCGGCCAATATGGCCGGCTCAGGAATTCTGGGAGTTGAAGTCCAAAGATTATAAAGCATCGTAGTTGCCCATCCTGGTTTAATGTCACCACGGAGGAATGGAGGTGACAATCAGGGCTGCCCGACTCACTCTTCCCACCCTTGAATCCATTGGGACTCCATATCCCATGATTCCCCACCGGCTAAGCTAATAAATGCAAATTGCCGATAAAAAGTCCAAATCTCTTGATTTCTCTCCAAGAGTATGTAATAGAAATCTCTCTCTTTTTTTAAAATTTTATTTCTGTTTCGAAGCAAGGGAGGGCGGGCGCCATCCGATGTCTTTGTTAGGACGGGAACCAAACCAAAGTCGGACAAACAAGGCGAGAGGACTTGCAGGAAACTCGGTCGAGATTATCCCTTGCGAAAACGGCCCGCCGATTCGGTTGCCCAAATGCCACTCGCTCTCTTTTAATCCCCATCGCTGTTTGGGGAGCTCTCGAGATGAGGAACGCGCTTCACTCGTTTTCCGGCGGGGATCTGTCGAAACATCAACCGCTTTCCCAGTTTGGTGAAGGGTCTCCGCCGAGGGTCCGTCTCACGAATGTTCTCCATGTCGAAAGGAAAGACCCGGTCTCTTGTTTGGGGACATTTTCCCGGCATCGGTGAACCGGCGTGTTTGGGCCGTCCTCGACGTCGTGGGAAAGGGGATCGGAAGGAAGTGGTCTTCTCCAAAACGGCGAGATACTTACCAACCCAGCCCTTGAGGATCACCTTCCTCCAAAATATATAGATATATATATGTGTGTGTGTGTGGTGAAGAATTTCTCTCCGTGGATCTCGGCTCTCCAACCGGGCCAGGCCCACGTTTTAAAGTTGCAAAGTCAGGGCGAAGTTGGGTTACAATTTACGAGGGGGGGGGGTTTTCGGGGAGGCGGGCTGGAAAAAGGGAGAAATTAAGGTTCTCCTCTGGCAGGTGAATATGACAGCTGAATTGGGGCGAGCGGGGTGGGGTGGGGGGCAGGCGGGTCGGGCCTTCCTCGCCTTCAGAGGAGAGCGAAATTGTAGAAAAGGGAGAAGACATTTAACGGGCAGAAGGGAAGCCGCGTCCCTCAGTATAAGAGAGCGGGACGGGGGACGAACAGGGTGTCACCTTCGGCACCCGTGGCCAGCTGTTGTGGAAGAAAGAAGGAAGGAAGAGAATCCAGCTGCCAAGGTCACTTGGTCTCCACGTCCCCAGATTGAAAGGGGTGGGGGGGTGGGGGGTCCCGCAGCAGTCTGCCCGCCCCTTCGCAGGGCCAGATCGTGGTCCCAGGAGTCTCTCTCTGTGCGCGGCCTCCTCCATCAATGGAAAGCATACAGCAGCAGGAGGATGGTGCAGATGCTGATCACGCCCCCCAGGATGAGGGTGTCCCGTCGCTTGCGCAGGTTGATCCGCTGGATGAGGCTGTTCACCGCCGGGAAACGGTCTGGGTTGGGGCAGCCGAGTTAAGGGCGGCAAGGAAAAGGGCTGGCCGGCCACCCACCCTATCCAGTGGTGGGGTTTTCAGCCCTCTTTTGAAAAGACATGGGGCAGGGTGCCCCCCCCCGAGTCTTTGTTTTTCTCTGTTGACATTCTAGGGGCTTTTTTGAGGGGGGGGGGGAGTTTGGGCCTGTTGGGCACCGTCACGTTCACGTTTGTGCAGTGACTGTGGTTTACTTATTTATTTATTTTAAAAATGTCCCTAGGTTTTGGTAGGGAAAGAGAAAGGAAAGCAAGGAGAAAGAAAAGAAAAGAAAGAAAGAAAAAGAAAGGAAAGAAAGAGGGAAGAGAAGGAAGACAAGAAAGAGAAGGAAGACAAGAAAAGAGAGAAAGTGAAAAAGAGAAGGAAGAAAGGAAGGAAGGAGAGAAAGTGAAAAAGGGAAGGAAGGAAGGAGAGAAAGTGAAAAAGGAAAGGAAGGAAAGAAGGAAGGAAAGTAAAAAAGGGAAGGAAGGAAGGAGAGAAAGTGAAAAAGGAAAGGAAGGAAAGAAGGAAGGAGAGAAAGTGAAAAAGAGAAAGAAGGAGAGAAAGTAGAAAAGAGAAGGAAAAAAGGAGAAAAAGTGAAAAAGAGAAAGAGAAAGTGAAAAAGGGAAGGAAGAAAGAAAGAGAGAAGGAAGACAAGAAAGAAAAAGAAGACAAGGAAAGAGAGAAAGTGAAAAAGAGAAGGAAGGAAAGAAGGAAGGAGAGAAAGTGAAAAAGGGAAGGAAAGAGAAAGCGAAAAAGGAAGGAAGGAGAGTGAAAAAGGGAAGGAAAGAAGGAAGAGAAAGTGAAAAAGGGAAGGAAGGAGAAAAAGTGAAAAAGGGAAGGAAAGAGAAAGTAAAAAAGAGGAAGGAAGGAGAGAAGAAAGGAAGGAGAAAAAGAAAAAGGGAAGAAAAAGAAAGAAAAAGAAAGGAAGAAAAAGGGAAGGAAGAAAAAGAAAGAAAGAAAGGAAGGAAGGAAGGGAGGGAGGGAGGGAGGGAACTGCTGCCCCCAAAGGGAAGCGTTCTGCCCCTTAAGCCAGGGTTTCCCCTCCATCCTGGCTGTTCTCCACTCCTGCCTGTCCACATCCTTTGTGAATCTCCCCCCCCCCGCTTCACCTATTTATTCTATTCAAAACATTTATATAGCTGCCCACCTTTCGATTAACTCTGGGTGGATCCTTCCGGGCCCCATCAGAAAAACCTGGCTCCCTTCGGCTCCTCCCTGATCTCACATCTCTTAAATTTGCTACGGTTGGGAAGCCCTGCTCTAGTGGATCCTGCATGCAGCGGGGGGTTGGACTGGATGACCTCTAGGCTCCTTCCCAACTTTCTGATTCCAGTGAACGTTCGGTGCCCGGGAGGTGAAAAGCAGCAGCAGCAGGAGAAAGGATACTGGCCAAGGTGTTCATCTTACTCTGTATGGATTTCATCATTCCTCGCTGCGAAGTCATGTTTTCTTTCGTGGCCATGGCAATGCTGAGGTGGAGAGGAAGCAGAGAAAGGGCAAAAAAAGAGATTGGCCATTTAATACTCAAGGCAATGCTGAGGTGGAGAGAAAGGGCAAAAAAGAGATTGGCCACTTGGTACTCAAGGTAACTCACTACAGCTAATCCTTGACTTACGACCACAACCGAGCCCCAAATTTCTGTTTCTAAGCGAGACATTTGTTAACTGAATTTTGCCCCATGTTACAACCTTTCTTGCCACAGTTCTTAAGTGAGTCGCTGCAGTTGTCAATCACCCAGGTCTGAAGTGAACCTGGCTTCCCCGTTGCCTTGGCTTGTCGGAAGGTTGCACAAGAGGGGATCACATGAGCCCAGCAGAGTGCAACCGTCATAAAGATGAGTCAGTTGCCAAGGGTCTGAACTTTATAATCGTGTGACCGCGGGGATGCTGCAACGGTCGTTAAGTGTGAAAAGGGGTCCCAAGTCATTTTTCGTCAGTGCCGTTGTAACTTTGAACGGTCACGAACCAAACTCTTGAGGATTACCGGTACTTGAAATAACTGAGGCTCTTACGCTTCGATAAGAGGAATAATATTTGATCTGTACAAATCTGTTCCG
Organism: Vipera latastei; assembly: GCA_024294585.1. Lineage (NCBI taxonomy): Eukaryota > Metazoa > Chordata > Lepidosauria > Squamata > Viperidae > Vipera > Vipera latastei. Next base: position 367,896,908 of record CM044354.1, read on the forward strand.
GGCCCTCAAGGCTTCTCCCATGGCATCCTGGGATTTGTAGTTTAAAGGGGGGGGGGAAGGCCCGCGAGGCATCTGAAGACATAAAACTTTGGCCTCCCAAGATGGTCAGATCAATCGGATCGACAAACTGTGAGCTTCTGCGTTGCAGGGGATGAGTGCACGTCTCCTAGGCAACCCCACCCGGGATTTGGGCCCGATCCATCTCTACCCGGGGGACACACACACCCCCTTGGAGAATTGGGGCTCGCCCAGGAAGGAGCGAAAAAGCAACCCCAGGAGGGATGCTCCGTTCCCGGGCCTTGGGAGTGGCAGAGAGAGAAAGCTGCTTGAAAAGGCGAAGTGACGTGGCAGGAGGAGGAAAACCGAAGCCACTTAAGACACGGGCAGAGATGCAAATAGGTTTCTGGGTGCTGGGAAAAACTTAAGGGCTGCAGTGGAGAGAGAGGAACCGGTGGGTAAATTGGACAATGGGCTACTTTGGTTCCGACGAGAGAGGAAAAAAAATGGAGTCGTCGACCAGCCAAGCTCCTCTTTCTCACACGGACCCAACACAGCCGTCTCTTCGTAGCTAGGCCTGTGGCTTTTCAATGCCTTATGGCAGGGGTCTCCAAAGTTTTGGGCCAATCGTCAGGTGGTGGTGAGTTCCAGCCCCGCCTTAGGCACAAAAGCCATCTGGGTGACTTTGGGCCAATCAGCAGGAGACGTTGAGTTCGAGTCCCGCCTTATGCATAAAAGCCGGCTGGGTGACTTTGGGCCAATCAGCAGGAGACGGTGAGTTCGAGTCCCGCCTTAGGCATGAAAGCCGGCTGGGTGACTTTGGGCCAATCAGCAGGAGACGGTGAGTTCGAGTCCCGCCTTATGCATAAAAGCCAGCTGGGTGACTTTGGGCCAATCCCCAGGAAACGGTGAGTTCTAGTCCTGCCTTAGGCCCAAAAGCCAGTTGGGCGACTCTGGGCCAGTCCCTCTCTCTCAGCCCAACCCACCTCATAGGGTTGTTGTTCTGGGGAAAATAGAAAGGAGTATTAAGTCTGTTCACCGCCTTGAGTTCCTTAAGAAAAAATTGGTCAACCGTTTGTCTGAAATGGTATAGGGTTTCCTGCCTGAGCAGGGGGCTGCACTAGAAGACCTCCAAGGTCCCTTTCAACTCTGTTATTCTATTCTATTCTATTCTATTCTATTCTATTCTATTCTATTCTATTCTATTCTATTCTATTCTATTCTATTCTATTCTATTCTATTCTATTCTATTCTATTCTTTATTGTATTCTATTCTATATTCTATTATTTATTCTATTCTATTCTATTCAAAGGGACCCGGTGGCTCAGTGGGTTAGGACGCTGAGCTTGTCGATCAGAAGGTCGGCAGTTTGACGGGTCGAATCCCGAGTGCCGCGTAGCAGAGTGAGCGCCTGTTACTCGTCCCAGCTTCTGCCAACCTAGCAGTTCGAAAGCACGTAAAAATGCAAGTAGAAAAATAGGGACCACTACGGTGGGAAGGGAACAGCGTTCCGTGCGCCTTTGGCGTCTAGTCATGCCGGCCACATGACCACGGAAACGTCCTCGGACAAGCGCTGGCTCTTCGGCTTTGAAACGGAGATGAGCACCGGCCCCTAGAGTCGGAAACGACTAGCACGCATGTGCGGGGGAACCTTTACCTTTAATTCTATTCTATTCTATTCTATTCTATTCTATTCTATTCTATTCTATTCTATTCTATTCTATTCTATTCTATTCTATTCTATTCTATTCTATTCTATTCCATTCCATTCCATTCCATTCCATTCCATTCCATTCCATTCCATTCTATTCTTAACTTATAGGCAGGACAAAAAGCAAGCAAATACATATAATAAGTAAACTCTTGCAGCCCCCTGCAGTGCGGGCCAACTCTTGCCTATATCAAGCAACGCAAAAAAGCCATTTCCTCCTTCACACAATCCTGTCCCTTTGAAAGCCGTCGGGAGCCCCCACCGGGAGCGAAGACCGTGGCTCTTTCCCACTGTCCTCCTGACGCGCTCAGCACCAGACTGGATGGGAGCAGGCAGGCAAAGAGTGTATTTGTGGCTATATATGCAAGCACAGGTCGTCCTTGACTTACAGCTGTTCATTTAGTGATCGTCCAAAATTTTTACAGCCCTGGAAAAAAAAGGTGACTTAGGACCGTTTTTTCCACACAGAGCATCCCCATGCTCACGGGATCAAAATTTGGATGCTTGGCAACCGACTCATATTTTTTTCCCCTCACCCTGGAATTGCATTTTGTTCGGTAGGGCCCCGGGTTCAAGTCTGCCGAGGCTCTTCCGGATCTTGAGTCTACCACCTGAATGCCATGGAATAAACCGCCACGGCTATGGCTTGAGGGAAAGGCGGCGGGGGGGGGGAGCTCTCTGCTCCTGAAAACTGGAATCTCAGCCCCGGTTCGTTATGCAGAGCAGTCTTTAGTCTTCGACTTACAATGCTTCGTTTAGTGACTGTTGAAAGCTGCAACGGCACTGGGGGAAAAAAATGACTTAGGACCGTTTTTCACACCGATGACTCGAAAGCTTGGCGACTGGCACGTACTTGTGACGGTTGCAGCATGCCGGGCTCACGGGATCCCCTTTTGCGACCTTCTGACCAGCAAAGTCAATGGGGGGGAAGCCGGATCCGTTTAACGGCGTGTTTGTAACTGAACAACAGCAGGGATTCCCTTACCAGCTGTGACCAGACAGGTGGTAAAATTAATTAACCAGCGGAACCGCCTGCCTCCAGAAGTTGTGAATGCTCCAACCCTGGAGGTTTTTAAGAAGAGATTGTCTGAAAATGGTACTATAGGGTTTCCTGCCTGAGCAGGGGGTTGGACTAGATGACCTTCCAACTCCTCCTCTTCTTCTTCTTCTTCTTCTTCTTCTTCTTCTTCTTCTTCTTCTTCTTCTTCTTCTTCTTCTTCTTCTTCTTCTTCTTCTTCTTCTTCTTCTTCTTCTTCTTATTATTATTATTATTATTATTATTATTATTATTATTATTATTTTCATAAAATAATGAAACTCAGTCAACTGAACACTCAAATTGACTGGCGCTGATGGTTGACACGTGTTGCTGCCAGCATCCTAGGTATCAACCAGGTATCTCCTTAAAATGTAAGATGTTCCAAGGAGCACAGTTTTTTGCAGCATCGCTGGAGTTATTGCAGGAAGCTGCAGTTTCTTGATGTATTTTGCAAAGTTTTTGGACATAGCTCCCGGTGCCCTGATGACAATGGGTGTCACTGTTACACGTTTCATCCACATATGCACAGTTTCGATGGCCAGGTCGCGGTATTGCGTTGTTGTTGTTGTTGTTATTATTATTATAAAAAATTATTCATAAAACATGAAACTCAGTCAACTGAACACTCAAACTGACTGGCACTAATGGTTGACATGGGTTGCTGCCAGCATCCTAGGTATCAACCAGGTATCTCCTTAAAATGTAAGATGTTCCGAGTAGCGCAGTTTTTTTGTAGCTTTGCTGGAGTTATGGCAGGAAGCTGCAATTTCTCAATGTGTTTTGCCAAGTTTTTGGACATAGTTCCCAGTGCCCCAAGGACAATGGGTATCACTGTTACATGTTTCATCCATAATCGCAGTTTCTTCTTCTTCTTCTTCTTCTTCTTCTTCTTCTTCTTCTTCTTCTTCTTCTTCTTCTTCTTCTTCTTCTTCTTCTTCTTCTTCTTCTTCTTCTTCTTCTTCTTCTTCTTCTTCTTCTTCTTCTTCTTCTTATTCTTATTATTATTATTATTATTATTATTATTATTATTGTCGCAAGTGGAAGACTACCTGTATTCCACACAATTTGAGAAGGCTTACAACAGTCCCATCCTTGTGAATAGTCTGGGAGTTGGTGACGGGCCAAAGGAAGGGCTGTGAACTGGAATCCAGAACCGGATGCTCTGGTTTGAATCTCAGAGAGTTCCTATACTGGTAGTCCTCGACTAGACAACCATTTGTCTGAAATGATATAGGGTTTCCTGCCTGAGCAGGGGGTTGGATTAGAGGACCTCTAAGGTCCCTCCCAAATTTATTATTATTATTATATAAAACTTTTATTCATAAAACATGAAACTCAGTCAACTGAACACTCAAATTGGCTGGCGCTGATGGTTGACACGTGTTGCTGCCAGCATCCTAGGTATCAACCAGGTACTTCCTTAAAATGTAAGATGTTCCGAGGAGCGCAGTTTTTTGTAGCTTTGTTGGTCGTCTTCTTCTTCTTCTTCTTCTTCTTCTTCTTCTTCTTCTTCTTCTTCTTCTTCTTCTTCTTCTTCTTCTTCTTCTTCTTCTTCTTCTTCTTCTTCTTCTTCTTCCTCTTCCTTCTTCATTATTTATTGTTATTATGTCGTAAAATGGGGCAGAAATCTCCAAACAACTGTCTTGCTTAGCTAGGGAAGTTTTGGGCTCAATCGATCCGTGGTGGCTGCCTGCAGCCCACAGCTGCGTGATTCAGAGGCACCAAGCCAAGCGCTAATGTTAAATACATTTTAGCCTGTCTCTCTTGCTCTCCGAAAGCTGCCGTTGCTCCACTTTTTCCAGGGGAAAACAAGATGCTGCCAGATGACTCTGGAGGAGGAGAGGAAAGGAAAGGGAAAAAAATCAGCCGAGCAGACCCCATTAAGGAAAGGGTTTTGCAAGGGCTGCTTTGCAAAAGGCAAACTTGTAAAACCTCCAATTTCCAATCAGCGGTACATTCAGGAAGCCAGCAGAGACATCTCAAGTGGCCTCCACCACAAAACCCATCCTCTCCAGACAAGTGGCTGTCCAGTCTCTTCTTAAAAACCTCCAGTGTTAAGAGCACCCACAACTTCTGGAGGCCAGGAGTTCCATTGGCTAATTGTTCTCACTGTCAGGAAGTTTCTCCTTAGTTCCAGGTTGCTTCTCTCGATGAGTTTCCATCCCTTGCTTCTTCTCCGGCCTTCAGGTGCATTGGAGAATAGCTTGACTCCCTCTTCTTTGGGGCAGCCCCTGAGATACTGGAAGACTTCTATCATGTCCCCCCTCATCCTTCTCTTCATTAAACTGGACATATCCAATTCCTGCAACCGTTCTTTATATGTTTTAGCCTCCAGTCCCCTGATCACCTTTGTTGCTTTTCTCTGCACTCTTTCCAGAGTCTCAACTTCCTTTTTTGGCATTGTGGTGACCAAAGGAAAAACAATGAAAGACAAAGTTCCTGGGGCACCATCTGTACCCTCATCCACCCACCCCTGATCTATAAACCTCCGAAACAGGAGAGCCCCAATTGGGAGGGAGGGGGGCAACCCCTAGGCAAACATTAGCCAATGTCAAAATCTATGTAATATGCAGGCCTGGTTGCTGCTTGGATGAGACAACGCCAGGAAATCCCAATGGGATGATGACGACGATGATGATGATGATATTATTATTATCATTATCATTATTATTATTATTATTGAACCTCAGTCAACTGAACACTCAAATTGACTGGCACTAATGGTTGACACACGCTGCTGCCAGCATCCTAGGTATCAACCAGGTATCTCCTTAAAATGTAAGATGTTCCGAGTAGCACAGTTTTTTGTAGTTATTGCAGGAAGCTGCAATTTCTTGATGTGTATTTTTGCAAAGTTTTTGGACATAGTTCCCAGTGCCCCGATGACAATGGGTGTCACTGTTACACGGTTCATCCATAATCGCGCAGTTTCAATGTCCAGGTCGCGGTATTTCGTAATTTTTCCCAGTTCTTTTTCTTCGACTCTGCCATCTCCTGGTACAGCGATATCAATCAACTGTACGCTTGAGTTCTCTACGACTGCGATATCTGGCGTGTTGTGTTCCAAATGGCGATCTGTCTGTATTCGGAAGTCCCACAAGATCTTCACCCTCTCATTCTCGACTTTTTCCACCCTATGTTCCCACGACTTTTCGGACACGGGCAAGTCGTATTTTTTACACAACGCCCAGTGGATTAGTTTAGCAACTCGGTCATGTCTGGCTTTGTAATCAGTTTGCGCGATTTTGCTGCGCTCACATATTAGATGTGAAGGAGTTTCAACTTTGTCGTTGCAAAGTCGGCAATTTGGATTGTCAGTGGATTATTATTATTATTATTGATCATCGCACAGTCAGCCAGATGTTCAGACTGGATTTGGCATTTTTGTCTACCTATCGAGTCCTTCCCAAGGACCTGGGATAGGCAGATGTGGATGTTTGATGGTATCACAGATCTCGTCGCAGGATGGAGGCAGTTCCCAGTAAGGCCGCCTTTTGCAATTGACTAATGGCGAATTTGTCAATGCCGATGATGGTGCCCAAGTGGTGCTCCAGTTGTTTTGGGGTTGCACCCAAGGCGCCTATGACTATTGATGCCACCCTTGCTTGCCTTTGCCACAGTCTTTCTATTTCTATTTGTAGGTCTTTGTATTTTGTTATCTTCTCCAGTTCTTTCTCGTCTATTCTGCTGTCTCCAGGCACTGCCACGTCCACTCTCCAGACTTATTCGTCTTTCTTATCGACAATTGTCAAGTCCGGGGTGTTATGTTGCAGGTGCTTGTCTGTTTGAATTCTGAAGTCCCAGAGCAGTTTAACTTTATCATTTTCTATGACTTTCTCTATTTTATGATCCCACCATTTCTTGCTTACAGGCAAATGATATTCCTTGCAGATCTTCCAATGCACCATTGTTGCTACTTTGTCATGCCGCTGCTTGTAGTCAGTCTGTGTGATGATGATGATGATTATTGCAGGTAGTCCTTGACTTATAACCGTTTGTTTAGTTTAGATGCGGAGGCTCAGCGGTTAAAGACAAGGAGCTTCTCAGATGGAAAAACGACAGCCCGCGTTTGAGACCCGAGCACTGCAAGACAGGGTGAGCTCCTGTTCCTGGCTGCAGCTCCTGCCCGCCCAGCGGTTCGAAAGCGTTTAGGAATCGCTCCGACGCCTTGATCACAGGCCAGTCCTCGACTTACGACGGCAATTGGGCCCAAAATGTCTGTGGCTCAGTGAGAGATTCGCTCAGTGAGTTGGGCCCCGTTTTACGACCCTGCTGGCTGCCATTGTTAAGTGAAACCCTGCGGTTGTTAAGTGAGTCACACCGTCGTTCAGTGAATCCGGATTCTCCCTTGAGTTTGTTGGTCAGAAGGGGGCAAAAAAGGGATCATCTGACCCCGGGACACTGCAACTGTCATAGGTAGATGCCGAGCATCTGAATTTTTATCACATGACCCCGGGGATGCTGCAACGGCTGTAAGTGAAAACCGGTCACAAGTCCCTTTTTTCAATGCGGTGGTAACTTTGAACCGTCATTAAACGAAGGGTTGCTAATTCAAGGACTACCTCTTCAAGGGGTTAATTCTTCCAGAAGGCCTTTTTTTTTTGGAACGGGGGAATTTGAAGAGGCAGAAGAAAAGCAGGGTGGGTGGGTGTCTTTTATTTATTTATTTATTTATTTAACATTTTTTTAAAAAATTGATTTTCTAATTTTACGTTTAAATATTTAAAAAGCAACGTGGCGGCTGAGTTAATTGATAATTCAATAACACACAAGTATCTTTAGTACAAGTCTCAAACTACAACATTAAGTATTTCCTCTCTTTTCCCCTTAGTATTTATTTACTGTCTCCTGTTTAATGCAATTCTTACTACACCAATTAAATAAAAATAACTTTCTTACCTTTATCAACAATTCTTAGTTTATACATATCCTGGGTATTTTAACATTCAATCTCTATAGACAATCAATGTCCTAGTTAGTTTTCCCCAATTTTTAGTTTCCCGTACGTAAGCTACAAAAAAAAATCTATTGATCAACGTAACAAATATGTTTTTACTTAGCTGTTATAATAAAAATTGCTAGCTTAAATATAAGATGGTAGACATCAGGAGAAAAAGAGGGGAAGCATTTAATGTGGAAATAAGAGAAAAAGTTGGGTTACTAAATTTAAGACACTTGGAAATTAACAGAAAATAAGAACGTTATAAAGGTAAAGGTTCCCCCGCACACGCGTGCTAGTCGTTTCCGACTCTAGGGGCCGGTGCTCATCTCCGTTTCAAAGCCGAAGAGCCAGCGCTTGTCCAAGGACGTCTCCGTGGTCATGTGGACGGCATGACTAGACGCCAAAGGCGCACGGAACGCTGTTACCTTCCCACCGGAGTGGTCCCTATTTTTCTACTTGCATTGACGTGCTTTCGAACTGCTAGGTTGGCAGAAGCTGGGACGAGTAACAGGCGCTCACTCTGCTACGCGGCACTCGGGATTCGACCCGCCAAACTGCCGACCTTCCGATCGACAAGCTCAGCGTCCTAACCCACTGAGCCACCGCGTCCCTACAAGAACGTTATACTGTATGATTAATTAGTTGAAGTAAGGTGGTGAAAAATCAGAATATATTTAAACAGATAAGAGAGTATTCTGAATATTTAGATTTTGTGACGAATTGGGATAAAGGGAATTGTGGTCATTTAAAATTTGGAAATTATAAATATTAAATGTTAAACTTAAAGGTGTGTGTGGGGGGTGTCTTTTACTGCTCGGGTGTTATTTCTAGGGGGTGGGTGGGACAGGTAACGGCAGGATCCCCCAGGGTTAGGTGCCGATTGAAGCAATGGGACGGATCCCTTTCCCAGCCTTACCTTATTGTGTCTTCGATCAGTCGGTCGGAGCTGAAAGGAAAAGCAAAATGTTTTTAAATTTTACAGCCCGCTTTCCCCCTAGGCCAACCTGCAAAAATAAAACCGGCGTCCGAAACAGGAAGCAATTTGAAATAAAAGAACCGATGAAACGCATTTATTTTGCAAAGAGGGCCGGCAGTTTTGAGTCTGGGCCCAAGGCAAGAAAACGCAGAGATGGTGGTGGGGGAAAAGAGAAAAAAAAAAAAGACGGTTCCCTGCAATTCTCTATCCCAAAGGTGCTTTTTTCAGGAGGCAGCTGGATTTTCGCCTTTTTTCCTTTGAAGACATTTCCCTTCTCATCCCAGAAGCTTCCTCGGCTCTGACTGGATGGCGGGGAATGGAAGGATTTATACTCCTTGCAGACAGCCGGTCATTTGCATCCTCTTAGAGAGTCGTCGAGGCCACTTGGATGCTGACCTGTGTCCTCGGGGTCACCCGAGTGGTGCAAATGGGTGTGGAGCCTCCTTGGAACTGCGGAAAGGACTGTGTTGTAGACTGGAGGTGGATGATGTCGTATCCTTCCCCCCCTCTCTGGAGGGAGGGCTGTTCAATTTGGATCTAGATGGCCTCTTTTTAACCCTCTTTCTAACTTGGTTTGCACCATTTGCACCCCTCAGGTGACCCTGAGGACACAGACAAACCTCCAAATGGCCTCCGTGGTTCTCCAAAAGAAGGCAAAGGACCGGCTGTCTGCAAGGAGTATAAATCCTCCCATTCCCCACCATCCAGTCAGAGCCGAGGAAGCTTCTGGGAGTAGAAGGGAAATGTCTTCAAAGGAAAAAGATCCTTGGTGGAGCAGTGGGCTAATGCCTCCTTAAGTAACACCAGCTGCCTGCAATTAGTGCAGGTTCGAGTCCCACCAGGCTCAAGGTTGACTCAGCCTTCCATCCTTCCCAGGTAGGTAAAAGGAGGACCCAGATTGTTGGGGGCAATAAGCTGACTTTGTAATAATGCCGCTTGGGGTGTGTGTGAAAGCCCTAATAAGCAGGCATATACATAGAATGAAGGCTACTGCTAAGCACATTGATTTGTGCTAAGCTTGTAAGCCGCCCTGAGTCTTCGGAGAAGGGCGGGATATAAATGGGATTTAAAACAAAAACAAGAAAGTCTGGTTGCCTCCTAAAAAAGCACCTTTGGGAAAAGGAAGGAAGAGGAAGAGGAGAAGGAAGATGGGAGGGAAAGAAGGAGAAGGAGAAGAGAGAAAAGAGAAAGAGAGAGACAGAGAAAGAAAGAAAAAGAAAGAAGAGGAGGAGGACGGGGGAAGGAAAAGGAAGAGAAGGTGAAAGGAAAGAGAAAGGAGGAGGAGGAGGAGGAGGAGGAGGAGGAGGAGGAGGAGGCCTTTTCAAATGGCCTCAAGGACTCTAAAAGGAGGCAAACGACCGGCTGTCTGCAAGGAGTATAAATCCTCCCATTCCCCACCATCCGGTCAGAGCCGAGGAAGCTTCTGGGAGGAGAAGGGAAACGTCTTCAAAGGAAAAACAAGAAAGTCCGGCTGCCTCCTAAAAAAGCTCCTTTGGGACGACCACGACCTGGATGGCTGAGCATCTCCGTAGCCCATGGAGCCAGGATCAGCCAGCAGAGAAAAACAACAACAACATGCACATCAGCTTCGCAACTGTCCTAACTCGGGGGGGGGGGGTCTCTGGAGCCCACCCCCCCCAGGGGGAGGGAAAGTAGATACAAGCAGTCCTTGACTTACGACCGCAGTCGAGCCTTAGAATTCACGTCGCTAAGCCAGAAATTTGTGAAGCGAGCTTTTGTCCCGTTGGGCAACTCTGCTTGCCGGCTTTGCGAATCGCTGCGGCGGTTAAAAATAGTCACATGGTTGTGATGCGAATCAGGCTACCCCCCCTCCCCTCCCCCCCAATTGACTTTGTTGGTCGGAAGGTCGTAAAAAAAGGGGACCACGAGACATCCCCGGGGGGTGGGGGGGACGCCGCGACCGTCATAAATCCGAGGCGGCTGCCGAGCGTCTGAATTTTGATCACGCGACCCACGGGGAGGCTGTGTGAAAAATGGCCCCGAATCACTTCCTTCAGCGCTGTCGTAACTTCGAGCAGTCACTAAGCGAACTGTCGTAAGTCGAGGACCACCTGCAGCCCAGATCAGGGAGGGGGGGGGGGCTTCTGGTCCAAGCATCCATCTGGATAAAATTGCATGAAGCCGACGAAAAGAGATGGCCGCACACAAATCGCCAGAGCATGGAGGTAAAAGGTGGATGCAGTTCTTAAAAAAAGGGACAAAGGTGTGGTTTTTTTCCAGGTAGGCGCACAAGGGGTCCTCGACTTACGACCACAGTTCATCCCCAAATGTCCACTGCTCCGCAAGGCAGCCACTGAGTGAGTTTTGCCCCATTTTATGACCTTTTTTGCCACAGTTGTTAATTGTTGCAGATGTTAAGTGAACCATGAGGTCGTTAAGCGAATCAAGACTTGCCCCACTGATTCCGCTTGCCGGAAGCTGGCTGGGAAGGTCGCAAAAGGGGATCACGTACCCTGGGACTGTCATAAACACGATTCAGCTGCCCAGCATTCGAATTTTGACCAGGTGACCCACAGGGACGCTGCAGGAGCCGTTGGGGTGAAAAACGGCGCTAAGTCCCTTTTTCCCCTGCCGTTGTAACTTCGAACGGTTGCTAAACGAAACGGCTGTAAGTCAGGGACTTACCTGTACGGTGCTTGGCTTCCAAAACCAGCCCCCTCTTGGTTTCCCAACGCAGGTAGTCCTCGGGTTACAACTGAGCCCCAAATTTCTGTCGCTAGGTGAAACATCTGTCGCTAAGTGAGCTTTGCCCCATTTTGTGACTTTTCTGGCCGCGTCTGTTAAGCGAATCACTGCAGTTGTCAAGTTAGTAACCGGGTCGTTAAGTGAATCTGGATTCACCCCGCCCCCTTGTCGATTTTGCTCGCCAGACGTTCGCAAAAGGGGAAATCACGTGACCCCACCGGGACGCTGCGACCGTCGTTAAATACGAGGCAGTTGCCGAGCGTCCGAATTTTGATTACGTGACCACGGGGAGGCTGCAAACGGTCGTAAGTGTGAAAAATGGTCTCAAGCCACTTTTTATTTTTTTTGGTGCCGCTGTAACTTTGTAAAGGTAAAGGTAAAGGTTCCCCCGCACATGCGTGCTAGTTGTTTCCGACTTTAGGGGCCGGTGCTCATCTCCGTTTCAAAGCCGAAGAGCCAGCGCTTGTCCGAGGACGTCTCCGTGGTCATGTGGCCGGCATGACTAGACGCCAAAGGCGCACGGAACGCTGTTACCTTCCCACCGGAGCGGTCCCTATTTTTCTACTTGCATTGACGTGCTTTCGAACTGCTAGGTTGGCAGAAGCTGGGATGAGTAACAGGCGCTCACTCTGCTACGGGGCACTCGGGATTCGACCCGCCAAACTGCCGACCTTCTGATCGACAAGCTCAGCGTCCTAACCCACTGAGCCACCATGTAACTTTGAGTGGCCACTAAATGAAACGTCGTTAAGTCGAAGACTGCCGGTATTAAGAGAACCGCACCCCAACGTTAACCGCGTTTTAGCTTCTCTGTCCCGTGGCAAGGAACAGGATCTTCATTTCCAGCCGCGTCTTAAGAGCGCAGGCGGGAAAAAAACGACAGCAACGAAACCTGAACAGATGGCCGGACCGTTGGGCTCACGGTGTGGAGCTAATATTGTGAAAATGAAGGGAAAAGGCAGCCGAAAAATAAAAGAGTCATCTAAGAATAACCGAGAGGGGAATGGGGGTAAAAAAAAGGGGGTGGTTTTTTTTTTCCTGTTTTGTTTTTTGATAATCCTACAGTAAGAGATAACTTTGTAATTATCGGCTTGCAATTATTGTAATTGCTGCAAAGGAAACTGGAAGCTTCTTTCTATCTTTCTGTACTTTTCCCTTTTCCCTCTTTTTCTTTTTTCCGTATTACGTTTGGTTATCTATCTATCTATCTATCTATCTATCTATCTATCTATCTATCTATCTATCTACAATCGTTTATTTAACTATCACCTAACACACTCTATTCATCTATTATTAATCAATCTATTTCTATCATTATCTATCTATCTATCTATCTATCTATCTTCTATATTTATCTATCAACGTTTATTTAACTATCATCTAACACACTCTCTCTAGTCATCTATTATCCATCAATCTATTTCTATATCTATCTATCAATTGCTAACACTATCTATCCATCCATCTATTCATCTATCAATTATTCCTATCATCTATCTATCTATCATCTCTATTTATCTATCAATCATTTAACTATCATCTAACACTCTCTCTACAGTATTCATCTATCTATCTATCTATCTATCTATCTATCTATCATCGTTTATTTAACTATCACCTAACACACTCTATTCATCTATTATTAATCTATTTCTATCATTATCTATCTATCTATCTATCTATCTATCTATCTATCTATCTATCTATCTATCTATCTTCTATATTTATCTATCAACGTTTATTTAACTATCATCTAACACACTCTCTCTAGTCATCTATTATCCATCAATATATTTCTATCATATCTATCTATCAATTACTATCACTATCTATCCATCCATCTATTCATCTATCAATTATTCCTATCATCTATCTAGCTATCATCTCTATTTATCTATCAATCATTTAACTATCATCTAACACTCTCTCTACAGTATTCATGTTTATCTATTATCTATCAATCCATTTCTATCATATCTATCTTATCAATATCCATTTATCTATATATTATCAATCTCTATCCTCCATCCATCCATCCATCCGTCATCTATTTAAATCTATCTAATCTACCTATCAACCAACCAATCAAAACAAACAGCCAATCAACCAATATAAAAAAATAAGAACAGACTCCGAAAGCTGCTGGCGGGGGGAATTCTGGGAGTGGAAGTCCACCCATTTCCACAGTTGCCATGTTTGAGAGACCCTGCTCTCAAGCCCCTTCCTCTCTCACCTGGCAAGGTACAGACGGAGAACGGGGGGGGGGGGCAGGGTGTCACCTCTTAAAAAGGGATGCTCAGTCCAGCCCCTGACCTGACTCTACCAACAACTGGGGTGGGGGGAAAACTAGCCAGGTTTCCAAGCAAGATGACCAACTGAGTGCAAAGGGGATGACTGTGGCTGTTTACGGTCAGCCCTGGCCCCGGAGGAAAGGAGAGTCACGGGTTCCAAAACAGCCAGCTGGGTGAGTCACTCCTGAAGCGGCGAGACTGACGTGGGTATCACAGGGACCCATTTCTGGGAAGCTGGTGATGGAGTCAAGGCAGAAAGGCTCTCTCATTCTTGGGACCAGCGTCTGATCCTCAGATACAATGCCATTCCAGCTGGAGGCTCCCTTCGGAATGACAGAATACAGGTAGACCTCGACGTGCGGCCAAAACGGAGCCCAAAGTTTCTGTGGCTAAGCAAAGACAGTTGTTAAGGGAGCACTGTCCCATTTCATGACCTTTCTTGCCCCCAGTCGTTAAGTGACCGACTGCAGTTATTAAATTGGGGATGCGGCTGTTAAGTGAATCTGGCTTCCCCATAGCTTGGCAGAAGGTCGCAAAAGAGGACCCCGAGACATTGCGATGGTGCAACGGTCATAAATACTGTCTATCTTTTTCAGGCGCGAACCATCAGATCTATGGGCGAAGACTTCAATTAACTACCGTGTTTTGCCAAAAATAAGACCGTTTTTTTTTCTTTTTTGCCTCCAAAAGAGGCACCAGGTCTTATTTTCTGGGTAGGCCTTACTTCACCTCCAGCACGGACAGCATCACCCAGCCGGTCCACTTCTTCTGGGGCCGAAGTTCTGCAGCTGCATTCGGGCCTGCATTTTGCAGTGAGGCCTTTCCGGAAGGCCTAAGCAGCCGAGTACCGAGCTATGGATTCAGTCCATAGCTTGGTGCTCAGCTGCTGAGGTCTTGCAGAACCGAGCTAGGGATTGAATCCCTAGCTCGGTTCTTGGCTACAGAGGCCTTCCGGAAAAGCCTGTGACTGAGAAATGCAGGCCTGGCTGCTAAAGAGGTGGGCCGGCAAGCAGACGCCTGGCTGCAAGGGAAGCGGGTGCAGCATGCATGGGGCAGCTCCATACCCCCGCCCAAATTTGGTTTTTAAGTGCGTGCCTTGCCCCAAAACTAGGGCTTATTTTGGGGGTAGGGTTTATATTAGGCCCACCCCCCAAAATCAAGCTAGGGCTTATTGTTGGTGTAGGCCTTACTTTCGGGGAAACAGGCTCAAGCCTATAATAGAGGAATCTTCCCAGACTGGCTGTTTGCATCTGGGCCAGTCTAGATAAGGTTCAACGGCATTCAAGGGACTTTGGACTCTGGTGTCTTATGTAAGGATTCCAGACTAATTCCCTGCTTGACTCCATCCCGTCTCAAGTAGGCTGTCTCCAGCCATCTTCTGTCTTTGCTGGTTGCTCCTAACTTTCTCAAGCTTCGAAGCCCCACCCCCCAGTTCCAATTCTGATAAGCATCTTCTTAGACTTTAAGAAAAAACCAGACAGTCACTTATCTGAAATGGTATAGGTTCTCCTGCTTGAGCAAGGGGCTGGACTGGAAGACCTCCAAGGCCCCTTCCAACTCTGTTTATTCTATTCTATGTTCTATTCTGTATTCTATTCTATTCTATTCTATTCTATTCTATTCTATTCTATTCTATTCTATTCTATTCTATTCTATTCTATTCTTTCTATTCCATTCCATTCCATTTTCCATTCCATTTAATTCTAATTCTATTCCATTTTCCTTTTTCCTTTTTTCATTTTCCATATTCTATTCTATTCTATTCTATTCTATTCTATTCTATTTTCTATTCTATTCTATTCTATTCTATTCTATTCTATTCTATTCTCTATTCTATTCTATTCTATTCTCTATTCTATTCTATTCATTTCTTATTCTATTCTATCCTATTCTGTAATTCTATTCTATTCTATTCTATTCTATTCTATTCTATTCTATTCTATTCTATTCTATTCTATATTTATTCTATTCTATTCTATTCTATTCTATTCTATTCTATTCTATATTTATTCTATTCTCTATTCTATTCTATTCTATTCTATTCTATTCTATTCTATTCTATTCTATTCATTTCTTATTCTATTCTATCCTATTCTGTAATTCTATTCTATTCTATTCTATTCTATTCTATTCTCTATTCTATTCTATTCTATTCTATTCTATTCTATTCTATATTTATTCTATTCTATTCTATTCTCTATTCTATTCTATTCTATTCTATTCTATTCTATTCTATTCATTTCTTATTCTATTCTATCCTATTCTGTAATTCTATTCTATTCTATTCTATTCTATTCTATTCTATTCTATTCTATTCTATTCTATTCTATTCTATTCTATTCTATTCATTTTCTATTCATTTTCTATTCATTTTCTATTCTATTCTATTCTCCATTCTTTATTCTCCATTCCATTCCATTCCATTCCATTCCATTCCATTCTCTCCGGAAGACCAGTTCCAGCGGACAGTGACTCTCCCTTGCAATAACAGCCAATTCCCCCAAGGAACAGGTCTAAAATGAACTTAAAAACAAAGCAGTGGGCATTAATGTAAGGCATTACCACCAGCTACATCTGTCAGAACGAATTCCGGTAATTTGCTAATGGACCAAGCCGAGTTTTCCCACAGTCTTGGGGGGTTAAGGAGGCAGAGACATTCGCTGGGCAGAAAACGGCCGCGGATGCCATCTGGACAGAGCGAAGGGGCGATAAATTGCCATTACGGGTGGGGACAGAAAGGAAAGAGGAAAAAAAAATCCAACAACCCAGAAAATGTGGGAGCTTTAATACCTGAGATGGGAAACAATTAAAAAGGTTACCGCAAAGGACAGGAAAAGTCAGACTGAAGACGGGAGGGAGAATCGGAAAAATCGAGGAAAAAAAAGATAGGTTCCTAACGTGTGTAAACAAATATGGGTAGTCCTTGACTTACAACAGTTCATTTAGAGACAAACACCCCCCTCCCCCCAAAACAAACTACAAATCCCATGATGCCGTGGGGAAAGCCTCGGGAGCAAATCAAATATTGCTTGTCTATCAAAGCGTTAAGAGTCATACAACGGCTCAATTATTTCAAGGACAGGCCGTCTTTGACTTGCAACAGTGTAATGGCGTAGTAGGGTCTCCTGTTTGGGCACGGGGGTTGGACTAGATGACCTCTAAGGTCCCTTCCAACTCTTGTTATTCTGGTTCTGATTCGGCATTGGAGAAAATAACAGCGTTGCGTTTGGTTAGTGACCGCTCAGTTGCAACTGCACTGGAAAAAAAAATGACTTAGGACTGTTTTTCACACTTATTAATTCAGGCGCTTTGGCAACCGGCTCATATTTGCAACGTCCCGGGATCGTGTGATTCCCTTTTGCGGCCTTCTGACAAAGCCCACGGGGAAGCCAACCGTATTACCAACTTAAAAAACCGCAGCGATTGACTTTTAAAAAGCGTGGCAAGAAAAAGCTGTAAAACGGGGTGAAACTCCCTTAACAGCCGTCTCGCTTAGCAACGGAAATTTTCGGCTTCATTTACCTGCACTCCATATCTGGAGGGAAAAAAAAATACTTGATACCTGGAGGCAGAACAAAAGGCACACATCAGCTGTCAAAATCCTTGCTCTCCCTTTAAATCAGGGGTCTTCCAACTTGGCCCTTTTATGGCTTGTGGACTTCAACTCCCAGAATTCCTCAGCCAGGCACACTGGCTGAGGAATTCTGGGAGTTGAAGTCCACAAGCAGGGGTCTTCCAACTTGGCCCTTTTATAACTGGTGGACTTCAACTCCCAGAATTCCTCAGCCAGGATGCTTTAAGACAGGGCTCTTCCAACTTGGCCCTTTTATCACTGGTGAACTTCAACTCCCAGAATTCCTCAGCCAGGATGCTTTAAGACAGGGGTCTTCCAACTTGGCCCTTTCATGACTTGTGGACTTCAACTCCCAGAATTCCTCAGCCAGGATGCTTTAAGACAGGGCTCTTCCAACTTGGCCCTTTTATCACTGGTGAACTTCAACTCCCAGAATTCCTCAGCCAGGATGCTTTAAGACAGGGGTCTTCCAACCTGGCCCTTTTAGGACTTCTGGACTTCAATTCCCAGAATTCCTCAGCCAGGATGCTTTAAGACAGGGCTCTTCCAACTTGGCCCTTTGATGACTTGCGGAGTTCAACTCCCAGAATTCCTCAGCCAGGCACGCTGGCTGAGGAATTCTGGGAGTTGAAGTCCACAAGCAGGGGTCTTCCAACTTGGCCCTTTTATAACTGGTGGACTTCAACTCCCAGAATTCCTCAGCCAGGATGCTTTAAGACAGGCTGCATGCCTGGCTGAGGAATTCTGGGAGTTGAAGTCCACAAGTCATCAAAGGGCCAAGTTGGAAGAGCCACACTGGGGAATTCTGGGAGTTGAAGTCCATACCTCTTCAGATACCCAAGCTTGAGAAACACTGCTGCAGAAGCTGAACTGGACAGGGTCTAGACAGTTTCTGATACTTTCCCCCTTAATTTTTCTCATGCTGCTAGGGTCTTTTTTGAGAAAAAAAAAGGCTGTTTTTCCAAAGCCACAAAGAGTAAAACGAAGAAAAAAAATAAAATAAAGATACGGGCCGGGAGGAGGTAGACCAAGAGAATGCTGACTGGGGAAAAAAAAAATCTATTTGTTGCTTTGGCCTAAAAGCCGCTAAGTAATCCCATCCCGTCCCAGAGCCAGAAACAAGAGAATGAGAAGGATGCCTTTTGCCAGCAGGAAGGAGAGGGGGAAAAAAATATATCCCTTTTTTGGCAAGATGAAGTTCGGCCTCAGACACAGCCAATGAACCGCTGGTGCAAAGCCTATCAGAAGGAAGGAGATGAACAGATGTTTTTTTTTTAATCATCAACTTTACAGGATTATCAATAAAGGGTTTTTCTCTCTCCCCCCCCTTTTCCATTTTATAATAAAAGCTTTGCGGTTCCTCGTTGCAAAAGATGTTAAGATTAATGGACCTTCAAAATGAACACCATCGTTTGGCAGGCAGGTGTTGTTCTGGAAGTTGAGGAGGAGAAGGAGGAGAGGAGGAAGAGAAGGAAGAAGAAGAGGAGAAAGAGGAGAAAGAGGAGGAGGAGGAGGAGGAGGAGGAGGAGGAGGAGGAGGAGGAGGAGGAGGAGGAGGAGGAGGAGGAAGACAACTGTGGGGTCCTTGATGCTCTCTGAGCTTGATGGTTTTTTGAAGACATTTCATGACCCAAGTAGACAACATCATCAGTGTGAGGAGGAGGAGGAGGAGGATTGTGGGGTCCTTGATGCTCTCTGAGCTTGGTTGTTTTCTTGCAGACATTTCATGACCCAACTAGGGAACATCACCAGTGCTGGAAGGGGGGAGGAGAGAAGGAGGAGGAGGAGGAGGAGGACTGTGGGGCCCTTGGTGCTCTCTGAGCTTGGTGGTTTCCTTGCAGACGTTTCATGACCCAACTAGGTAACATCATCAAGTCTAGAGAGATACTGACAGGCTACTTACAACAATTCATTTACCCACCATCCCAAGTCATAACGGCACTGAAAAAAAAGTGACTTATGACCGTCGCACCATCCCCATGGGTCACGTGATCAGAATTTGGGCCTTTGGCCACAGGCATGTCTTTGCAACCGTTGCGGCGTCCCGGGATCATGTGAATCGCCACTTGTGAATTTCTCAGCTGTCTTCCGATAAGGAAAAAACTCAGTTAACCAGTGGAACTGGCTGCCTCCAGAAGTTGTGAATGCTCCGTCACTGGAGGTTTTCAAGAAGAGACTGGACAGCCTTCTGTTTGGGCAGGGGGTTGGACTAGATGACCTCCAAGGTCCCTTCCAGCTCTGTTATTCTGTATTCTGACGGGGATGGACTAGAAGACCTCCAAGGCTCCTTTCAACTGTATTACTCTGTTATTCTGACAGGGGGTTGGACTAGACGACCTCCAAGGCTCCTTTCAACTGTATTATTCTGTTATTCTGACGGGGATGGACTAGAAGACCTCCAAGGCTCCTTTCAACTGTATTACTCTGTTACTCTGACAGGGGGTTGGACTAGAAGACCTCCAAGGTCCCTTCCAACTCTGTTATTCTGTATTCTGATGGGGATGGACTAGAAGACCTCTTAAGGCACCTTCCAACTCTTGTTGTTTTGTTCTGTAATCCCGCGCCTTAGCAGAATCCCAAAGAGACGCTGAGATACTTCCGCGATTTAGCATCCATTGCACCGTTTCCCCCAATCAGAAGCGGGGGGGGGGGGGCAATATCCTGTATGATTTACTTTATTCACACTTCATTACACAACACCGCAAAGACTTTGGGGGGAACCAACGTATGACAACTTCCCCAGAGAGACAATTCCTGAAGAACTAGCACCCCCTTGAGGCAAGATGTGGCAGCTGTCTTAGAAAGTGGCTGCTTTATTACACAATAACAAAGAGCTTGGAAGGGACCTTGGAGGTCTTCTAGTCCAGCCCCACATCAAGACAAATGGCGGTCCAACATTAAACCACGATACAAAGCCTGGCTGTGTCAACCAGGGTAACTATATGTAAAATTAGATTAGATTGGACTAGATAACCTTTATTGTCATTTTTTCCCCCTGGGGGCACAACGGCACACGTTAAAAATGAAATTTAGTTGCTTGCTCTCAACGTGTACACACATACACAACGCACATTTAAAACATCCGATGTGCAACATATGTATAGACCTGCACCCTTACATATAAGCAACGTGTAAACATTATTCACTGTCCATCTGGAATCGGTAGAGGAAAATGCAATCCAGCAGATAATTTAAGTTGGAAAACTTAAAAGCAAAGTCCTGGGGGAAAGGCAGATTCATTTAAACAAGCACGTTACTAACCGCTGCCGTGACTCACATAGCAACGGTGGTAAGAAAGATCGCAAAACGTGGCCAAACCAATGGGCTCGTGCTAAATTTAAAAGGGGATAAAAAGTGTTAAACTTTAGCATGAGCAAATTGCATCCAGCCGAGAACCCACAGCCATCTTCTAGGATGGTGCACCGCAAAACAAAAAGTGGTAAAAAACGGATCCGGTCTCACAGTGACTCATTTTACGACCGTCAAGACTTACGACCAGAATGGGCCAAACTCCATTACTGTCCTAGGTTGAGGATTACGATATGTAGATCAACTAAAAGTCAGTATCTCTACGCCATCCAGATCCTGGTTGTCCCAAAGGGGCTTTTTCAAGAGGCAAATGCACTCCCCCCCCCCGAAGATGTTTCGCTTCTCATTCAAGAAGCTTCCTCAGTTCTGACTGAATGGCGGAGGATGGATTTTTATTCCTTGCAGTCACCTGGTCGTTAGTGCTCCCTCTGAGAGTCATCAAGGCCACTTGGAGGCGTATCTGTGCTCTCAGGGGTCCCCTGAAGACATGCAGTCCTTGATTTACAACGGCTCGTTCAGTGACTGTTCAAAGTTACAACAGCGCTGGGAAAAAAGGGACTGATGGCCGTTTTTCAGTTACGACTCTTCCAGCATCCTCCTGGTCATGGGATCAAAATTCACGCCTGGCAACTGGTTCATACTTATGACCGTTGGCTGTGTCCCCAGGGTCACGTGATCCCCTTTTGCGGTCTCTGACAAGCAAAGACAACGGGGGAGCCTGATTCACTTAACGGCCGTGTAACTGACTTAACAACTGCAGTGATTCACTTCTTGGCTGTAAGAAGAAAGGGCGTCACGCGGGGGCAAAATTCACTTAACAAACGTCTCGCTTAACGACCGAAACTTTGGGCTCAATTGCAGCCGTAAGTTGAGGACTCCCTGAATGGTGCAAATGGGTGTGGAGCCTTCTTGGGACTGCTGAAAGGACTGCGTTGTTAACTCCTTTCAGCAGTTCCAAGAAGGCTCCACACCTATTTGCACTTTTCAGGTAACGCTGAGGGGAAAAGCTAAACCAGGGGTAGGCCACCTTGGCTCTTTTATGACTTGTGGACTTCAACTCCCAGAATTCCTGAGCCAGCCATGATGAGGGGAAAGGGAGAAGTTGCCATGCTGGCTGAGGAATTCTGGGAGTTGAAGTCCACCAGTCATGAAGGGGCCATAGTTTCCCCATGCTGGCTGAGGAATTCTGGGAGTTGAAGTCCACGAGACATAAAGCGGCCTAGGCCAGGGGTAGGCAACCTTGGCTCTTTTATGACTGGTGGACTTCAACTCCCAGAATTCCTGAGCCAGCCACGCTGAGGAGAAAGGGAGAGGTTTCCAAGCTGAGCCATGCTGGCTGAGGAATTCTGGGAGTTGAAGTCCACCAGTCATGAAGGGGCCATAGTTCATTCATGCTGGCTCAGGAATTCTGCCAGTTGAAGTCCACAAGTCATGAAGGGGCCATAGTTCCCCCATGCTGGCTCAGGAATTCTGGGAGTTGAAGTCCACCAGTCATAAAGGGGCCATAGTTCCCCCATGCTGGCTGAGGAATTCTGGGAGTGGAAGTCCACGAGTCATGAAGGGGCCATAGTTCCCCCATTGCTGGCTCAGGAATTCTGGGAGTGGAAGTCCACGAGTCACGAAGGGGCCATAGTTCCCCCATGCTGGCTGAGGAATTCTGGGAGTTGAAGTCCGCCAGTCATGAAGGGGCCATAGTTCCCCCATGCTGGCTGAGGAATTCTGGGAGTTGAAGTCCACCAGTCATAAAAAGAGCCAAGGTTGCCTACTCCTGAACTAAACCTTCAAGTGGCCTCAAGCCAGTCTCAGAGAGAGTACTAATGACCAGATGACTGCAAGAAATGGAAATCCTTCCGTCGGAACGGAAGAAGCTTCTTGGATGAAAAGCGAAATGTCTTCAAGGAAGAACGAAGGAGGTCGAGTTGCCTTTGGGAAAAGCACATTTGGGACGAGATAAAAAAGTCAGCATGTCGAGTGATTGGTAAAAAATAATAAAGGCGGGGGATAGAGATAAATTAACAAATACAAATTAGGAAGCGAGGAAATTAGCAAGCAAGGATACCGACAGCTCGCAAGAGGAAAAAGGCCAAGCGTGGGACGACGGCGACTTACTTTCGGAGATGGTCGTTCTCCTTCAAGAAGAGTTCCGTCCGTCTGTTGTTGACACCACACCCACTTTTGTAGGACCTGCAAGGTGTTGACAACAATGGAAAATGGGTGAAAAAGAATACAGACTTTAAGTACCGGTAACTGACGGCAGGGGTGGGCAACCTTGGCTCCTTTATGACCTGTGGACTTCAACTCCCAGAATTCCTCAGCCAGTATGGCTGGCTCAGGAATTCTGGGAGTTGAAGGCCACAGGCTCGGCCGCACGGGTGGCTGAGGAATTCTGGGAATTGAAGTCCACAGGCTCGGCCGCACGGGTGGCTGAGGAATTCTGGGAATTGAAGTCCACAGGCTCGGCCGCACGGGTGGCTGAGGAATTCTGGGAATTGAAGTCCACAGGCTCGGCCGCACGGCTGGCTGAGGAATTCTGGGAATTGAAGTCCACAGGCTCGGCCGCACAGCTAGCTGAGGAATTCTGGGAATTGAAGTCCACAGGCTCGGCCACAGGGCTGGCTGAGGAATTCTGGGAATTGAAGTCCACAGGCTCGGCCACAGGGCTGGCTGAGGAATTCTGGGAATTGAAGTCCACAGGCTCGGCCGCACGGGTGGCTGAGGAATTCTGGGAATTGAAGTCCACAAACTCAGCTGCACAGCTGGCTGAGGAATTCTGGGAATTGAAGTCCACAGGCTTGGCCGCACGGGTGGCTGAGGAATTCTGGGAATTGAAGTCCACAGGCTCGACCACAGGGCTGGCTGAGGAATTCCGGGAGTTGAAGTCCACAGGTCATAAAGGGGCCACAACTGCCCACTCCTGACTTATGAGGACACCCCCCCTTCCCAAATTTGGAAAACTCCCAGCCTCACTCCTTTCTTTGGAATACCACTTTTCCAACCCATTTCAGCAGAGGCCCCCTGCGTGTGTTTGTGGCCACGGCAACTTCAACATTGGGTCATGAGTAGCTTTGGGGGCTCTGTAATTTTGAATGGTCACTAAGTCGAGGACTATCTGCACTGGACACAAGGCCAAGTTTGCAATCCTTCAGGTTGTGTGCAAATAAAACCCCTCTCTTTCTCTCTCAAACACACACACAAATACACACACACACACACAGAGTTGCTGATTACAAGACCACACCCTGTTGTTATTGGGAGAGTGTAAAGTTCAAAGTCTCCAAGGAATATATCATGTTATTTGAAGTTCCGGGATCAGAGCTGTGCAAACAGTAACACAATGCAAAGTCTTAAGAGCAAGTCAATTACTCTGTGAACAGCCTTGGAGAGTCTGCAGAGGCCCTGCAAACAGAAGTCCCAAACTCAAAAGGCCTACAGGTAGCCCTTGACTCACAACCATTGGTTTAGTAGAATGGAATAGAGCTGGGAGGGACCCTGGAGGTCTTCTAGTCCAGCCCACTGCTTGAGCAGGAGAACCTATACCGTCTTAAGACAAGTGACTGTCCAGCCTCTTTTTAAAAATCTCCAGTGATGGGTGTGCCCAGGATTTCTGGTGGCAGGCTGTTCCACTGGTTCGTTCTCCTGTCAGGAAGTTTCTCCTTAGTGACTCTTCGAAGTCATGAAGACAACGAAGTAAAAGTGGCTTAGGACTGTTTTTCACACTTACGACCACTGCAGCCTCCCCAGGGTCACGTGATATAAATTCGGATTTATTTTTAAATTCGCATTTATTAAGGCAGGACAAGAAGCAACAAGGAGAGAAGCAACCTAGAACTAAGGAGAAACTTCCTGACAGTTAGGACAACTAACCAGTGGAACTCCTTGCCTCCAGAAGTGGTGAATGCTCCAACACTGGAAGTTTTTAAGAAGAGACCGGCCAGCCATTTGTCTGAAATGGGATAGGTTTCCTGCCTGAGCAAGGGTTGGACTAGATGACCTCCAAGGTCCCTTCCAACTCTATTATTAACAACCTGCCTCCAGAAGTGGTGAATGCTCCAACACTGGAAGTTTTTAAGAAGAGACCGGACAGCCATTTGTCTGAAATGGGATAGGTTTCCTGCCTGAGCAAGGGGTTGGACTAGATGACCTCCAAGGTCACTTCCAAATTATTATTATTGTTGTTGTTGTTGTTATCCCTTGATTTACAACTGCTTGTTTATTGACCATCTGAAGTTACAACAGCGCCGAAAAAAGTGAATTATGAGCTTTTTCTACACTTACAACTGTTGTAGCATTCCCCACGGTCACGTGATCAAAATTCGATTTATTTTTAAATTTGGATTTATTATTATTGTCGTGGTTGTTGTTGTTATTATAACAAAGGGATTCCCTTAATAACTATGGCAACAGAACACGCCTCGCCACCTGCATTCAGTAAAGCATTCACTGACAAGAGCATGAAAGACAGGTGTCACGTAATATTGGCACTTTTTCCTGTGCCCATTGTAACTTCAAGTGGTCACTAAATGAACTATTATAAATCGAGGACTACCTGTAATAATAGTAATAATAATAATAATAATAATAATAATAATAATAATAATAATAATAACAACAACAACAACAACAACAACAACAACAACAATAAGAATTGCAATAATGGGTCCTCGGTGCTCTCTGAGCTTGCTTGTTTTCTTGCAGACGTTTCATTACTCAGCTAAGTAACACCATCAGGACTAGCAGTGATGATGCTACCTAGTTGGGTTAGGAAACATCTGCAAGGAAACATCCAGTCGTCGTCCTCCTCCTCCTCGCACTGATGATGCTACCTAGTTGGGTTAGGAAACATCTGCAAGGAAACATCCAGTCGTCGTCCTCCTCCTCCTCGCACTGATGATGCTACCTAGTTGGGTTAGGAAACGTCTGCAAGAAAACATCCAGTCGTCGATCTCCTCCTCCTCCTCGCACTGATGATGCTACCTAGTTGGGTTAGGAAACGTCTGCAAGAAAACATCCAGTCGTCGATCTCCTCCTCCTCCTCGCACTGATGATGCTACCTAGTTGGGTTAGGAAACATCTGCAAGGAAACATCCAGTCGTCGTCCTCCTCCTCCTCGCACTGATGATGCTACCTAGTTGGGTTAGGAAACATCTGCAAGGAAACATCCAGTCGTCATCCTCCTCCTCCTCGCACTGATGATGCTACCTAGTTGGGTTATGAAACATCTGCAAGAAAACATCCAGTTGTCGTCCTCCTCCTCCTCGCACTGATGATGCTACCTAGTTGGGTTAGGAAACATCTGCAAGGAAACATCCAGTCGTCGTCCTCCTCCTCCTCGCACTGATGATGCTACCTAGTTGGGTTAGGAAACGTCTGCAAGAAAACATCCAGTCGTCGTCCTCCTCCTCCTCGCACTGATGATGCTACCTAGTTGGGTTAGGAAACGTCTGCAAGGAAACATCCAGTCGTCGTCCTCCTCCTCCTCGCACTGATGATGCTACCTAGTTGGGTTAGGAAACATCTGCAAGGAAACATCCAGTCGTCGTCCTCCTCCTCCTCGCACTGATGATGCTACCTAGTTGGGTTAGGAAACGTCTGCAAGAAAACATCCAGTCGTCGTCCTCCTCCTCCTCGCACTGATGATGCTACCTAGTTGGGTTATGAAACATCTGCAAGAAAACATCCAGTTGTCGTCCTCCTCCTCCTCGCACTGATGATGCTACCTAGTTGGGTTAGGAAACATCTGCAAGAAAACATCCAGTCGTCGTCCTCCTCCTCCTCCTCGCACTGATGATGCTACCTAGTTGGGTTAGGAAACGTCTGCAAGAAAACATCCAGTCGTCGTCCTCCTCCTCCTCGCACTGATGATGCTACCTAGTTGGGTTAGGAAACATCTGCAAGGAAACATCCAGTCGTCGTCCTCCTCCTCCTCGCACTGATGATGCTACCTAGTTGGGTTAGGAAACGTCTGCAAGAAAACATCCAGTCGTCGTCCTCCTCCTCCTCGCACTGATGATGCTACCTAGTTGGGTTAGGAAACATCTGCAAGGAAACATCCAGTCGTCGTCCTCCTCCTCCTCGCACTGATGATGCTACCTAGTTGGGTTAGGAAACATCTGCAAGGAAACATCCAGTCGTCATCCTCCTCCTCCTCGCACTGATGATGCTACCTAGTTGGGTTATGAAACATCTGCAAGAAAACATCCAGTTGTCGTCCTCCTCCTCCTCGCACTGATGATGCTACCTAGTTGGGTTAGGAAACATCTGCAAGGAAACATCCAGTCGTCGTCCTCCTCCTCCTCGCACTGATGATGCTACCTAGTTGGGTTAGGAAACGTCTGCAAGAAAACATCCAGTCGTCGTCCTCCTCCTCCTCGCACTGATGATGCTACCTAGTTGGGTTAGGAAACGTCTGCAAGGAAACATCCAGTCGTCGTCCTCCTCCTCCTCGCACTGATGATGCTACCTAGTTGGGTTAGGAAACATCTGCAAGGAAACATCCAGTCGTCGTCCTCCTCCTCCTCGCACTGATGATGCTACCTAGTTGGGTTAGGAAACGTCTGCAAGAAAACATCCAGTCGTCGTCCTCCTCCTCCTCGCACTGATGATGCTACCTAGTTGGGTTATGAAACATCTGCAAGAAAACATCCAGTCGTCGTCCTCCTCCTCCTCGCACTGATGATGCTACCTAGTTGGGTTAGGAAACATCTGCAAGAAAACATCCAGTCGTCGTCCTCCTCCTCCTCCTCGCACTGATGATGCTACCTAGTTGGGTTAGGAAACGTCTGCAAGAAAACATCCAGTCGTCGTCCTCCTCCTCCTCGCACTGATGATGCTACCTAGTTGGGTTAGGAAACATCTGCAAGGAAACATCCAGTCGTCGTCCTCCTCCTCGCACTGATGATGCTACCTAGTTGGGTTAGGAAACGTCTGCAAGAAAACATCCAGTCGTCGTCCTCCTCCTCCTCGCACTGATGATGCTACCTAGTTGGGTTAGGAAACGTCTGCAAGAAAACATCCAGTCGTCGTCCTCCTCCTCCTCGCACTGATGATGCTACCTAGTTGGGTTAGGAAACGTCTGCAAGAAAACATCCAGTCGTCGTCCTCCTCCTCCTCGCACTGATGATGCTACCTAGTTGGGTTATGAAACGTCTGCAAGAAAACATCCAGTCATCGTCGTCCTCCTCGCACTGATGATGCTACCTAGTTGGGTTAGGAAACGTCTGCAAGAAAACAGCCAAGCTCAGAGGGCACCAAGGATCCCTCATTTCAACCCTGAGCTACAAATATTCAATAATAATAATAACAATAACAACAACAACAACAATAATAATAATAATAATAATAATGATGGTGATGATGATGATGATGATAAAGAATTAACAACTTACTCAATATCTTTCTGGACAGATCCCATAAGATTCTCTCTTTCCCGCACTGCCATGAAATTGGTTTTGGTTTTGTGGAATTCGTGGGTGTAATCCTGTCGGGAAAAATACAAAAAGGTTCCAACTGGTTAGAGGTCCAGGGGCTGAAAAGAGAATCTGCAGCCCTTCAACCGTCAACGTAAGCCAGGTTGAAGTCCAAATATTGTTACAATCCTTTAAAAGGGAGATCAAGAGACACCTAAGGGAAGGGTCTCCAACCTTGGGAAGTGTTAACACTTGTGGACTTCAACTCCCAGAATTCCCCAGCCCTCCAAACTTGGCCGCTTTCAAGATGTGTGGACTTCAACTCCCAGAATTCCCCAGCCGTCCAAACCTGGCCACTTTTAAGACGTGTGGACTTCAATTCCCAGAATGCTCCGGCTCCCTGACGTGGCCATTTCAAGGCTTGTGGACTTCAACTCATGGCTGGGGAATTCTGGGACTTGAAGTCCACAAGTCTTAAAAGCTTCCAAGGTTGGACATCCCTGCCCTAAAAGATACTTCAGGTAAGCCTGCACCATGCCCCAGCGTGAGAAGTTCTTGAGATCTTGGAACTACAATGTGGAGAATCATCCAGGCTACCCCGACAAGCAGGCCTAGGAGTTACAGAGGCAGAACCAAACGACGGACTGGGCCTCCAAAATGCTTCCCGGAGACTCTGGTTCAATGTGTGCCCACCCTGGCAAACGTGGCTAATTATTTGCGCCCAATTCACAAAAGCCCGGGGTCGCAAAAATCCTGCGTTAGTTGACGTCGTGTTGGAATGACTAAGTCCTCGACTTACAACTACTTCTTTAGCGCCCATTAGAAGTTACTAGGACAGGAATTTTGCAATTAAAAAAGAAATTTAAAAAATGGCGAAACTTCCCAGATACAGCTGAAAAGCTGGGAGGAGATTGTGGCTTTGCGCCCAGGAGTTTTAAGGTCTAACCAGAAAAGGCTCGGCCAATACGAGGGAATCCTCAACCTACAACCATTTGTTTAGTGACCGTTCACAGTTAACAACGGCACCAAGAAAAACCGACTTGAGGGCCGTTTTTCACACACGGCTGTTGTTGCAATGGTCACGTAGTCGAAATACAGACGCTTGGCAACTGGCTCGTATTTATGACGGTCTCCGTGTCCCACGGGGGTGTGGGGGGTGTGGTTGTGTGTCACGCGATCCCCTTTTGCGACCTTCCGACAAGCGAAGTCAATGGGGGAAAGCCGGATTCGCTTAACGACCGTGTGTCTGACTTAACAACAGCAGGGATTCACTTTTAACAACGGTGGCAAGGAAGGTCGTAAAACGGGGCAAAACTCGCTTAACAAAGGTCTCGCTGAGCAACCGACATTTTGGGGGCCGCCATGGTCGTAAGTCGAGGACTAGCTGTAAAGAGGGGAGGGAGGAAGCCCCGTGTTCGGGGAGATTGCCTTGCCTGTAGGATGTCTCTGTGCCGTTGCAGGGTGTGCATCAGAGCCGCGTTGAGGGAGGGGACGCCGGCACTGTTGGTGTACTCAGCCATTTTGTCATTGAGCCCGGTCAGCTGCAACAGAGAGAACAAGAGAAATTAGGGCTTTTAGAGACGAGAGCTGTGTGGATCAAACAATTCAGTAAGCCGCAAACTTTACGTGACGCCTCAAATATATGGAGACGGTGAACAGCCAAAATTTGCTTCGCCAGACAAACAGGAGGCTGACATCTGCTCTCTCCCTGCCTTTAAAGCAAGTGTGTGTGTGTGTGTGTGTGTGTGTGTGTGTGTGTGTGTTCCAACCTTGGCAACTTCAAGACCTGCGGACTTCCACTCCCAGAATTCCCCACCTGGCATACTTTAAGAGGGGTGGGCTTCCACTCCCAGAACCCCCCAGCCAGCCATGCTTTAATATGTGTAGACTTCAGCTCCCAGAATCCCCCAGCCAGCTTGCTTTAAGAGGGATGGACTTCCACTACCAGAATTCTCCAGTCAGCCTGCTTTAAGAGGGGTGGACTTCAATTCCCAGAATTCCCCACCCAGCATGCTTTAAGAGGGGTGGGCTTCCACTCCCAGAATCCCCCAGCCAGCGTGCTTTCAGAGGGGTGGACTTCAACTCTTCTCCAGCAATGGGGCAGACCCTAATGTTATCCCTGCCCCCCACATTCGAACACTATACAGGTGGTCCTCAACTTACGTCTACAATTGAGCCCAAAATTTCTGTTGCTAAGTGAAACATTTGCTAAGTGAGTTTTGCCCCATGTTACGACCTTTCTTGCCGCAGTCATTAAGTGAATCCGGCTTCCCCGTTGACTTTGCTTGTCGAAAGGTGACAAAGGGGAATCGCGTGACCCCTCCAGGACACGGCGACCGTCATAAATGTGAGCCAGTTGCCAAGTGTCCTAATTTTGATCACAAGACTGTGGAGATACTACAACAGCCGTATGGGTGAAAAACGGTCCTAGGTCACTTTTTTCAGTGTCGTAACTTCGATCGGTCACTAAACAAATAGTCGTTAAGTCGAGGACTATATATAAGGCTGCAGAGGCTCCTGGGAAAATGAATCTTACGTCTTGGATTATTTCAATATGGCCGATGCTTTGTTAGAACTGTCTTTATCTAAGTCACTCTAGCCCCAAAGATGCTTTTTTCAGGAGGCAACTGGACTTTTGTTTTTTCTCTGAAGAGGTTTCGCTTCTCATCCCAGAAGCTTCTTCAGTTCTGACTGGACGGTGGGGGAATGGGAGGATTTATACTCCTTGCAGACAGCTGGTCATTTACAAATGTGTGTGGAGCCTTCCTGGAACCCATTTGCAGCACTCAGGCGACCCTGGGGACACAGATAAACCTCCATGTGGCCTCAAGGACTCTCCAAAAGAAGGCAAAGGCCCGGCTCTCTGCAAGGAGTATAAATCCTCCCATTTCCCCACCAGCCAGTCAGAGCTGAAGAAGCTTCTTGGATGAGAAGTGAAATGTCTTCAAAGAAAAAACAAGAAAGTCCGGTTGCCTCCTGAAAAGTCACCTTTGCGGAAAGGATGGAAGAGGAAGAGGAGAAGGAAGATGGGAGGGAAGGAAGGAGAAGGATAAGAGAGAAAGAGAGAGACAGAGAAAGAAAGAAAAAGAAAGAAGAGGAGGAGGAGGGGGGAAGGAAAAGGAAGAGGAGGTGAAGGATAAGGGGAAGGGGAAGAAGGAGGAGGAGGAGGAGAAGGAGGAGGCCTTTTCAAATGGCCTCAAGGACTCTCTGAAAGGATGCAAATGACCGGCTGTCTGCAAGGAGTATAAATCCTCCCATTCCCCACCATTCGGTCAGAACCTGAAGAAGCTTCTGGGAGGAGAAGCGAAATGTCTTCAAAGGAAAATAAGAAAGTCCAGTTGCCTTCTGGGGGGAAAAAAGCGCCTTTGGGACAAGCATGACCTGGATGGCTGAGAAACTGCCTGGGCAAGTCACTCCGGCCTTCGTTGAAAGACCCTTCCATGTTTTAAACGGGGTCAGAGCTGGGCCGTCCGCCTTACCTTCCCCAAGAGCTGCTCCATTTCCACAGCCATGGCTTCAAACATCCGGTCTTGGCTTGATCCGTTCAGGAGAGGCGTCGTGTCAGAGCTGGAGGAACAAGCAACACGGAGGTAGCGTTCCATTACATTTTAACCCAGGGCATGAAACCTTCCTTCACCTTTGCTTATTACATTTTTCTTCTTGTAGAAGTAATTCAAGGCAGCCAATGTGGGTCGTGCTTCTTTCTCCTCCTGTTTTCCTCACAACAACCCTGTGAGGCAGGTTGGGCTAACAGAGAGCGATTGGCCCTTAGTCACTTAGCCGGCTTTCATCCCTAAGGCAGGACTAGAACTCACAGCCTCCTGGTGATTGGCCCAAACTCACCCAGCTGGCTTTTCATATTTAAGGTGGGACTAGAACTCACCGTCTCCCGGTGATTGGCCCAAAGTGACCCAGCCAGCTTTCATGCTTAAGGCGGGACTAGAACTCACCATCTCCCAGTGATTGGTCCACAGTCACTGACAGGGGGCTGGACTAGAAGGCCTCCAAGGTCCCTTCCAGCTCTATTCTATTCTGTTCTGTTCCATTCCATATTTTCTATTCTCTTCTATTCTCTTCTATTCTCTTCTATTCTCTTCTCTTCTCTTCTCTTCTCTTCTCTTCTCTTCTATTCTATTCTATTCTATTCTATTCTTTTTATTTTTCCTTATTCTTCTATTCTATTCTATTCTATTCTATTCTATTCTATTCTATTATCATTATTCTATTCTATTCTATTCTATTCTATTCTATTCTATTCTATTCTATTCTATTCTATTATTATTATTATTATTTTTAATTCTATTCTTATTTCTATTCTTAATTCTAATTCTAACGTTCTAAGAATTTCCCAAGCGAGACTCCCTCAATCCTGAAATTTAAACATTTCAAATGTCCGGAAGCGCAAAACCAAAGCAAATGAAGAAAGCGGGCTGTCGGACATGAAAAAAAAAATAAATTGCAATGAAAAAAAAATTGAATGAAGTAGCAGTGGTAGTACCTATTATACCTGTCGCGCCTTCCATCCTGAGTACTGCCGTGGCTGTAGCTGGTGCACAATTTACTAAAGGAGACCAGTTTGAGGTCCAGTTCGTTTTCCAGCTGCCGGGCCTGCTTCCTTAGATCTGCCGAAAGAGCCGAAAGAAAAACGATGCTTCGCTGCCCACTTACTTATTTGAGCAATCCGGCCTGGTTTGATGGGTTTGGGGTTGGGTTTTTAACATGGTTTTAATTATTGTATATATCGGGCATAATTATTTAATTGTTTTTTTAACTTTTGTACTTTGTTTTTTAATATTTATTGCCCTGTACACCGCCCTGAGTCCTTCGGGAGAAGGGCGGTATAAAAATTTAATATATATAAATATATAAATATTTGCTTCCTTCCATCCCTGCAACTCTCCAGGTTCACCAACAACTGGGGTTGAAATCCCTTCTGGAAATTCTTTGCTCCTTTTAAGACTTAAATGGACTTCAACTCCCAGAATGCCCCAGCCAGCCTTTGTTTTGCCCCAGTTTACGGATCTTTTTGCCTTTTGGTCACAGGGGGATAAGCAAATTGCTGCCCTTGTTCAGTGAATCAGGTGGCTGTTAAATGAATCAGGTGGCTGTTAAGTGAATCAGGTGGCTGTTAAGTGAATCAGGTGGCTGTTAAATGAATCAGGTGGCTGTTAAGTGAATCAGGTGGCTGTTAAATGAATCAGGTGGCTGTTAAGTGAATCAGGTGGCTGTTAAGTGAATCAGGTGGCTGTTAAATGAATCAGGTGGCTGTTAAGTGAATCAGGTGGCTGTTAAGTGAATCAGGTGGCTGTTAAATGAATCAGGTGGCTGTTAAGTGAATCAGGTGGCTGTTAAATGAATCAGGTGGCTGTTAAGTGAATCAGGTGGCTGTTAAGTGAATCAGGTGGCTGTTAAATGAATCAGGTGGCTGTTAAATGAATCAGGTGGCTGTTAAGTGAATCAGGTGGCTGTTAAGTGAATCAGGTGGCTGTTAAATGAATCAGGTGGCTGTTAAGTGAATCAGGTGGCTGTTAAGTGAATCAGGTGGCTGTTAAATGAATCAGGTGGCTGTTAAGTGAATCAGGTGGCTGTTAAATGAATCAGGTGGCTGTTAAGTGAATCAGGTGGCTGTTAAGTGAATCAGGTGGCTGTTAAATGAATCAGGTGGCTGTTAAGTGAATCAGGTGGCTGTTAAATGAATCAGGTGGCTGTTAAGTGAATCAGGTGGCTGTTAAGTGAATCAGGTGGTTGTTAAGTGAATCACATGGTTGTTAAGTGAATCGGGCCTCCTCCAGTGACTTTGCTTTCGGAAGCCAGCGGCGAAGGTCAGAAAAAGGGGATCGCGTGACCGCGGACGCTGCAGTTGTCATATAATACAGACCAATTGCCGAGCGGCTGAATTTTGACCATGTGACCCTGGGGAGATTGCAACGGTTGTTAAGTGTGAAAAATGGGTCATAGGTCACTTTTCCCAATGCCGTTGTAACTTGGAATGGTCACTAAATGCTATAACTTTATGAAAGTATTATCATCTTTAATACCGGTTTGGAAAAACTCAGCGAATCAGACTATAATTGTGTAAATGTATAATGGCATTATTTCTTCTAAGAATTTTTTATGGATGTGTCCCAGGTTATTACCAGGAGTTAAGTTTGACTTGAGGATCTAATGAGATATATTAAACGTGGTAAAATGTGCAAAATGTTTTTCAATGTGCTTGACTGATCCATGGAAGGGATTCTCTTGTGCAAAGAAGTGAACAGTGCTAACGCCATAGTTTTAGGCAGTATCACGTTTCACCACGCCAGACAAATTCCACCTGAAGATTGTCTATTGTGACATTCTTGATCAAGATGAAATTCTAAAGTGGCCTGTGAAAATGGAGCTTCCTCAACCACATGGTTCTATGTCTCTGCTGATTTTCCAACTGTGGCCACAGAAGTGAAAGATGACCCAAGATACTGAAAAAATGTCTCAGGGGTCGCCACGAAGAAGAGGGAGTCAAGCTATTCTGAAGGCAGGAGAAGAAGCAACGGATGGAAACTCATCAAGGAGAGAAGCAACCTGGAACTAAGGAGAAACTTCCTGACAGTGAGAACAATTAACCAGGGGAACCACCTGCCTCCAGAAGTTGTGAATGCTCCAACACTGGAAGTTTTAAAGAAGAGACTGGACGGCCATTTGTCTGAAATGGTATAGGGCAGTGATGGCGCACCTATGGTACGTGTGTCAGAGGGGGCACTTGGAGCCCTCTCTTTGGGCACACGCGCCTTGCTGTTTGCCTAAGTTTTTGCAGGAAATAGCCATTTCTCAAGCCCCTTCCTAGTCAAAACAAGCCTCCAGGGAGAGAGCGCTGTTTTCAGCTTTGAATTATATCAAATCTGACACCAGAAACAGACTAACAGTTGACCTGAGTGCTGCACGTGTTGCTTTCAAACTTACAAAGTATGAGCCAAGCTTAGACAAATTATCAGCATGCGTACAACAGCAAAAATCACATTAATTGTTCAAAAGCATGCCAAAGGAAAACTTTTACCTTTGAATAAAAAGTTGTATCACTGAAAGCTTTCTTATTGTGTTTTTCTTTTAAGACTAAAGATGTTAATGTATGAGTTGTTTTTTCTAAACTAAAACCTCAGTATTCAGGTTAAATTGCCATGTTGGCACTTTGCGATAAAGAAGTGGGGTTGCATTTTGGGCACTCGGTCTCTAAAAGGTTTGCCATCACTGGTTTCCTGCCTGAGCAGGGGATTGGACTAGAAGACCTCCAAGGTCCCTTCCAACTCTATGATGATGATGATGTAAGTCGAGGACTGTCTGTACTTTTCAAGGGTAGCCCCATGTAGAACACCTTGCAGTAATCTAACAAGGATGAGTGACTGATCAGAGAGCCTCCGTATCCATAAGGTGGAACTGGTATACAACTTTCCATGTTTTGAACCTTTTTCCCAGGTTGAAATCTTTGGGTGTCCTAGTCCAGGGGTCCCCAATCCTCGGTCTGTGGCATGGCAGCAACCGGTCCGCACAAACAAGCATAGCCCCATCCGCTGGATGCAGGCAGCACGCAAAACCACACACTCTCCGGTCTGTGGAATTCAACTGGTACCTGCCTGCTTTGAGATAGAAAGATGCAAATTCATCTTCACCAGGCAAGGGGGAAAAAAAGTGCAAAGAAGAGCAACTCAGATGATCCAAGGCCTGGAGACTAAAACATATGAAGAACGGTTGCAGGATTTGGTTTGGCTAGTCTAGAGAAAAGGACGAGGGGAAACATGATAGCAGTCTTCCAGTATCTCAGGGGCTGCCCCAAAGAAGAGGGAATCAAGCTGTTCTCCAAAGCCCCTGAAAGCAGGACAAGAAGTAACGGATGGAAACTAACCGAGGAGAGAAGCAACCTGGAACTAAGGAGAAACTTCCTGACAGTCTGAACAATTAACCAGTGGAACAACCTGTCTCCAGAAGCTGTGAATGCTCCAACACTGGAAGTTTTTAAGAAGAGACTGAACAGCCATTTGTCTGGAATGGTATAGGCTTTCTTGCCTGAGCACAGGGTTGGACTAGATGACCTCCAAGGTCCCTTCCAATTTTATTATTATTATTAACAACCTGCCTCCAGTAGCGGTGAATGCTCCAACCCTGGAAGTTTTTAAGAAGAGACTGGACAGCCATTTGTCTGAAGTGGTATAGGGTTTCCTGCTTCAGCAGGGGGCTGGACTAGATGACCTCAAAGGTCCCTTCCAGCTTTATTTTAAGTAAAAAGGCAAGGCTAAAGAAATAATTGTGTGAAAGGCTGGAGAGATATGATTAATTACAGCAGCAGATTTATTTTTTTATTTTGCAAATTGGGTATCGTTTCTTAATGTGTAGATTTCTTCCAGCACACTAGAGGATAAGTGAACCAGTTAAAAGAGAATTTCCATTTTCTCTCCTCTAATGTTACAGCACTGATTGTAGACAGTGACTGTCAACAACTAATACCAGGAAAACCTACAATAAAAGAAATTAATATATAAGAAAGGAAAACAATCCAATCTAAACCGTCCACATATATCTGAAAAGGAAATTTTTGAAAATGAGCAGCAACTGAACAATTAACAGCCAGGAAAATTCTTCAGTATACAGAACATTTTTGTTCTAAAGATATATCTGTGCACCAATGTTGGATTAACACAATGTTTCTCAAACTTGGCAACTTTAAGACGGGTAGACTTCAACTCCCAGAATCCCCCAGCCGGTATGCTTTAAGAGGGGTGGACTTCCACTCCCAGAATCCCCCAGCCGGTATGCTTTAAGAGGGGTGGACTTCCACTCCCAGAATCCCCCAGCCAGCCTGCTTTAAGAGGGGTGGACTTCAAGAAAGCAGGCTGGGGAATTCTGGGAGTTGAAGATGGGGGGGCTTCCACTCCCAGAATCCCCCGGCCATCCTGTTTTAAGAGGGATGGGCACTGCTGAGTAGGGAATTCTGGAGAATTGAAGTCCCCATACGCTAAAAGTTGCCAAGGTGGAGAAACAAGCCGATTAACGCGACGCATATCTAAGTGGCCCGAATGCCTAGGTGTAAAATCAGCCTCACACTTTGCCACACCGTGCACCCGAATCACTTTTTTGGGGATCTGGGGTGTCGGGAGGAGATCCTCAGATCCTTCAGGATTGACCTTTGCGCCCCAGATTCCCCTCCCTGGCCCGATTCCTATGGAAATCTACAGAGGCTCTCCGGCTCCTGCTGAGGCACTGTTTGCCCTTCGTTCTGGCAAGACAAGTTTCGCCAGGCCTGCCTCTCACCAGTACCTTCAGCTGAAAAGAACCTCCATGTCCAGGAGCAGTCTACCTCTGAGCTCTCACTTTTTTTTTCCCCCCACCAGCTCTCTCAGGCTGGGGAGAGGACACTGCTGCTCCCTCGGGCAGCCCCCTCCAGCGCCTCTGGAGACCCCTCCGCAGCCCAGAGACCCTTCCTCCACCCGGGGACCCCTCCCCAGCCCCGAAAAGCCCAGCTGTTTTATGCCCTGCCACCACCCTCTCTCCAGCCCCTGCACACACACACACACACACAACCCGCCACAAGTGTTGGGGGGAGGGGGCCTTTCTTCAGCCGCTCCACCCCTCCCCCCTATCCCCGGCCTCTGGGCTCGGCCAGACGCTCTCGAGAGGCCCCTCCCCCCCGGCCTGAGTTCCATCATCCTGAGCCCGCAGAGCGATGACATAACCCATCTCCTTCCGGGGTGTGTGTGTGTGTGAATGGGAGAGGAGGAGGAGGGGGATGAAATGTCATTCCCTGCTCCCTGGGGTGGGGGGGATGGGCTGTACTGCACCCCCGCTAACGTGGGTTGCGGATGATGGGAGTTGTAGTCCAGCCACCCTGCAGGCGGCCCGGACGGTTTGGCCTGTCAGCTTCCAGTCCTCGAGAGGGAGGGGCGGGGGGGGTCAAAGCGGGCGCCTTCCCGGACGCCCCTTCCGTGGAGGGTCGCCCCCTCCCCCTCCCCGCCGCGTCCCCCCCCCCCCACTCACCCTCCCAGTAGCTGCTGCTGCTGCCCGCCGCCGCCATCTTTGTTGACCAACGTCAGCCCTCCTCGACGCAAGCCGGCTGCGCGCTCAGCCACAGAGCCGGCCGGCCAGAGCGCCCCCGCCTTCACTTCCGACCATAGAGCGCCCGCGCCGTGGAGTCCGCTAGAAGGGAGAATGTGAGGGCTAAAAAAAACAAACACAATTAAAACCATAGAATTGAGGAAGCGAGGCGCAGACCGCCCATCTCGCCGCCGCACTGCCCCCTATCGCCTGTAGACCGTAAGGTCCTCCGAGTTCGATTTTTTTTTTGTTTAGCTTTGTGATGAATAATCCTAAGAAAGTCTGCGGGGCGCGTCTGTTACACGTGTGGACGTGGGGAAGGTTCGCATGCGCGTGCTTAATGCAAGCGAAGGGCGTGGAGGTGGGGCTGGACGCCGGTTTAGCCCTCCTAGGTGGTCTTCGATGCTTTTGCTGCGTTCTTTGGGCTGATTGTTATTTAATAATAGCTGATATAAATTCTTTTTTTTCCCCCCGTTGTAAAATGAAAAGGGGGCGGGGCGTTCCTATGCTGAGGCAGAGGGTCTTAACTGGGAAAAGGTATTAATTAATTCGTGTATTTATTATCTCAACCGTCTTAATCTTTTTATGCTATCCTTTTATTGTCAGCCGCTCAGAGTAGGAGGAGCGAGATGGACAGCGAATAAATTTAATAAATGATTATATAGGTAAGAGGGCTAGATATAAAATCAGATAAATAGAAAGATGGTAGCATAGGTGGAGATGGAGAGGTAGGTAGATAGGTAGACAGACTAAATCGTTTCTATTATGTGGGTATAATTGTTTCTGTATATGTGAGGTAGGTAGATAGATAGATAGATTGAGTGAGTGAGTTGTGGGATTCAGCTGGTTCGCATCACTTCGGCAGAACTGGTGGCTAATTTTTTGTTGCCCAGGCCTAGAATGGACTTCCAGAAGTGGCATCCGCACAGAGAACTGGTTGTTCACCTATTTGAATCCCACCACTGCATGCATGCATACACACACACACACACACGTACATACATACATACATAGAGATAATAGAGAGAGAGAGAGAGAGAGATGGATGGATGGATGGATGTAGGTAGCTAGGTGAGATAGGTAGATGATAGGATGGATAGATATAGACAGATACAGAGATATAACATCAGATAAACAGATGATGGATGGATAGATGGATGATGTATGGATGGACAGACGCTATCAGCTGTCCAGATTAGCAGGAGTGAGATGGACAGCGAATAAATTGAATAAACAAATAATTACATAAGATGGATGGATAGATGGATGGATATATAAGATAAATAGAAAGATGGAGGTGGAGATAGATAAGATAGACAGATGGATAATAGGGACAGAGACAGACAGACAGATATAAAATCAGATAGATAGATGATGGATGGATGTCTTTTAACACTGTTCACTGCCCAGAATCAATTTGTGGCGAGATGGGCAGCGAACAAAACAAGTAAATGTAAATAAATCTTTGTGCAATGGCTGAAGTCTCTCCCTTCTCAAGCCCACTTCTTGCGATTAACGGCTTGCCTTCAACTCCCCTCTGGGACAAACATCCCAGGATACTTATAGAAGACTTCAGCAGTGCTAGAGCTGTTGTTGCATGTTTGTGCAAGGGAAGACTCAACCACTGTGATTATCTCTCCCTTGGCAACCAGCATCAAGGGAAGAGCCAAGATGTGTTTTCCACCATGGTCTAGGTAGGCAGAAGCTAACCTGGTAATTGACTTGATTTGATGCTGGCCAATTAATTTAAAGCAGACATGTCAAACACAAGGCCCGGGGGCCGGATCCGACCCGCAAAGTGGTTTCATGCGGCCCACGAAGCCATCCTGGAAACAGTGAGGGAACGGCCCCCACTGCCTTGACCCTGGCCTAGAGACCCTCCTTCCGCCAGAGACCCTCAGATCTGTCCCACTCCTGCCCAGGCCCCCATAGGCACCCTTGATGCGAACGACGTAGAGCTGGCCACGCCCACCCACCCGGCCATACGCACTCTAGCCACGCCCACCCAGTAGGCCATGCCCACCCTGGCCACACCCACCCGGCCCCCTGAGGGCAGCCGCAGT
Source organism: Vipera latastei (assembly GCA_024294585.1). Taxonomy (NCBI): domain Eukaryota; kingdom Metazoa; phylum Chordata; class Lepidosauria; order Squamata; family Viperidae; genus Vipera; species Vipera latastei. Next base: position 367,936,981 of record CM044354.1, read on the forward strand.
GCTGATGCGGCCCTCAGTGAAATTGAGTTTGACACCACTGCACTAGGTAATAGCATCTGTCCTAGAAAGAAATGGGGTTTGTGGAGTGGTGGTGGTCGTGGAGGAGGAGGAAAGACTGTGGGGTCCTTGGTGCTCTCTGAGCTTGGTTGTTTTCTTGCACACGTTTCATTACTTAACTAGGTAACATCATCAGTGCTACAAGGGAGTGGGGGTTTATGGAGGACTGGGGGGTCCTTGGTGCTCTCCGAGCTTGGTTGTTTTCTTGTAGACATTTCATGATCCAGCCAGGTAACATCCTCAGGGCTGGAAGGCAGTGGATGGGGTCCTTGGTTCCTTTGCAGAGGGTTGAACACACTTAGAATGTTGTGTCCAGATCTGAGCAAACTGAAGCATGAAATAAAGAGTTGGTGATGTTGGGTATGTTTAGTCTGGAGCAGGGGTAGGCAACCTTGGCTCTTTTATAACCGGTGGACTCCAACTCCCAGAATTCCTGAGACAGCATGGGGAAACTATGGCTCCTTTATGGCTTGTAGACTTCAACTCCCAGAATTCCTGAACCAGCATGGGGGAACTATGGCCCCTTCATGACTGGTGGACTTCAACTCCCAGAATTCCTGAGCCAACATGGGGGAAACGTGGCCCCCTTCATGACTGGTGGACTTCAACTCCCAGAATTCCTGAGCCAACATGGGGGAAATGTGGCCCCCTTCATGACTGGTGGACTTCAACTCCCAGAATTCCTGAGCCAGCATGGGGAAACTATGGCTCCTTTATGGCTTGTAGACTTCAACTCCCAGAATTCCTGAACCAGCATGGGGGAACTGTGGCCCCTTCATGACTGGTGGACTTCAACTCCCAGAATTCCTGAGCCAACATGGGGGAAATGTGGCCCCCTTCATGACTGGTGGACTTCAACTCCCAGAATTCCTGAGCCAGCATGGGGGAACTATGGCCCCTTCATGACTTGTGGACTTCAACTCCCAGAATTCCTGAGCCAGCATGGGGGATGTCAATGCTGCAAAACATTGACATATTTTTGCACTGACAATATAAGAGACAGCCTGTTACTTTAATTGCTTCACTTTGGGGGGAAATGTCAGCTGGATGTTTTGAGAAGATAAGAAAAGCCCATGTACAGAATGGGAAGTGAAACTTCATATGTAAAATTAATTGGATACTGTGATTTATGATGTGTAGATAAGGGTGGGGATTGTGTGTGTTACAATGGGTTTGGGGGGGAGGGGATTTCAGATTCTGGCATCCCTCCATGAGTGCCGATGTTCGTTTCATTATTAAGACTTTTTAGATAAACAATGCCTGCATTTTGTTTGAACTGTCTCATTTATCGGAACCATGACTTGGCCCTTTTATGACTTGTGCTTCAACTCCCAGAATTCCTGAGCCAGCATGGAGAACTTTGGCCCCCTTTATGACTTGTAGACTTCCAACTCCCAGAATTCCTGAGCCAGCCATAAAAGAGCCAAGGTTGCCTACCCCTGATGTGGAGATATAAAGACTAGAGGGAGACCAGGTAGTATAACCGTGGTTTTTCCCACATGGACGAGGGTTCCTCCTATGCAAGTTTTTGGCTTTAACATCACTCTGCTTAATGAAGCATTGCGGTTTTTTTATTGTCATGCTAGTGTCTGTATATATATATATATTTCAGAATCTTACTTCTGACAGCCACTGCTTGCAGCCAACGGTTAGTGCTACAGGTCGGCCTTGACTTACGACTGACAGCTTAGCACAGTTTCAAAGTTCTGTCGCGTCCCCACCCAAAGGTACTTACAACCCAGATTCAAAGTTCTGATGGCCACTTTCCCCCCCCCCACACACACATATATGCCCACATTTTAAGCGCTTGGCAATCAGCCTGCTTTTACAGTCATATCTCGTGGTCACGATTTACATTTCCGCCCCCAAAACTGGCATTTACTTCTGGTTTCTGACCAAAAAACCCCCCAAACTCCCGTAGTACACAATGAGTTTGCTTAACCATTATCAATAATTCACTTGTTGCAAAATCGGGTATGGTCACATGAATGACCCACTTGATAGCCCCATAAATGTAGGCTTAATTACAGTCATAAGTCAAGGACTAGCTGTAGAATGGATTGGTTGCATTGACATGAGATGACCACAGCTAATCCTTGACTTATAACCATTAATTTATGGACCGTTCAAAGTTACAAACGGCACTGAACAAAGTGACTTTGGACCATTTTCATACATGTGACCGTTGCAGCATTCCCATGGTCACATGATCAAAACACACACGCCTGGCAACTGACTCATATTTATGACGGTCGCAGGGTCCCGTGATCCCCTTTTGCGACCTTGTGACTGGCAAAGTCAATGGGTTAGACCAGATTCGCTTAACAACCGCAGCGATTCACTATAACATCTGTGTCAAGGTCGGTCGCCAGATTGGAGCAAAACCCACTCAGCGACTGCCTCACGTAGCAATAGAATCTCTGGGGCTCAATTGTGTCCGTAAACCGAGGACTACGGTACGTGCAGTTATTCCAGGCTGGGTCTCTTTTAAGGGCAGAGGGGAAAAACGTCGACGTGCCTCTCTCCAGAGTCGCTTTCAGACAAATTGCCAAAAAGGTAGAAAAACCAGCAAGAAATTATATACACCCTATGGCAGGGGTAGGCAACCTCGGCTCTTTTATGACTCATGGACTTCAACTCCCAGAATTCCTGAGCCAGCTTGGCTGGCTCAGGAATTCTGGGAGTTGAAGTCCATGAGTCATAAAAGAGCCGAGGTTGCCTACCCCTGCCCTATGGGATGTAGCGGATGAAGCAAATGAAAGCGCAGAGAAGAGAGAAACCAGAAAAGACTCTTTATACAGATTAGAGCTTAGCGTACATTTTAATCGATTTCACACCTGCAGAAGTCTTTTGCGTGATGCACAGACCTTCAAGTTGTCAGTGACAGTAATTGGTTTGCATTCCTAAGGTCAAGCCCTTCCTTTCCACATTTACTTCTGAAGGCACGGTAGACGGACACCCACCCACCCAAAAAAATCAAAATCAAAATGGCGGCAAACATACACAGGTAGCTGCAACTTATTTTTCTATGCCACAAGAGGCCGAGGTTGCCTCTCAGGGTTATACAAAAAAGGGCAGCCATCCTGTTTTAATTAGGGGGGGGGAAATGTGTAAATTACTACCCAGATAAGATGCAGCCACCTGTGAACCCGCCGACAGGACTGGCTTCCAAGTTTTGTTTCTCTCTAGATTTGAACAAGATGAAAGGATACCGTTGGCTGGTCCTGAACGCACCGGTTATTGCTGGCAAATTTAGTCCAGAGATTCTGAACTGCCTTTTTTTTAAAAAAATAAAAAAATAAAAAAATTTGAACCAGGTTATGAAGAGGATAAAGGCCATTGCAATATAGATTAAAGCAGGGGGCCTTCCAACTTGGCCCTTTTATGACTTGTGGACTTCAACTCTCAGAATTGCTGAGGAATTCTGGAAGCTGAAGTCCACAAGCCATAAAAGGGCCAAGTTGGAAGACCCCTGGATTTAAAAAAAACAACACCCTATCCCACCTCCCCCCACCCCCCAAATAGCAATTTAGGGATTTAAAGCCAGTTTCTATCCATGCTTCATTTCAAAGAAAGCTCTTAACAGGTAATTGGGCGAGAAGCAGCAGAGCTGAATTAAAGCAGAACGCAAGCGGGATAACATCGCTTGAGCCTGATGGCCATCGACTGGCGTGGATGTACCGGGATAATTAATAATAATGCCAATAGACTTGAGGCACTTGGTTTAGTACTGCATACTTTCCAGCAGATGGGAGGGACTAAAATAAACTGATCAGCTGAAATTATTTTGAAGGCAAGTCCCACAATTTGCCCTACTTCGTCGAGTGTTCCAACAATGTGGCCTAAGCTTTTAGCATCTTGATACCTAAAATGTATTTATCCGTCAGTGAATTTCCTGGGAATGATGAGCAGAATCCAACAGTGTTATAAATGCCCCAGTTTTAAAGTGGGTTTGACATTTCAAAACTCTTCCGAGAAAACCTTATTAAATAGAAGCAAGCGTCAGGAGAAGCCATCAAAACACGTTTTGAAGAGACGAGAGAGAATTTTTGAGGAGGCTGAGGTTAAACTTTCGGGTAGTAACAAGAATCTAGATTCCATCTAGATCCACTTCCAGTTCTTTGGAGTTGCAGATAATGTTTTCACCCATATCCTCATCCCACGTGCTACCCTATCAAGGAATAGTGGAATTTAAACCCACCCCCCCACACACAATGGGTAAATAGGAAAACGATCTTGTTTAAAGGTGGACTACGACAGCTTCTCTTCTCAAACATTTCAGCCCCTTTTTTAACATTTCACACCAAAGTGCTACCAGAATAAAAGGCTAAACTTATGCAACGTAGAATGTGAGGAACAAGTAACCGCCGTGCTGCCTTCCTTCCAGGATAGACCCACTTAAGATAGTCGGGGCCTAGTTCCAAAAAGGAATCCGAGAACAGCCTACTGTAATTCCACACAAAATTCAGTCTTTGACAGAAAGGCAGAGACTGCAGTTAGAGACTTAATGTTGAAAAAGGGAAGGGAAAAAAACAAAAACAAAACGAGGCATTTTCCTGAAGAAAAAAAAAAAAAAGGGGCCGGATGCTTTCAAGGCAGACATTTTTCTTACGGAAAGTTGTTTTTCTAGATTGTGGCTCCTGTCGAAGCAAACCGGGAACTGTGTGGATGCTCCCGCAGGCTCCAAAAAATAAATTACAGGACAACGTTTGGCACCCGAGCTGTAATTTCAAAATCCAATTCGTATTAGGCTTATCCGGAGTTATGGAAACACACCTCCCTCTGCTATTCTATATTCTCAAAGAAAAGCAGGCAGAAACTGCGGTTTGGGGGGGGGGGAATCTGCAACTTGCAACCTCAACTGGAGAGGGAGATAATCCCCATATCTCAAGACGTATCTGAAGGCAGCGTCTGCCCAGAAAGACCTAAGCAGAAGGAATTTTACTCCCCGTAATTAAGAGGGTAGGTTTTTGTCGCTTTTGAGTTCGAAACCAACTCGGAAAAGGATTCTAGGCGGGAAGGAAGGAAGGAAGGAAAGAAGGAAGGAAGGAAGGAGAAAAAAAAAAGTTTCAACTGTCCATAGGCTGCAGTGGATCAGCAGCTTGGACTGCTGCTTCCACGCCCCCCAAGTAGCATTTAGAATGGTTTAAAGCAAAACTTTTCAAAGTACTAGAAAAGCCAGCAGCTCCGTGGCAGCTTCAGAGCGTCCATTTGGCCCAAAGGGGTCCACGCTTCTGATTCCGAATGGAAAAACGGCCAGCAATCCAGGACGGGCTTCTCCTTGTGCGTAAGCAGAAATTTGGCCTGGACCGAGAACGGAGGTTTTGGAAGGTCACGCGTTCCGTGTCCACCGGCTGGGAACGATGCTCCGTGTCGGGGAAACGTCGTCTCCGCAGGGGAAAACTCCCTGCCACGAGTGAAGATCAGTGTTTGCTGGAGTAAACTGTTTCCTCCTCCGTGTCCGTTTCGTCCTGGAATTCGTGACTCAGGAGCGACTTCTTGGAGCCGGTGGACATCATGCGGATCTCGTCCTCGTAGTCGTCGTGGTGCTGCCGTAGGCGGTGGAAGCCGTCCTTGTGCCGGTTGGACTTGATGGAGCACACGCACCAGATGATGCAGGCGGTGAGGATCACGGCCGACATGGTCGCACCTGACCGAAGGCAAGGGGAAAATTAAAAGGCAGAGCCCATCGTTAGCTGCAGGCTAGGTGCACAAGGTTACACATTCTTGCCTGTAATTACCTGAGTAGACCTCAAGAAAGATACTCAGTTCTGGAGAGGACAGTAGAACATAGAACAGAACACGGACTAACAGAGTTGGAAGGGACCTTGGAGGTCATCTAGTCCAACCCCCTGCTCAAGCAGGAAACCTTGTACCATTTCAGTCAAATGGTTGTCCGGTCTCTTCTTAAAAACCTCCAGTGATGGAACGCCCACGATTTCTGGTGGCCAGCTGTTCCACTGGTTAATTGTCCTCATTGTTAGGAAGTTTCTCCTTAATTCCAGGTTGCTTCCCTCTTTGATCAGTTTCCAGCCATTGTTTCTCGTCCTTCCCTCTGGTGCTTTGGTGAACAATGTGACCCCCTTTGTCTTGTGGCATCCTCAAGTACTGGAATACTGCTATGACGTGTCCCCTATTTCTTCTTTTCTTTGGACTAGCGGCTAGCCAAACCCATTTCCTGCAATTTTAAGGGATTGTCCACTAGGACTCTGAGATCCCTCTCATAGTTACTACTATATTAAGCAAGGTACCACCTAGGCCACAGGTCTGCAACCCGCGGCTCCGGAGCCGCATGCGGCTCTTCCCACCCATATGTTGCAGAATCCGTCAGTTACCAAGAATTAAAGGGTTTAATTAAAACTAAAGAATTAAAGAACTCTTGACTGGTGGGGCCTTCTCTGCTGTAGCCCCCACCCTTGTTTCTCTCCCCAGGTGTCAGTCAGACCCCCCACATTCTCCTGGCCTTCTGTAAAGGTGTGAAAACATGGCTCTGAAGCTTTACTTGGGGCCCATATAGGAGCATGGAGCTGTGGGGCTGGCTAGCGCCCTGGATGGTCCTGCCTTCACATTTTTAATGAATTTTAACAGTGTTTAATCATCCTCGCCTCCTTCCTCTGAGGAAGGTTCAAAAATGAGAAAAATAAACAAGTAAAAGGAATGCTGGATTAGTACAAACTAATCAAGGAGAGAAGCAACCTGGAACTAAGGAGAAACTTCCTGACAGTGAGAACGATTAACCAGTGGAACTCCTGGCCTCCAGAAGCGGTGAATGCTCCAACACTGGTGGAAGTTTTTAAGAAGAGACTGGACAACTGTTTGTCTGAAATGGGATAGGGCCGTGGTGGCGAATCTATGGCACGCATGCCACAGGTGGCACACAGAGCCCTCTCTGAGGGCATGCGCGCCGTCGCCCCAGTCCCAGACCTCCAGCTGGGTTTCATAAAACCTTTTCGATTTAGGCCTCCGCTGCTGTGTGCAAAAAAAAAATGTCCAATCAATTTAAACTTCTCGTGGGAAAAAAAGATCTTGCAAAGTTGGCATTGATTGAACTTTTTAGTCCCACCCAGTCTGCCGTTACCACCACAGCCACGCCCACCCAATGGGCCACGCCCACCCAATGGGCCACGCCCACCCGCCACCCAATGATACATAAGCAAGTTTTGGGTTGCAGTTTGGGCACTCGGTCTTTAAAAGGTTCGCCATCACTGGTCTAGGGTCTCCTGTCTGAGCAGGGGGTTGGACTAGAAGACCTCCGAAGTCCCTTCCAACTCTGTCCATTCCATTCCACTCCACTCCACATGCTATATTCCATTCCATTCTATTCTATACTCCATCCCACTCCATAGGCAGCAAGCCAAAGGAGAATGATCAAACGGCCAGAGTGGTGAAAAGTGGCATATTTGCCTCCATTCAGACAGAAACAAATCTTCCTCACACATACACACCCCACCCCCCCCAGAAAACAGTACGAGGTTCTACCTGCTACTGTAACTACCAACTCTCTTGGAAGACCAAAGATCTTGTTGTCTGTGTCAAACTGTATGCGCAGGAAGCTGGCCATGTCATGACGAACCAAAACCTGAAAAGATAAAAGCGCCCGTTTCAACAAATCACGTGGATGTGCTCAGCGCATTCAAGGAATCACGCTACACACAAGCAAATCAGCATCAGGATCAGTCTAGTCCAGGGCTTTTCAACCAGTGGTACGGGTGCCACCGGTGGTACATTGGCACCTGGCACTTGTGGTACGCGACCATCCTAGAAAAGTGGTAGCGGGGGAGGGGAATGAGCTGAACTGGTGGCAGCACCGCCCAAGCCGGAGCGACAGACGGGTGGAGCTGCAGGGCTGTCGGGGCTCAGCGGAAGCGCCAGGATCAGCGCCAGGATCCAGCTGGAGCTCGGCACCGATCCTGGCACTTCTGCTGAGTCCAGAAGAAGCGCCGATCAGCTGCAGTGTTGCAGCATCTCCAGGGTCTCGTGATGTACATTCAGATGCTTGGCAACTGAAGTGAACTAAGCGAACTGTTGTAAGTCGAGGACTACCTGTACTTTGTCATTTTTTTTCTTTTTTTGGGGGGGGGGGTCATCAAGTTTTTGACTCCTTGCTAGGTGACCGGTGGTCCTCGGATGTTGCCGTATCCTAAAAGTGGTACGATGGGTGAAAAAGTTGAAAAGCCCTGCCGCCTTAAGCCTCTAAGTAAAAACTATCCTTGGCTCCGTTTGTTGAGAAAGGTATAATTTTCTTGGAGGCCAAGTGTGACGCGGTAGTGAAAAGACAGAACTGAGATTCACGTCTCAAAGTCCCTAAGTTCTACTTTTCCCCCGCCCGTATCTGCCTCTCGCTTCCCACCAATCACGTTCCTGCAAGGTGTTTCTATAAGTCTTAGCCCAGGTTGGTATGCGGCTCCCTGCTTCTCCCAGGTGGGTGACCATGAAGCAGCGTCTTGAGGCGGCTTCTACTTCTGATTTCCCCCAAGCAAAACTTTCCCCTCATCCCCCCTCCCAACAGGCCGTGGCAGACGGTCACCGCGGGGTTGCCAGGCCCAAGTGGGCATCAGGTGGCAGCTGACAGAAAGCAAGTATGCTTCCTTGGCCAATAGTTCAGATCCAGATTCCATCCATCCATCTATCTCACATATATACAGAAACAATTGCACCCACATAATGATATGGTTCTCTTTCTCTTTTTCTTTCTTTTTTGTGTGTGTGTCTTATCTATCTCACACATAAACAATTGCACCCACATAGAAGTTATGGTTCTATCTATCTATCTATCTATCTATCTATCTATCTGTCTGTCTGTCTGTCTGTCTGTCTGTCTGTCTGTCTGTCTGTCTGTCTATCTATCTATCTACCTACCTACCTACCTACCTACCTACCTCACATATACAGAAACAATTGCACCCACATAATGATATGGTTCTTTCTTTCTCTTTTTCTTCCTCTTTCTTTCTTTCTTTCTTTTTTTTTGTGTGTCTGTCTATCTATCTCACACATACAGAAACAATTGCATCCACATAGAAATTACGGTTTTATCTACCGTATATACTTGAGTATAAGCCGAATTTTTCAGCCCACTTTTTGGGCTGAAAAATTCCACTTCGGCTTATACTCCAGTCAACAAAAAAACTTACCGAGGACTTGTGCGCGGCCGAGGCTTTGGTGCTTCTGGGATCGCGCGCACCTCTCCCAAGCCACCGCCATCCGCCATCCGGAAACCTGCCGAAGTTTGGGGAGGTTTGGGGAGGTGCGCGCGCACCTCCCCAAACCTCCCCAAACGTCGGCAGGTCTCCAGACCTCCGCGCCTTGCCTGCCTGCTTCTTTCCGCAGCGGAAAGAAGCAGGCAGGCAGGGCGCGGAGGAACGGAGACCTGCCGACGTTTGGGGAGGTTTGGGCGCCTCCCCAAACCTCCCCAAACGTCGGCAGGTCTCCGTTCCTCCTGCCGACGTTTGGGGAGGTTTGGGCGCCTCCCCAAACCTCCCCAAACGTCGCGCAGGTCTCCGTTCCTCCTGCAGGTCTGCGCGGAGGAACGGAGACCTGGGGAGGTTTGGGGAGGCGCCCAAACCTCCCCAAACGTCGGCAGGAGGAACGGAGACCTGCGCGACGTTTGGGGAGGTTTGGGGAGGCGCCCAAACCTCCCCAAACGTCGGCAGGTCTGCGCGGAGGAACGGAGACCTGGGGAGGTTTGGGGAGGTGCCCAAACCTCCCCAAACGTCGACAGGAGGAACGGAGACCTGCCGACATTTGGGGAGGCGCCCAAACCTCCCCAAACGTCGGCAGGTCTGCGCGGAGGAACGGAGACCTGGGGAGGTTTGGGGAGGCGCCCAAACCTCCCCAAACGTCGGCAGGTCTGCGCGGAGGAACGGAGACCTGGGGAGGTTTGGGGAGGCGCCCAAACCTCCCCAAACATCGGCAGGAGGAACGGAGACCTGCGCGACGTTTGGGGAGGCGCCCAAACCTCCCCAAACGTCGGCAGGTCTGCGCGGAGGAACGGAGACCTGGGGAGGTTTGGGGAGGCGCCCAAACCTCCCCAAACGTCGGCAGGAGGAACGGAGACCTGCCGACGTTTGGGGAGGTTTGGGGAGGCGCCCAAACCTCCCCAAACGTCGGCAGGTCTGCGCGGAGGAACGGAGACCTGGGGAGGTTTGGGGAGGCGCCCAAACCTCCCCAAACGTCGGCAGGTCTGCGCGGAGGAACGGAGACCTGGGGAGGTTTGGGGAGGCGCCCAAACCTCCCCAAACGTCGGCAGGAGGAACGGAGACCTGCCGACGTTTGGGGAGGTTTGGGGAGGCGCCCAAACCTCCCCAAACGGCAGGTCTCCGTTCCTCCGCGCCTTGCCTGCCTGCTTCTTTCTGCTGCGGAAAGAAGCAGGCAGGCAGGGCGCGGAGGTCCGGAGACCTGCCGACGTTTGGGGAGGTTTGGGGAGGTGCGCGCGCACCTCCCCAAACCTCCCCAAACTTCGGCAGGTCTCCGGACAGCGGCGGCTTGGGAGAGGTGCGCGCGATCCTGGAAGCACCGAAGCCTTGGCCGCGCGCAAGTCCTCGGTAAGCTCCGGGCGGTCACTTGCTTCGCGTCTCCTGAGGGAAGGGGGGGCGACTGGAGCGGGCGTGTTTCCTCGCCTGCTGGGCGCCGCGATTTGCCCGGGGAACGCGCAGGCCCCGAATGGCAGCGTGGAGCGAGGAAGCGGACAGCCAGGGCTTCCCCGAGAGCCGCGGCCACACAGGGTATTCCTGTGTATTCAGGTTTGCAAAATGGCGGATCGAGCCTCTGCTGGCGGCAGAGGCTTGCAGAGCGCGGATCCAGCCTCCGCCGGCGGCAGAGGCTTGCAGAGCGCGGATCCAGCCTCCGCCAGTGGCGGAGGCTTGCAGAATGGCGGATCAGCTTATACTCGAGTCAACAACTTTTCCCAGTTTTTGGGGGTGAAATTGGGGGTCTCGGCTTATACTCGAGTCGGCTTATACTCAAGTATATACGGTATATCTATCTATCTATCTGAAGCGGAAACTCAGATACTTTGGCCACCTCATGAGAAGGAAGGACTCACTGGAGAAGAGCCTAATGCTGGGAAAGGTGGAGGGCAAGAGAAGAAGGGGACGACAGAGAAGGAGGTGGCTGGATGGAGTCACTGAAGCAGGAGGCGTGAGCTTAAAGGGACTCCAGAAGATGGTAGAGGACAGGAAGGCCTGGAGGAACGTGGTCCATGGGGTCGCGATGGGTTGGACACGACTTCACAACTAACAAATCATCTATCTATCTATCTATCTATCTATCTATCTATCTATCTATCTATCTATCTATCAATCATCCATCCCTCTTTCTGTTATATTTCTTTTTACATCTCCCTCCCTCCCTGTCTCCTATCTATCTATCTATCTATCTATCTATCTATCTATCTATCTATCTATCTATCCCTCTTTCTCTGTTATATCTCTCCTTTTACATCTATCCGTCCGTCCGCCCACCCGCATTGCCAGTTATGCCACCCAATTCCACTCTGCATTTATTCCACAGTGGAGCCAGGCTAAAACAAAAGGCCTTTTCCCGTACCTGGATGTGCTGCTGCTGATAGCCTTCCGCTATGGCGTGGATCTTATGATAGCCAGGAGCGAGAAGCACATGGAAATAGCCACCTTCCTTGGTGCACACTTTTATCCCTTCGTTGAACACAATTTGGGCTTTGGATACCGGTCGGCCATGCTTGTCTCTGACAAAGCCGTAGACTCCTTTGTGAACCTGGAAGAAAGATGGCAGAGATGGGGGGGGGGGGGGGGCAGGAAACACAATTACTTGTGTTTCCTATGAAGGAAAACGCATCCCGTGTAATCGTTGTACACACGTACACATTTTCTTGTGTATGGAATGCAGGTAGTCCTCAACTTACAACAAGCCCAGAATTTTGGTTGTAAGTCACTGCAGTGTAAAATCGAATCACCAGGTGAGCAGATTCAATTTTACGACTGTTTCTTATGATGGTCCGTGAGTCATCAGCCATTAAGTGAATCACGTGGCCGTAAGACCAAATCCAACTTATCCAATGGCCAGAACACTGCAAAAATAATAAAATACAATAAATACAATAAAATAAAATTGCAAAATGCAATCACATTGGACTGTGGGGTGCTGCAGCCAATGGTAAATAGGAGTAGGTTGATAAGCAGCCGAAATGTGATCATGTGACCGTAAAGGTGGTATAGTGGTCATAACTTCAAGGAAAAGCTGTAAGTAACTTTTTTTGTGTCTATTCAAGTAACGAGCCAGTCGTAAATCAAGGACTACCTTTACAAGATTCTCTACAGAATAACACACATTAGCTCTTGTGTGTCAACTGAAGAGGTTTCTGTTTATCCACCCTACTGGCATTTTGACTGTTCTGTGTTATGACCTTCTAAGGCTAGCTGTCTTACTGCAAATTTTTGTGTGTCAATCGTTTTGTTTGCAACCCTACATCTATGAAAACAGGCTGTAAGGCTATATGACTTGGTCATGTCTAGTTTTGTAATCAGTTTACGCGATTTTGCTGCACTCACATATTAAATGTGAAACAGTTTCAACTTTGTCGTTGCAAAGTCGGCAATTTGGATTGTCAGTAGATTTTTGTATCTTCGCTTTCATGGCATGATGATGATGATGGCCCATTTGGGACTGGTTCGCGCAAGCGGTGAATGCGCACACGAAGCTCCACTTGAGTGAGTGGTGGGCATTTGCATGAGTGGCAGGCACTGGCACAAATGCAGCTGCGCATGTTCATGTGTGCCCACCACTCACAGCAAACCACTCCCCTTCACACACACACCCGGGCCGGGCCGCCAAGCCAGAAAGGTTGGGGACTGCTACTGTCGCCAGCATAAAGGCCCTATCCCTAGTGGCGTGAAAAATCGTAAAGAAAAGCCGTCTTCCCAACAAGTGATGGGAAACAACCTAGTGATCTTTAGTGAGGGAGAAAATTCCTTTGTCCCACCTTATCAGCATGCCTCTCTCTCCACTGTGCTTATATTTCCTGTTCTCTGTATTCAAGAGGTACGTGAGATCTGATTCTTAGATCAAATCTCGTTTCCATTGCTTTTGGAGCAGTTGCAAACAAAAGTTAGAATGCAACTGACATCCAGCCACGGCGCATCAAAACTCACCTCCACCAGCATGCTGAGAAGAGATTTCTTATTCTCTGTCCAGAGTGTGTGGAGTTGTCCCGCACTTGGAAAGGAACAGCAACCGGTATATACTGTGATCTCTGGGCAATGCCCATAGGTGACACTGAAATCCTGGAGAAAGAAGAAGAAGAGGGTTTGGGTCCGTCATCCACAATCGAGAGCAAAATTTCCATTGCTCAGCAAGTTGGGCCCCATTTTACGACCTTTCCTGCCGCAGGTGTTAAGTGAATCACTGCAGTTGTTAGTAACATAGTTGACTTCCCCACTGACTTTGCTTGTCAGAAGTTTGCAGAAGCCCTCCGTCCAGTGCGCTCCCACAGAGAGGGCCTCCTCAGGGTGCCGTCGGTCAAAGAGTGTCGACTGACGACCCCCAGGGGGAGGGCGTTCTCTGTGGTCGCGCCAGACCTTTGGAACCATTTACCGGTGGAGCTCTGGATGGCTCCTGACCTTCGCTCCTTCCGCCGTGACCTAAAAACTTATTTATTTGAATTAGCTGGCCTGGTCTGATGGGTTTGGGAATTTTAATATTAATTTTAATTAATTTTACTGTAATTGGGCTTAATATTTAATTCTATCTTAACTTTTGTACACTGTATTTTTATTGTATCTATTGCCCTGTACACCGCCCTGAGTCCTTTGGGAGAAGGGCGGTATAGAAATTAAATTATTATTATTATTATTATTATTATTATTATTATTATTATTATTATTATTATTATTGTTGTTGTTGTTGTTGTTGCTGTTAGTTGCAAAGTCGTGTCCGACCCATCGCGACCCTATGGACAACGTTCCTCCAGGCCTTCCTGTCCTCTACCATCTTCTGGAGTCCCTTTAGGCTCACGCCTCCTGCTTCAGTGACTCCATCCAGCCACTTCGTTCTCTGTCGTCCCCTTCTTCTCTTGCCCTCCACCTTTCCCAGCATGAGGCTCTTCTCCAGTGAGTCCTTCCTTCTCACTAGGTGGCCAGTTGGCCATAGAGATGCCAGTTGCCAAAAGTCCAGATTGTGATCATGTGACCATAGGGCTGCTACAACGGTCGGGTGAACAATGGTCAGGTCACCTTTTTCCAGTGTCGTTGTTAACTTCAAACGGCCACTGAACAAATGGCAATAACTCGAGGACTACCAGTATTGGTAACCTCGATTAATCACACCTACTGCACAATAAGCACCAAAGTAACTACGTCTGAAATACCTTCATGCTACCTAGATGGCTGTGCCATTGTGCTCCAAGCAACACACCTCCCGGGATATTCTCATCTGTAAAAAATAATATATATATATATATATTTAAATTGTATTTATTTACCAAATTTCCATTATCACTCATCACGCTGGCGTGATTGTGCAATCCAGAGTCAGCTCATAGCAAACAACTCCAAATGCTTTAGGATATTACAGGCACCTACCTGATTTGTTTGGACAGTTAGGTTGTCCCAAGTGCATTGTAGGATGGTTGTTTGCATAGACAGAAGCCAAGTGTTTCAGAGTTTCCTTATTTTCCACTATTAAAAAAAAGAAAAAGAAAAAAGAAAAAACCGGAGGACAATCAACAGAAATATATGGCTCAATTTCAAATTTCTTTCCAGAATGTTAAGGGGTGTGTGTGTGTTGGTATAGAATTGGCTCAAGGACCAAAGCAGAATGAAGAGCTGGTCTGAAAAGATGTTTTGAAGAAAGAAAGAAAGAAAGAAAGAAAGAAAGAAAGAAAGAAAGAAAGAAAGAAAGAAAGAAAGAAAGAAAGAAAGAAAGAAAGAAAGAAAGAAAGAAAGAAAGAAAGAAAGAAAGAAAGAAAGAAAGAAAGAAAGAAAGAAAGAAAGAAAGAAAGAAAGAAAGAAAGAAAGAAAGAAAGAAAGAGAGAATCAGCTCACCGGTCTGCACGGGTTTGTCGTACGGGTAAGTAACCAGGAGGGAGCCTCCGTCCAAGGCCACGGAGA
This sequence comes from Vipera latastei, assembly GCA_024294585.1. Classification (NCBI taxonomy): domain Eukaryota; kingdom Metazoa; phylum Chordata; class Lepidosauria; order Squamata; family Viperidae; genus Vipera; species Vipera latastei. The sequence goes on from CM044354.1 coordinate 367,952,121, forward strand.
GGCTGAAGTCCTGCTTCTGTATCAGGTTCTCCATAATGGCTTTCGTTTCCGGCTCCCTTGCCACGGAAGAATTGCCTAGCGGAGCAATGAAGTCATTCCCAGAGTGAGAGAGACATTCAAACGTCCTCGGTGCAAAGACGCGACGCGGCAGGCAGGCAGGCTACTACGGGCGCAGAAGCATACCGAGGGTCTAATGGCCGTTTCAATCTGGGGGGCGGGGGTCCTTCCGGCTCTCTGGGCTTGGCTGTTTGCTCGGGGATATTTGGCGACCCGACGACGACGACCACGAGGTGTGTGTTGTGGAATGGAGGAAAAGGGGAGCAGGGGGGAAGAGGCCGGGGAAGAACTGTGGGGTCCTTGGTGCTCTCTGGGTTTGCTGGTTTTCTTGCGGAGGTTTCCTTACCCATGATCCAGCTCGGTAACATCACCGGTGCTAGGAGGCTGTGGGTTTTGCTCTCCATTTATATACAGTAGCTTAACTTGCCAGTCTTGCGGGTTTGGGTGGTTCCTCGAGCAGGCTGTGGTTTAGTACTCGATTGTTTCTCAGGTGTTAACCCCTTCTTTTTTGGGGGGGGGGGCGTTAATTCCAGGTGACTGCTGAGGGCAATACTCTAAACCAGGGGCGGCGAACCTTGTAGTGCCCAAACTGCAACCCAAAACCCACTTATGTATCGCTGGGTGCCAGGTGGGAGGTGGCGCACTGGGTGGGCGTGGCTGTGGTGACCATGGAAGATTGGGTGGGTGTGGCCAAGGTGGGCATGGTCACCTCAATGTTGCTCGTGGGGAGGGACACCTGTGGGGGGTGGGCAGGGTTGGGGGAGCTCCAGGAGGTCTCTGGCAGGTGGGGTGGTAGGCAGGAGACTCATCCTGCGGGGTGAGGCCAGGCAGGGCGGGGGTGCCATTGCCATGGGGCTGGGGCAACTGCTGCCTGACACCATCGGCCCCTGCACACAAGAGGCCAGCGAGCGCATGGGGGCCGACGATGGTGTCCATCAGCAGCCACAGCCTGCCGACCCCCCTCGACAGGCGCACTCTGGGGCTCTGCAGCCCATCGCCAGCAGTTCAAAGAAGCCGCCTCTGAGATGGATGGTCGGCCGACAGCTGAGGAGGTGATGCAGTGGGCCGTGCCTGGCAAAAGGAGAGCGGGCGAGGCCAGGATGGACGGGATGGAGGGGGGGGGGAGGGAAACCAGCCGTGCCGGGATGCATTCAGCCACGTGGGACCTCGGCGAATTAGCAGGCGGCTGGTTGAAGAGGGATAATTGCCGCCTCCGGGGCATGGCGCGGGTGCCCACAAGAGAGGGCTCTGAGTGCCGCTTCTGGCACCCGTGCCGTAGGTTTGCCACCACTGCTCTAAACAACGCTCAACCAATACTCTAAACAAGGAACTACCATCTCAGATATAGAAAACCAAGCACTAAACAACCGCCTAATCAAGGATCTACCAAGGAGAAAACCGCCACCCCCACAAACGCTGACAGGACAAGCTAAGATACGCAATCCGAGAGCCAACCTCACTCCTTCCGACCGCTCAAGGCGTTCCCTAGATAGATAATGCCAAGAAAACAGCCAGGCTCAGAAAGCATTAAGGATCCCACACTTCACTCCTGGCCTACATACATTCTCCTCTATTGGTATTATTTCAATCTATATGACGTTTATTTATATGCACGGAGAACGCTACAAAGACTGAAGATCCATCTGTAAACTCTGAAAAGTGTGTTTGTTTGTTTGTTGTTGTTGTTAGCTGCGAAGTTGTGTCCGACCCATCGCGACCCCATGGACAACGTTCCTCCAGGCCTTCCTGTCCTTTTATTTGTATCCTGCCTTTTATTTTTAGAAATTAAGTCAAGGCGGCAAACCTATCCGACACACCTTCCTTATCTTAGTTTCCCCCTCGACAACAACCCTGCGAGGTGGGTTGGGCTGAGAGAGAGAGAGGGACCGGCTCAAAGTCACCCAGCTGCCTTTTACGCCTAAGGCGGAACTTGAACTCACGATCTCCTGCTTTCTAGCCTGGCGCCACATATCGAACGTGGTAACCTCTGGATGACGACCCACTTGCAATTAGTGTAGGTTCGAGTCCCACCAGGCTCAAGGTTGACTCAGCCTTCCATCCTTCCGAGGTAGGTAAAATGAGGGCCCAGATTGTTGGGGGCAATTAAGCTGACTTTGTAATAATGCCGCTTGGGGGTGTGTGAAAGCCCTAATAAGCAGGCATATACATAGAATGAAGGCTATTGCTATGCACATTTGATTTGTGCTTCTTGGATTGTAAGCCGCCCTGAGTCTTTGGAGAAGGGCGGGATATAAATGGGATTAAAAAATAAATAAATAAACCCATAAAGCAATAGAAATTCTCAAGGACACATTGTGTGAGGGACAACCGACCCTCAAAACGTTAAAAAAAACACGACGTAAATTGAACAAGGGAAACCGCTGGTTAAGATATCCAGCCACACCAGGGTAAAATCTGAATTATGTGTAAGAACCAGTGACACACGATTAAATCTCTACATGTTAAAACAATCAAATAACCGAGGCGGGGGATCAGAGGTATGGCACGTTCTCGTCGTCCCTGGTGCGGACAAAAGGGCAGCCCAGAAAGTTAAGTATTAACCTGCTCTTACTTGTGAAATCTGTGTCCAAATCTTTGCCGTTGGCATTGGTCTGTCCCAGGCTGGAGGTGCAATCGCCTTCCTGGGCAATCTCACGCCCGTCTGGATTTAGGGACGGCACGATCACGATTCTTGTCTTTTCAATCAGCTGAGGAGGCGGGGGGAGAGAAACAACCAAGGAAAAATAAACCATTTCACGGAGCGTTAATCCAGTCTTATTTATCTCATCGAGGAAGGTTGGGAAAAAACTGAAGAGAATGGCCTAACTTTTCACTCACGGCACAGCTTCGGCAAAGCTTCGCAGCAAGGCGAAACTAGCTCCTTCTGTTCAGGCCGATGGGCACAGACCCGTTTTGGGAAGTGAGGGCAAAGAGTGACTTTCCTCTGCTGAACAAGGCGCGCGCACACGCACGCGCACACACATACACACACACACACACACACACACAACCGCTTCGTATCCTAAAACCATTTCAACAGACTTTAAGTGAAATTGGGGGAAACATTCAAAAGTGGGCCTTTTATTAGTTACGGTAACGTGACCGAGGATTTTTACAATAATTCAAAAGGAGCTGAGGGCTGTTTAATGTAAGTGATTTGATGGTTGGCCCCTTCTCGGATTTGGATATTTTAAAAACTCTTAAGAGGGGACAACTCTCGGGTGGGCTAGTTCAACACTTAAGTCCGCCCTGAGTCCTTCGGGAAAGGGCGGTATATAAATATAATAAAATAAATAAATAAAATAAATAAAAAGAGATAGATGAAACAGTAGGGAGAGAGAACAAAGCTGTCTCATAAAATATAAGGCAGGAATGACTGCACATAAAAGGCCTCATCTGGCACAATCCCCAAACCGAGAGAAAAGCCCCGTTGCAGTCCTCAGATTTCCGACGACCTGAGGTGGGTTTTCCGTAGGGCTCCAACACACGCATGTTCTGCCTAATTCATTCCTTTCATGTTCCACCTGATCTGACAAAATTGTTGTGATTCCTCGCCAGCCAGTGGGCCCGGCAGCTGAGTCTGGGGAATCAGAGGAGGAGGAGGGGCCTGGAGTGCCATCAGAGTCAGAGGAAGGCTCCGAGGAGCTCCAAGACTTATACTCTGAGGAGGAGCCTGCCCCCTCCACTCCTGCTCAGGCTGAGACACAGCTGTGCTGGGAGGCCGAGTCAGACTCGGAGGGCTCACAGCTGGAAGACATCATAGATGCTCGCAAACGCCAACAGACAACAAGAGTTGGACAGAGGGAGGCAATGGGGCGGCTCCAAAGGCAGAGGGGAAGACATTAGGAAAGCCACGTCTTGGGGCTGCATAATAAGAAGGGAAGGTGTGGGAGGTGCTGGTTGCTGAAGGCAACCGTTTGTGAAGGAATCAAACTTCATTTTATTGTGTTTTGTTTGCCTATGGACAATTTTCCGTTTGTGAAGGAATCAAGTTTCACAGAATTGTGTTTTGTTTGCCTTTGGACATTTTACAGGTCTGTAAATAATAATAATAAAAGGGCTTTGTTTTTTTCCTGCAGTTCCAGCCTACTTGTTGGAAGAGGGGTTTCTCCTTGTGAGTTTAACAAGGACTCACGCAGGCTGGGACAGAAGATAAAATATGCAATGCTACAACTAATTGCTACAACCCTGTAGATCAGGGTGGGCAACTAGGGCCCTGCTTTATGACCTCTGGACTTTGACTCCTCTGGGAGCCAAAGGCCACAGGTCATAAAGGGGCCCTAGTTGCCCACCTTAGATGCTTGCAGGTGACCCACCTTTGTGATAGCCGTGTTTTTTTTGTAGTTCATGCAGAGGAACTCTGCCAGTGCCAGAAGCAGCTCGGTACCGACCGGGGCATTACCATGGATGCCGGCAACAAAACGGACTTTCGGTTCTTCGGGCTCAGATTGATTGGGTTTGTTAGAGATTTCCAGGGACCATATGTGACGAAACTCCCGACTTTGGCCCAAGCTGCCAAAATAAGAGAGAGCAGAAGAAGAATGTTATCATACCTAATATAGATATTGAAAATCTAAGGAGAGGAGCTGCTCGGACATCACCCCTGAATTGTATCGGAAGAGGAAGGGAGAAGTGGGGAGAAACGGGAGGGGAGTGGTGAAGGAAAGAGAGGAGAGGAGAGGAAGGGAAGTAGGAAAGAAAGGAGAAAGGGAGAAAGAAAGTAGAGAAAGAGGGAAAGAGAGAGAGAGAGAGGAGGGTGGATACAGTGAAAGGGGAAATGGACGAGCAGCACCCAAACTTACAGGTAGGTATCTTATGTATTGCGGTATATTTGTTGATTTCTTTGTGGAAGAAATGGAAAAATAAAAATGAATATAAGCATAAAAAAAAATAAAAATAAAAAATAAAATAAAACAAAAAGAAGAAGTCTACTGGCTTTTTTAAAAAAAACAAGAGATGGCAATTTTAGGCTGCCTTTTGATTCTGCAGAAACGAAAAGCAACATTTCCCCTCGTATTGAGACATTTATGGCAAGATGCTGGCACAGGAACTGCCTCCCGTTAAAGAACCTCAAGACTGCTCCATGGAGGGGAAAAAGCAAGAAAATCAAACAAACAGAGGTTGTTTGCAGCTCCTTTGTTTGGTGGGAAACTCACCCAAAACAGACGTTTTATTTACGTATCCTATTTAAGGTGTAAACTTCTCATAGGCCTATTGCCTTTTTTCAGTCATCCCACCCTATTCCCAGGAAATGTCCCCAGATCTTCCCAGGATGCCAATCCTGTTACTAAGATTCACAGCTACTGAATATAGTACGTATTTTGCTATTTAGCACGACAACAGAATGGTGTTGTTGTTTTTTTTCTTTCTGACTTTATAAATCTCACGAGGAGCGATTCGCCTTTTTTTCCTGACGCAGAATTGCAAGTTTCAGGAAAGTTCAGCTATCGTTTCAAGTAGGAAGCCTGCCTATCCCCAACGACTTCCCAAACAAGTGACCTAAGAGTGAAAAATGCACGGTCAACGTCTCCCGATACCAAAGCAATAATTTCAGGGGCCGACTCCCTCCTCCATGGATTAGCAAAGGAGGAAGGCTGTTGAGAAAAATAGAGGTTATTTAAAGCTCAGTCTATTATCTGGGGAATACAGCATTTAGCAGTGATCAGCACAGAGCTGAGTTTTTCTAGATCAGGCGCAGAGTTTTTTTTTTTTTTAAGAATGGTGGGCACACCAGCTTCGGACCGCATTGCTGTAATCAGGTCATTTTCCTACTGAACTTTCTTTCTAAAGAGCAAGCATGAAAACAGCACAACCAAAGAATTTCTAAGACCACCCCCACCAACACTGCCAGGGGAAGCCACCAGAATATAAGAGCCTTGGTGGAGCAGTGGGCTAATGCCTCCTTAAGTAACACCAACTGCCTGCAATTAGTGCAGGTTCGAGTCCCACCAGGCTCAAGGTTGACTCAGCCTTCCATCCTTCCGAGGTAGGTAAAATGAGGACCCAGATTGTTGGGGGCAATAAGCTGACTTTGTAATAATGCCGCTTGGGGGGGGGGGGAGCGAAAGTCCTAATAAGCAGGTATATACATAGAATTGAAGGCTATTGCTAAGCACATTGATTTGTGCTTCTTAGATTGTAAGCCGCCCTGAGTCTTCGGAGAAGGGCGGGATATAAATGGGATTAAAATAAAATAAATAAATAAATATAGACTGACAGCAAACTGCACTCCTGGCTAGCACTGATGACATTACCTAGCTGGTTAATGAAACGTCTGGAAGAAAACCACCCAGCTCAGGGAGCATCAAGGACCCCACAGTCCTCCTCCTCCTCCCCCCCTCAATCCCACTCCTGTCTAGCACTGATGATATTACCCAGCTGGGTAACAAAACGTCTGCAGGAAAACAAGCAAGCTCAGAGAGCACCAAGGACACCCCCCCACACTTTCTTTCAAGAACACATCTGTGACCCAACGATGGAACGCCGCTGCGTTTTCCCAGCATGTAAACGTCTCATGCCGTCACCTACCTAACAAGATTTGTGATTTCTGGATAATTCAAATTCAAGCCTCTGAGGAACATAGACAGATCGTTGTAGGGACGGTAACGCGAAGGCTGAACGTCAGCGGAGGAAGCCAACAGGAGATGGTCCAAGCCATTCTCTGCTGAGAGGTCTTTGATCAGGGTTTCAAATTCCTTGGTGACCGACCCGTTCGAGTCCGCCAGGTTCACGTGTAGTGCCGACCCTTCTTCAACTTTGGGGCCTTTTCGACTCAGAGTAAAGTTGACTTGTGCGGCACGGATCTCTTCAACTTTTACTATCTTTGTCTCTGAATTGTACCTTCCAAAATAAATAAATAAACAAACAAACAGGAAGAAAAACAAATAAAGCATACGAAGGAAAGAAGGAAACACAGTTCATTCTGGTTGCCCTCTGGGTGAGATTGCCCTTCCGGTTGCCCTCCGGCTTCCGGTTGCCCTTCGGGTGTGATTCAAGGTGCTGGTAATGACCTATAAAGCCCTAAATGGCTTGGGTCCGGATTATCTAAGGGAACACCTGCTGCCGGCATCAACTTCCCATCGTCCCGTGCGCTCCCACAGGGAGGGCCTTCTCAGGGTGCCGACGGTTAAGGAATGCCGGCGGGTTATTCCCAGGGGAAGGGCGTTCTCTGTGGGCGCACCGGCCCTCTGGAACCAACTTCCCACGGAGCTTAGGACTGCCCCCGACCTTCGCTCATTTCGCAGGGACTTGAAAACCTGGTTTTTCGAGCTGTCGGGCCCAGACTGAGGGGTTTTAATTATTTAATTAATGGGGTTTTAATTTAATTTCAGGGACTTAATTTAATCATAGTTTTAACTGATTTTAATTTTGTATGTTATGTATTTTAATTTTTCCCTGTAAACCGCCCTGAGTCCTACGGGAATAGGGCGGTATATAAATTTAATTAATAAATAAATAAATAAATTCTGGCTGAGGTAATACCCTTCTTCTGAAACAAGCTTTATCAGATCTAACGGGTAGCTCTCGATTTGCAACAGCAATTTCAGCCCAAAATTTGTTGCTTGGTGAGGTAGTAGCTAAGTGAGTTTTGTCCCGTTTTACAACCTTTCTTCCCACCGTGGTGAAATGAATTGTCAGGATAATGATTTAAAGGCTAACCAGCAGATGTAATGAAAGCTGGATGACGCAATGATAGGAATGACTCAGCAGGTGTCTGCATCCGGTCTACTATGGAGCGCGTCCTCTCGCACTGTATTGTGGTTTGGTATGCTGGCCTGACAGCCGCGGATAGGAAAGTATTACGGAGGGTGGTGAGCACAGCACAAGACATCGTGGGCTGTCCCCTGACACCTCTGGATGACCTCGCCAGGGCCCGCTGCCTTGGAAGAGTGAGGAAAATTCTCAGGGACGACTCACACCCTGGTCGGTACCTCTTTACTCTCCTACCGTCGGGTAGGAGATACAGGAGTATAGCCAGCCGTACCAACAGGCTGCGAGCGTCATAAACGTTGAGTCAGTTGCCAAGCGTCCAAATTATGATCACGTGACCACAGGGATGCTGCAAAGGTCATCAGTATGAAAAACGGTCATAAGTCACTTTTTTCAGTCCGGTTGTAACTTCGGTCATCACAACTGAACTGTTGTAAGTCGAGGACTACCTGTAGTTCATTTAGTGTCAACTTCTTTATACTCCCAAGATATTCCGAGTATTTTCCCAGCATCAGAATAAAAAGACACGGCTTTCTTTCCAGCAACAGCAACTGAAGTCTAATCAAGGTGCAGCAATGCAACTCGATTAAACTTCAGTTTTAAATGAAGTCACCCTTCGTTTAACAGCAGAAGACAGCAAACGCTACAATTCCTACAAAAAATAAGCTGAAAAATGGCAGCAACGGTTTCTCTCCGGAAGGGAACAGGTGATTTAATTCCAGCGCATTCAAGAAGAGCCCTCAGGCTAAAGCAGCGGATATTAGAAATAAAAAAGCCGTGTGTGTGGCTTACCCTCGGGCAGACGCCGTGATCTTGTACGTTCCTGGAGTCAGCAGGCGCCAATAATCCCCGGCTTTATAGGTGGAGACTAGATGGTCGATGCTGGCCACGCTGATGGTCGCGTTCAAGATGCCTCGTCCATCAGTGGCATCCAAAACAAACCCTCTGACACCTTGGTGAACCTAAGTGAAGAGAGACGGATGAATTGTGCATCTGGCAAAAAAAAGTGGGCGAAAAATTTTGGCTGTAATATATAGAAGTAGAAAAATGGCAAAAACGATGGGAGACAAATTATAAATTGACAACGTCAACTTCGTATAAAGAAAATCTATCTAAAATGTTTTATAGATGGCACTTGCCACCAGCAAGATTAGCAAAAATATGTTTAAAAATATGTCAGATAGATGCTGGAAATGTAAACATAACTCAGGCATGTACTATCGTATTTGGTGGACATGTGGTAAAGCAAAGGATTGTTGGAAAAAGATACATGCCTGGTTAGAAAAAATGTTGGGAGAACATGTAGGATTTAATCCTGAATTTTTTCTATTAGGTATAATGCCAGAAAAGATTAATAAACAAAGTTTATATTTGGTTCTACACGTCACAACAGCTGCAAGAATAGTCTTTGCGCAATACTGGAAAAATGAAGGAATACCACCAGAGGAAGAAGTAATCAAAAAAATACTGGAATGCTCAGAGATGGACAGATTAACGATGAGATTGAAAGATCAAGAAGAATCAGAATACCACCAAACCTGGGAGTCATTCTACAAATGGCTACAGGAAAGAATTAAGGATTAGGAATTGACTATATATTAGCGCTTTTGAATCCAGACAGCACGCTGGTTGAAAAACAAACATATGTATGCAAGAGGAAAACTAATAAAGATCCTTATAAAAAAAGATTTTATTTCGTCTTTGATGTGTCTTCCCAAACCAATGAGGAAACAAGGGCCAGGGAAAAAGTGCAGAGAAGAGCAACTAAGATGATTAAACGCCTGGAGAGTAAAACATACAGAGAATGGTTGCAGGAACTGGGTCTGGAGCAAAGAAGGACTAGGGGGGACATAATAGCAATATTCCAGTATTTGAGGGGCTACCCTAGAGAAGAGGGGAGGGGTGTCTCCTACTCTGCAATGCACCTGAAGGCAGAACAAGAAACAATGGATGGAAACTAATCAAGGAGAGAAGCAAGCTGGAATTAAGGAGAAAGTGCCAGACAGTGAGAAAAATCAAGAAGTGGAACAGCTTGCCACCAGAAGTTGTGGGTGCTCCACCCCTGGAGGATTTTAAGAGACTGGACAGCCACTTGTCTGAAATTATATAGGGTCTCCTGCTTGAGCAGGGGGCTGGACTAGAAGACTGCCAAGGTCCCTCCCCACTCTATTATTCCAAGGGAGGGAGGAAGGAAACTAATCAAAGAAAGAAGCAACCTGGAATTAAGGAGAAACTTCCTAACACTAAGGACAATTAACCGGCGAAACAACCTGCCTCCAGAAGTTGTGAATGCTCCAACACTGGAGGTTTTTAAGAAGAGACTGGACAGCCCTTTGTCTGAAATGGTATATAGGGTTTCCTGCCCGAGCAGGGGGTTGGACTAGAGGACCTCCAAAGTCCCTTCCAACTCTGTGATTCCGATTGCCTTTTCTCCTTGTGTCATATGCAGCAGCACAGGTGAGCAATTTCTTAATCCCGCGGGGTTGCGGATCATCTTACCTGCTTGATAAACTGCAGCAGAGACCGGCGGTTCTTCTCCCAGTATTTAGGCAATTCTTCTGCCCTGGGATATTTGACACAGCCCAACTCAATAGTCACCTCAAAGCAATTGGTGTTCAGGTAATTCCAATCTTGCATGCCACCTGGAACGAGCATGATCAGAAGGGTTAGGGTTAACTGCGTCTGCCTAGTGCAGGGGGAGGCAAGCTCGGCTCTTTTATGACTCGTGGACTTCAACTCCCAGAATTCCTCAGCCAGCCATGCTGAGAGGAAAGGGAGAGGTTTCCAAGCTGAGCCATGCTGGCTCAGGAATTCTGGGAGTTGAAGTCCACCAGTCATGAAGGAGCCATAGTTCCCCCATGCTGGCTCAGGAATTCTGGGAGCTGAAGTCCACCAGTCATCAAGGGGGCCATAGTCCCCATGCTGGCTCAGGAATTCTGGGAGTTGAAGTCCACCAGTCATAAGATGGTCATAGTCCCCATGCTGCCTGAGGAATTCTGGGAGTTGAAGTCCACCAGTCATCAAGGGGGGCCATAGTTCCCCCATGCTGGCTCAGGAATTCTGGGAGTTGAAGTCCACCAGTCATAAAAGAGCCAAGCTTGCCTACCCCTGGCCTACTGGCAAAAAGGTCTTCGCATCATGAGAATAAAATTAATCCCCGAGAGGTGAAATTCTAACCACAACATTTTGAGGTTGTGAAACAAAAGACAGGAAAAGCCCTCGACTTAGTCACAACTGAGCTCAAATTTTCTGTTGCTAAGCCAGACGGCTGCTAAATAAAGTTCTGCCCCATTTTACGAGCTTTCTTGCCACGGTTTCTGTTGTTAAGGGAGACATTTGTTAAGTGAATTTTTGCCCCATGGGATGACCTTTCTTGTTACAGGCGTTAAGCGAAACCACTGCAGTTGTTAAAATTTGCAACGTGGTTGTTAAAGCGAATCTGGCTTCTCCCATTGACTTTGCTTGTCAGAAGGTCGCCAAAGGGGGGGTCACGTGACACCCCCCCCGGGACACTGCAATTGTCATAAATACATGCCAGTTGCCAAAGTGTCTGAATTTTGACCACGTGACCCTGGGGATGCAGCAACGGTCGTAATTCTGAAAAAAGGTCATGGGTCACTTTTTTTTCAGTGCCGTTGTTATCTCCGAATGGTCACTAAAATAAATGGTTGAAAGTCGAGGACTACCTGTAAAGCAAGATGCCATTTTAGGAAAAGGAGTTTGAAAGCAGAATCGTTTTCAACGATACATATGGCTTAAAAAAAATAGCAGTACTTCTTTTATGTCAATAGAAGCGAATAAAAGTCATGTGAAATAAGAGCAAACTTTAAATAGAAAAAGGACTAAAAAAAAGGAAAGGAAAATGCCAAATGGAGTACAGAATTGTTTTCTTAAAACACCTGTGCTTAGCAGTAGGAGGCAGTATTTATTTATTTATTTTAAAAAAAATGGAACTCAGGGAAATGGGGTTTGGAACATTACGCAGTTTCCTCATTAAATATTGACTTGTAATTTGTACATCGTGTAAACTAAGATTTCATTCACATATAACAAGCAAACAGCATTTGTGGCGGGCAAAACAGTTCAAATAAAGGTGTTCCAAATCCAAAGCTCTCGATCCCAAAGTCAAAACTGTTTTGATGTTAAAATAAGGTTTTGTTTTTTAAAAAATGTTTTCCACAGCCCTAAAAAATATCGTGGCTGGCTTACAAGGAAAAGTTCTCATCTTGAGAAGCTCAGAACAACCTGAAGGGGATTTAGGAATCTTATTTTCACACAACAGGCCCACAGATCTTGTCGCCCCCCCCCACACACACACACAACCAGCATTTAATGCTTTATACCTGGAACATTATACCAATTTGCTCCGTTAGTGATGCCGTGAGGAAAATATTCATCAGGATATATGTTGTCGCATGGATGGCCCCGGAACATTTGCACGTTCTCCTGAAAGAGCAGAATATGAATTTGAGTTCAGGCCGTTGATTCCTATGTTACGCTCGAAATCTTTTCAGAGAAACTTTTCGTGAAAAGAGTTTGCGTTTAATCCATGCCTGAGCGGTAGCGTAATAGATAGAACAGATCACGGGAAGGTGAAGTTCCTCGTGATCTCGTGTGGCTTTATAAAGCTAAGCAGGTTGAACCTGTTTAGCACTTGGAAGGGAGACAACCAGGAAATCCTAGGTCTTTCAACTAGTTGTTGAAACATGCCAGATGAAAAAGGTCAGGCACTCAGGGAAAACAACGTGGACATGATGTCACCAGCAGTTCACCTTGACCCCAAAGAGACCCAGGTTTACACATTCTTAAATTCAGATTGGAAAAAAACCCCACAAGTCTTACACCACTATGGATTTTTTTTATACCACTTTTCAGCTTCCACTCTAAACGGGGTACAGAGTTAAGTAGTTTCTACACAATCACCTCTAAACTGCATTTTTATTCCTGTGGATGGTACTGGGAAATTAAAATATGTTAAAAAAAATCACCATCTATTTATCCCAACATTAATCCACTATACCAGTCCCTTGCAATTTTAACTAAGCAACACTGTGAGACAAGGTTAGGCTACGTGAAGACCACCCACCAAGTTTCATAATTGTCACAGAGTCCCTATTTAAAATTAAATTAAAATCCCTCTACTTCCCTAAAATCCAAGCAAACTGTTAACAGAAGAAAACCTAGTAGGAACTACAATCAAGATAATAAGGACCTGCATTTTTTTCCCCCAGAAATGAGTAAAACTAATTCTCGAGTCTATTAATATTATTTTACATATTGCAATAATTAGCAAGGACTCCTAGTAATTAATATAAACAAAAAACAAAAAGAAGCCAAGGGCATATAAATACACGATATTACTATAATCCCCACCATAGTAAGTATCATATATGCCCAGTTTATATGGCTAAAATTGGGTCACTTTTGCTATTCTGTTACCCAACAGAATCTTTCCCAGAGTCACCTTGGGGGTGAGAAGGGCGGCAAATAAATTTAATAATAAATAATAAGCTCAAATGAGTAGAAATTTAAAACAAAGACATCTTCCAGAAGGCCTTTCTAACAACTTACAGCTAACAATAGTCCAATCGGTAATGCCACTGGACTATTGCGCCATTAGGTCCTGCTAAATTTTAGTTGAATTGTCTTTTAATTCTTGTATGTACCTTACTGTGGATGCTTTATACATAAAAGGTAAAGGTTGCCCCGCACATGCGTGCTAGTCGTTTCCAACTCTAGGGGCCGGTGCTCATCTCCATTTCAAAGCCGAAGAGCCAGCGCTTGTCCGAGGACGTCTCCGTGGTCATGTGGCCGGCATGACTAGACGCCAAAGGCGCACGGAACGCTGTTACCTTCCCACCGAAGTGGTCCCTATTTTTCTACTTGCATTTTTACGTGCTTTCGAACTGCTAGGTTGGCAGAAGCTGGGACGAGTAACAGGCGCTCACTCTGTTACGCGGCACTCGGGATTCGACCCGCCAAACTGCCGACCTTCTGATTGACAAGCTCAGCGTCCTAACCCACTGAGCCAATGCGTCCCTTGCTTTATACATAGGTAAAGGTAAAGGTAAAGGTTCCCCCGCACATGCGTGCTAGTCGTTTCCGACTCTAGGGGTCGGTGCTCATCTCCGTTTCAAAGCCGAAGAGCCAGCGCTTGTCCGAGGACGTCTCCGTGGTCATGTGGCTGGCATGACTAGACGCCAAAGGCGCACGGAACGCTGTTACCTTCCCACCGTAGTGGTCCCTATTTTTCTACTCGCATTTTTACGTGCTTTCGAACTGCTAGGTGGGCAGAAGCTGGGACGAGTAACAGGCGCTCACTCTGCTACATGGCACTCGGGATTCGACCCGCTTTATACATACCATGAGCTATATAACTGCTCTTTGTCTGCGCAAGCCTGACAGCTTAAAAAAACAAAAACCTAACTTCTCTTAAGTTCCTTATAACCCCCCACCCCACCCCAGGAATCATAATCCACACATCACAATATATAAGCGTGTATGATATGTAAGCTAGTGGATCTCAAGAGGTTCCAGGATCCACCTTCCAATAATTGTTACCTTAGCATAGGTAAGAGCTAGCTGCTGAAAAACAGCATCATCGGGGGATTTACTATATGTGGCAATTCCTAGCCGATCATCATCAAAGGGGTAGTTAACCACCAGAGATCCTGCAAAGGGCAAAAAAAAAAAAGCTTTCAAGATTTTATCACTCTTGAGTAAATTAATCGTAATATAAAAGGCTGTTGTTTCACCATCACAGTCAAGAATACTACTATTTGCTTAAGATTTCGCAACCAGCCACAAAACTAATCCAGGTAAATAAAGATAACAATGAGTAGAATCCACCAAGGGGAATGCAACAAGATGCGGCAAGGGAGCACCTGCTTGCTACTTGTTGTTAAAAATCAAGAGCCAGGACAGAGGAAATGTACTCATTAAGCCCCCCTCCAACAAAAGGGGGAAACTAGAACTTTCAGAAGAGCAACACAACAAAACCAGGGTTGTGCATACTTTTAAAAAATGATTCTGAAGTTCTTTCGGCCTCATGCAAGCACAACACCTATGGGCTACTTATTAAAACAGGCATGTCTTTTTTTTTTTTCAAGCTTCCAGAAATCTGGGGGGGGGGGGGGAGACAAAACTGTTTTTAATAAACCTAAGACAATTTAATCTGGTTACATTTTAAGCTGCCCAAAGTCACTTTGGACAGGGAGGTGGGTGGTATATAAATTTAAGAATAAATTGGATAAACAAATCAAGCAAGTAATTCACGCAGCATTCTTTTCAATCCAACTCTAATCATTTTCAAAGCAACCCTAATAAGAGCATGTGTGCTGAATACGAACACTTTAAAAAAAAAAATTACAGGCTCTCTTTTGGATGATCTTGGCCAGAAATCCTAACTTGTAAACTATTATCAGATAAAACATATATAATGAAAATCCTTTCCATGCATTGGTAAGTTTTCCTGCAGTGAGGCCTTGGGCTCAACTCTGTCTAGAATAAAAGTGCTGTACATTTCCATACCAGCTGGTCTGCATTCCTCTTACCTCCATGCAAATTTGCAGATAGCACAAAGGGATAGGTCTTCAGCCAGTTCATAACAGCTATGGTCTCTGGCTGCAGGGGATCGGCAATTTGGACAAACTGATCCGGAAAGTTCCGGTTCAAATCATAGTTGTTGCTGTTGTTTCTCCCAAAAATCCCCGATACGTCTCCTGGGAAACAGAACAAGAGCCTGGTTGAACCATCTGTGCTTTTTAGCCATGATCAATATCCATCCTTTCTGCACACAGAAGCTGCACTCCAAACTTAAAGAAGGTGAAGCAAGAGACATTTCCCCCCCCCTGTAATTCTCCTTTACCAAGTCTTAAAAGAGATTTTGTAATCACCGAGACAGAAATGAAAACTGCGCCCAAACACTTCATACATCTCAAAAACTTTAAAAGTTCTGCTTGTAAAGACCTACCTAACTGTATATGAAAAACCACAAATTGTTGCTCATGAGGCAGCTGTTACTGCCATATACCTTGGCCCCAAGCCATTATAAACATTCACACTAATCCAACACTCAGTTTGGGGGGGGAAAATCCCTCTTTAGAAAGAATTCAAGGTGTAGCCGAACGAGCTAACGTTCACACACACCAAGTTGTGGCTTGCTAAATAAGGCATGAGCTATAGACTTTTGTCAAATTCGGTCTTTCTTTCATGATTGAACCCGACTTTCATGGTTTTCATTTTTTTCACAGCCCCTATTTCATGGCTCTTACACTAATGAATACTAAGTCTTCTCTTCTATGGAGATTCTTAATCATCCAGGTCACGGTTGTCCCAAAGGTGCTGTTCAAAAGGCAATTAGACTTTCTTGGGCGTTTTTTTTCCCCCTGAACATGTTTTGCTTCTCACCCAAGAAGCCCTAATAAGCAGGCATATACATAGAATGAAGGCTATTGCTAAGCACATTGATTTGTGCTTAGATTGTAAGCCGCCCTGAGTCTTCGGAGAAGGGCGGGATATAAATGGGATTAAAAAAAAAAGAAAAGATGGAGGAGGAGGAGGAGGAGGAGGGGGAGGAGGAAGGGAGGAGGGGAAGAGGAGAAGAAGGAGAAGAAGGAGAAGAAGGAGAAGCAGAAGAAGCAGAAGAAGCAGAAGCAGAAGCAGAAGAAGAAGAAGAAGAAGAAGAAGAAGAAGAAGAAGAAGAAGAAGAAGAAGAAGAAGAAGAAGAAGAAGAAGAAGAAGAAGAAGAAGAAGAAGAAGAAGAAGAAGAAGAAGATTTTCAAGGAAAAGAACCAATTAGACTTTCTTGGCGTTTTTTTTTCCCTGAACATGTTTCACTTCTCACCCAAGAAGCTTCTTCAGTTGCTTTTCCAAAAGGTAACTGGATTTTCTTGGGGTTTTTTTTCAAGGAGGAGGAGGAGGAGGAGGAGGAGGAGGAGGAGGAGGAGGAGGAGGAGGAGGAGGAGAAGGAGAAGGAGAAGAAGATGATGATTTTCAAGGAAAAGAACCAAGAAAATGCAGTTGCCTTTTGGAAAAGCACGTTTGGGACACTAACCCTTCTTTCTAACCTTGCTATTTATTTGCTCCTACGTAAACTGTGCGAATCCTGCAGGATTCCCATCAGGTCAGGCAGGAAGGGCATTGCGCCGGTCTCGTCTGCTCAGGAATGTCACACGATGGGACCCGGGGAAGGGAGCCGTTGCTGCTGTGGCACGTCAGGAGCCCTGAGGCAAAACGTGGCCTGATCCAACTGGCTGTCCAGAGACGTCTTAAGACATGGTTTTCCCAACAGGCCTTGGATCCCTCGAGAACAGAGATGGGTCTCAATGAAGGAGAATATTTGTAGCTCAGGGTTGAAATGAGGGGCCCTTGGTGCTCTCTGATCCTGCTTGTTTGCTTGCGGACCTTTCATGACCCTAACTAGGTAACATCATCAGTGCTAGTAAGAAGTGCTGTTCGCTGTCAGTTTATATGCTGGTGTCTTGCCTGTCTGGGTGGGTGGGTGGGTGGTCTTAGGGATTCTCTGGCTGGGCTGTTTACTGTTTGGCAGTTTCTTGACTGAAGGTCTGAAGGTGACCTTGGAGTTAATCTATGCTGATCTGAGTGCTGATTACTGGTGGAGAGTTGCTGGAGTCTTTTTCTCCTGGGGGCTGATGGATTGTCTCTTGTACAATCTATAAATGTTGTTCAGGTCTGTCTATTGTGTCTGTGTGTCAGGTCAGCAAGCTCAGAGAGCACCAAGGACCCCTCAGAGATGTGTCTATTACAGGGGTCTTCCAACTTGGCCCTTCAATGACTTGTAGACTTCAACTCCCAGAATTCCTCAGCCAGGCATGTCCACAAGTCATCGAAGGGCCAAGTTGGAAGACCCCTGTTCCATTATGTCCGAGTTTTTCAATATCGTCCCAAGTTTTTGTGGTTATTTTAAGATGTTATTTTATGACGCAGAATCAAATTCGTGAGATAGGCAGCTATCGTAGAATTAATAAGAAAGATTATACCGGCCGACTCTTTTTTTTAAAAAATTATCGCTTATCACCAATCCTCCGTTGTTATAGGGCTGCATTCAATGTTACTTCTTTGAAGTCAATCAGCAAACTAAAACTTCAGCTGTTTCAATTGCTGATAAAAATCTTAAATTTTATCAAATTTTGAAACTGCCCATCTCCCTTCACACGGGGACTCCGGGCAGTCTGCAAATGAAGTCTGCCATCTGTCAAATGGTGTAGGGACTCCTGCTTTGGGCAAGGGGTTGGACTAGATCAGTGATGGCGAACCTTTTAGAGACCGAGTGCCCAAACTACAACCCAAAACCCACTTATGTATCGTCGGGTGCCGGGCGGGTATGGCCCATTGGGTGGGTGTGGCCAATTGGGTGGGCATGGCTACAGTGGGAACGGCAGACTGGACTTTGCGAGATCTTTTTTTTCCCCACGAGAAGTTGACATTGATTGATTGAACCTTTTTTTGGGGGGGGCATACGGCGGCGGAGGCCTAAAGCAAAAAGGTTTTATAAAACCCAGCTGAAGGCCTAGGACTGGGGCGATGGTGCGCGTGCCCACAGAGAGGGCTCTGCGTGCCACCTGTCCCATAGGTTCGCCACCACGGGACTAGATGATCTATAACCATGGTGGTAAAACCATTTCGCTTTAGGCCTCCGCCGCTGTGTGCAAAAAAAAAAAAAAAAAAAAGGAGGGGGCGGTTTTCAATCAATTTCAACTTCTCGCGGGGAAAAAAAAGATCTGGCAAAGTTGGAATTGGTTGATTGAATTTTTTAATCCCACCCAGTCTCCCGTTACCACCGCAGCCACGCCCACCCAATGGGCCAGGCCCAGCCAATGAGTCGGTCTCGAAAAGGTTCGCCATCACTGATCTGTAAGGTCCCTTCCAACTCTGTTATTCCACTCTAAAGTGTGAAAGCATAAAACAAAATGTATATACAAATTAAAAGAGGCGGAAAGGGATTAACAGGCAACATTAAAAGTTAATTAAAAGGCAGAGGGAGGGCCCTCAGGGCGCTAATCAGTCCCACACCCCCATGCTTTCCCGTGAGCCCCAAGCAAGGCCATAAAGCCATGCTTTTATGCCTTTTTGGAAGGCCAGGAAAGTGTGTGTGTGTGGGGGGGGCTGCCTCTCCTCTGGGAAGAGGCTGTTCCACAGGGTGGGGGGCAACAGCAGAGAAGGTCCTCTTTCTGGACCCTGCCAATTGGAATTCTTTATCTGACGGGGTCCGCAACATACCTTCCTTCCCTGCCCGCCTGGGTGGGCTGGGCTGAGGTAAACTTTCATTTCCTTTCTCTAGTGCTCTGCTAAGTTAAACCATGAAAACAGGATGGTGTATTGCTTCATGTAAAATGCCTGGTTATCCAGAGACTCTCTGTAATCACCACTTCCTTAAACGACTGCAGTGTGTGCTTTTACACGGCGCAGCACTTAAAATGCACTTGAAAATTGCGTTTGATCCAGAATGCAAAAGCCCGTGTAAAGTTAACCGGCATCCATCACTGCCAGGCTATCGCATTTGTCCCCTCGGCCCTGCGCTGACTCCTGACAGACCTTCAAATGCAATTTAAAGTGTGGGTTTTGACGTATAAGCACTATGAGGCCTGGTTTCACCAGGGTCAGAGTCTGAACACGAGCCAGGAAGTAAAAGAGTGTGTCTCAGAAAAAAAAAAAAAATCCAAGGGCACTGTTGCCGGCAAAAAACACACAAAAACACGACCGCACAGTGTCAAGCTAAGCTCGACAAAGTCCTTACTTCTGTAATATGAGATAAATGAAGTACAATAGGGAAAAAGTTAGGAAACAGGAACGGAGATGAGTCAAGGAAAAGAAGAAATTCCGGGCTAAAACGCAGAGAGGAAAGAGGCCTCTTTACCTACGTTAGGGATTAAAGTTGAGTCACATAGGAGAAAAAGCTGGAGCTGTTTTGCCTTATTAAAACCACCACCCCCTCCTCCTTTGCCCAACGCCTTTACTAGAAGTGCAAGAAAAAAAGCTTGCACATGCAAGACTACCTTCTACAGATTTTTCATAGCCGTCGGGGTTCATGGATGGCATGATGTGTATCCGAACATTTTGGATCAAGTCAGTCACTTCGGGATCCGTCCCGTAGTTCTTGCAGAGATACTCTATGAGGTTGAGGAGCAATTCCCTTCCTACTACTTCGTTGCCGTGCATGTTGGCGATATACTTGAATTCTGGTTCACCTGGATGAGGAACAGAGACGCTCAGTTAAGCCCATGCATTCAGCAGTCTTGTCTACGAAATGAAAAAATGAACCTTTGTTGTCAAAGCACAACTATGTGTACGTTGAGATGAGATGAGCCTCCCTCTGTGCTCCCACCCACCCCCAACACACAGTGACAGCAAACCCTCCATCTTACTACACCATGTGAACCAACTACACCACACACTGGCCTCCCAAGTCAATTCTGCATAAAATTCACAAAAGTTATTTCCCGTTCAGGAGCCTGACAGCCCATGGATAAAAGCTGTTCTTCAGCCTGTTGGTGCAGCTGGCTATACTCCTATATCTCCTACCCGATGGTAGGAGAGTAAAGAGGTACTGTCCAGGGTGTGAGTTGTCCCTGAGAATTTTCCTCACTCTTCCAAGGCAGCGGGCCCTGGCGAGGTCATCCAGTGGTGTCAGGGGACAGCCCACGATGTCTTGTGCTGTGCTCACCACCCTCTGTAATGCTTTCCTATCCGCGGCTGTCAGACCAGCATACCAAACCACAATACCATACGAGAGGACGCTCTCTATAGTACACCGGTAAAAGAGGGTCATTAGCTGTTGTTCTTGTTCTGTACCAGCCTGCTACCGGCCCTGCAGAAAAGGCAGGGACAACCCCTTTACAGACGGCAAGAGACTGGAATTACGCCTGCCAAATTTATAGCTACAAAAACAAACAAGACACAACCAAGAAACAGGAGCTTTAAGAAACATGAACTATCCAAGCGGTTGCCTTCAGCAAACCAGCCCTCCCCACACATTCCCCTTATATAGAGTTCAGGGCGTGGCTTCTCTCTGCCTCCTTCCGAGAAGCCCCATTGCCTTCCTCTGTTTACTCCTAATTGACTGCCTCCTGCGTCGGGCGTCCTTGAACAGGGCCAGCTGTGGGTCATCTTCATCCACGCTGTCAGGCTCACACAGCTGGGTCTCCGTGGTGACCAAGTGGGAGGGGCCTGGCTGAGGGCTCTCATCAGCAAGATCTTCAACCCACTCAGCAAGGTCTTCACCACCCCCCTCCTCCTCCTCTTGAGTCGTCCGACCCAACTGCCGAACCCACAGGCTGACCCTGAATCACAACAGTTCTACCCTGTTCCTCCGCAAGACTCTGAGAGTCTGTTGGGCCTTTCTGGCCACCTGGGTTGTATTGACTTTCCAGGTCAGATCTTCACAGAGGTAGACTCCCAGAAATTTAAAGGAGGAAACCTGTAGATCACCTGTAGAAGCTGAGGTCAATCAAAGCACACATGCAAACATGAACACACAGAGAGGTAGGGATATTTCAGTTTCCTCTCTCCCTGTTTAGTTTCTAAACATGAACTGAAAAACACCATCTGCCATCCACCAATAAATCCAAGCTCTGCTCACGCCACAAGTTATGCAAGGCAATTAGGCAACCTTCAAATTTATAAATAAGGACCTTATAAATGCATACATATCTAATGCTTTGGAATTGTAATATTTTGCAATTAGCAAAAATAAAGCTTTTTTTTGCTTTATTTAGATCCAAACAAACGGTCTATAATGTTAACAGAACCTTAGGAAGTAAAACTCAATTTGGCCTAAACAAGACTCTTTAGTAAAAAAACTACCTTTGAAATTATTGACAAAACTTCAACGTTTAAACTAAAGATTCAAGCTAAAATTCAATTAACTTGGCCTTTAAAAATGATTATTTTAAAACTCAGAAGTCCATCAGTATTTATGTATTTTGCTACTTCAGGAAGTTCTTCCTCAGGCTTGCAAAAGAAACACTTCAAATGTTGTTACTCTCCTATCCTACTCACAAAATTAACTGGGCAGAGAAACAGATGAAAAATGCGATGCAGTAAAAACAAAAATATGCAACGAAGAACGCTGAAACATTCCTCTCAACCTGCTAATTACAGGAGCAGAATTAAAACCGTCAAAAATCCTAACGCTCTACAATGGCGTCGCTGTACAATAATTACTGCGTGTAGTGGGATACAATCCTCAAAATGACAGAATGATCTCAGTTCGAATCCAAGGCAAACCATTCAATATCACAGTAGTCCAGGTCTATGCCCCAACCACCAGTGCTGAAGAGGATGAAATTGACCGGTTCTATGAAGCCCTACAGCACCTTATAGAACTAACACCAAAAAATGATGTCCTTATCATCATGGGGGATTGGAATGCTAAAGTAGGAAGCCAAAAGATAACCGGAATAACAGGCAAGTTTGGCCTTGGAGTACAAAATGAAGCAGGGCACAGGCTGATAGAATTTTGTCAAGAGAATACGATGGTCATAGCAAACACTCTTTTCCAACAACCCAAGAGACGGCTCTACACATGGACATCACCAGACGGTCATCACAGAAATCAGATTGACTATATGCTCTGCAGCCAAAGATGGAGAAGCTCTATACAGTCAGTAAAAACAAGACCAGGAGCTGACTGTGGCTCAGACCATGAGCTTCTCCTTGCAAAGTTTAGGCTTAAACTGAAGAAAGTAGGGAAAAGCACTAGGCCACTCAGGTATGAATTAAATCATATCCCTGTTGAATATACAGTAGAGGTGACAAATAGATTTAAGGAATTAGATCTGATAGACAGAGTGCCTGAAGAACTATGGACAGAGGTTCGCGACATTGTACAAGAGGTAGCAACCAAAACCGTCCCAAAGAAAAAGAAATGCAAGAAAGCAAAATGGCTGTCTGAGGAATCTTTGCAAATAGCTAAGGAAAGGAGGGAAGCGAAAGGCAAGGGAGAAAAACATAGATATGCCCAATTGAATGCAGAATTCCAGAGAATAGCTAGAAGAGATAAGAATGCCTTCTTAAATGAACAGTGCAAAGAAATAGAAGAAAACAATAGAATAGGGAGGACCAGAGATCTTTTCAAGAAAATTGGAGAGATGAAGGGAACGTTTAATGCAAAAATGGGCATGATAAAGGACCAAAATGGCAGGGACCTAACAGAGGCAGAAGAGATTAAGAAGAGGTGGCAAAATTACACAGAAGAACTATACAAGAATGAGCTTAATGTCCCTGATAATCACAATGAGGTGGTCACTGACCTCGAGCCAGACATCCTAGAATGTGAAGTGAAGTGGGCCTTAGAAAAGCTGAGCAACAACAAAGCTAGTGGAGGTGACAGTATTCCAGCTGAGCTATTCAAAATCTTAAAAGACAGTGCAGTAAAAGTGCTACACTCAATTTGCCAGCAAATTTGGAAAACTCAACAGTGGCCACAGGATTGGAAAAGATCAGTTTACATTCCAATTCCAAAGAAAGGCAGTGCCAAAGAATGTTCAAACTATCGCACCATTGCACTCATTTCTCATGCTAGTAAAGTCATGCTTAAAATCCTACAAGCTAGACTTCAGCAGTATGTGGATCGAGAACTACCAGAAGTACAGGCAGGATTTCGAAGAGGCAGAGGAACTAGAGATCAAATTGCCAACATACGCTGGATCATGGAGAAAGCTAGGGAGTTCCAGAAAAACATCTACTTCTGCTTCATTGACTATGCTAAAGCCTTTGATTGTGTGGATCATAACAAACTGTGGCAAGTTCTTAAAGAGATGGGAGTACCAGACCATCTTATTTGTCTCTTGAGAAACCTATATGCGGGTCAAGAAGCAACAGTGAGAACTGGACATGGAACCACTGATTGGTTCAAAATTGGGAAAGGAGTCCGGCAAGGCTGTATACTGTCGCCCTGCCTATTTAACTTATATGCAGAGCACATCATGAGAAAGGCAGGGCTAGATGAATCAAAAGTTGGAATTAAGATTGCCGGAAGAAATATCAACAACCTAAGATACGCAGATGATACCACTCTAATGGCAGAAAGTGAAGAAGAACTAAAGAGCCTCTTGTTGCGGGTGAAGAAGGAGAGTGCAAAACTTGGGTTGAAACTTAACATTAAGAAAACCAAGATCATGGCATCTGGCCCTCTCAATTCCTGGCAAATAGATGGGGAAGAAATGGAGGTAGTGACAGATTTTATTTTCCTGGGCTCCAAGATCATTGCAGATGGGGACTGTAGCCAAGAAATTAAAAGACGCTTGCTCCTGGGGAGGAAAGCCATGACAAATCTAGACAGCACACTAAAAAGCAGAGACATCACCCTGTCAACAAAAGTGCGTATAGTCAAGGCTATGGTCTTCCCAGTTGCAATGCATGGCAGTGAAAGTTGGACCATAAGAAAGGCTGAGCGCCAAAGAATTGAGGCCTTTGAACTATGGTGCTGGAGAAGACTCCTGCGAGTCCCTTGGACTGCAAGGCGATCAAACCGGTCAGTCCTAGAGGAGATCAATCCTGACTGCTCTTTAGAAGGCCAGATCCTGAAGCTAAAACTCAAATACTTTGGCCACCTAATGAGAAGGAAGGACTCACTGGAGAAAAGCCTAATGCTGGGAAAGATCGAGGGCAATAGAAGAAGGGGACGACAGAGAATGAGGTGGCTGGATGGAGTCACTGAAGCAGTAGGCGTGAGCTTAAATGGACTCCAGAAGATGGTAGAGGACAGAAAGGCCTGGAGGAATGTTGTCCATAGGGTCGCGATGGGTCGGACACGACTTCGCAGCTAACAACAACAACAACAAGTTGGCCCTGATCACCGCAATTAAAAATGGCTGTTTCAGAGCAAATATATTAAAAATAAATAAATAATAATTAAAATTGGACCAACTCGTTTTATGAGGAAAGATTACAGGACATTGGTCTTCCGACCTCTGAAAAAGGGTAACTCAGTTAACAGAACCTGTTCAAAATTCATAAAACTAGGGAGAAATATTTTTCCCGTTTTTCAAAATACTACAGAATCTAGATCAGAGGTCCCCTGATCTAGATCTTGGGCACCAGGGACCGGTTCCATGGAGAAAGGTTTTTCCACGGACCGGAGCATGTGTGGCTTTGTGTGCTGCCTGCATCCCACGGATGGGGCTTTGCTTTTTTGCGTGGACCGGTTGGTGGTATGCCGCGGTCCGGTACGGACCTGGGGTGTGTGTGTTTGAGGACCCCTGATCTAGATCATGCAACAAAAATATATAATGGGAGATTACCTGCTTCGTGAATGCCTGGGTTATCCGATATCTCCATCGCATACAACTCCCTTTGTTCCACTGACTTGCCTACGGAGTAGAGTCGGGTGATGTTTGGATACTCAGTGGCATATTTCCTCAGAAAGATGCCCATATCGGGGAAGTGGTGATGGCGAAAATCATCCGGCTGGATCGCCTGGCGAGCAGAGGCCGATCTGTTGACAGCGGTGGTAGTTGCTGCGTTGGCAAGAGAGCTGTTGGCAGTTATCAGAGCTTCCTTGGTGGTAGGGCTGGAAGTCAACACTGCGACGGCAGGCTGCAAGGAAAAGTCCACTACAGTTGCATTTTCTTCCTTCACCTCAATGTTCTCTGTGGTGACTGGCAGATAACTGGGGGGGGGGGGAGAAAAGAGGGAACAACTTGCCGTTAGGCTGACCCTAATCGAGTTTACGTTAATCCCATTACTACATGCAGACATCTGGGGTCAACCTGTTCTCCAAAGCGCCTGAAGGCAGGGCAAGAAGCAACGGACGGAAGCTAATCTGGAACCTGGAACTAAGGAGGAATTTCCTGACAGTCAGAACAATCAATCAGTGGAACAACCTGCCTCCAGAAGTTCTGGGTGCTCCAACCCTGGAGGTTTTTAAGAAGAGACTGGACAGTCACTTGTCTGAAATGGTTTAGGGTCTCCTGCTTGAGCAGGGGGTTGGACTAGATGACCTCCCAGGTCCCTTCCAACTCTGTTATTCTACTCCTGAATTGTTTCAAGGACAAGATTACTATTTAGCTTTAGGATCAGACCACATTACAGGATGGAGGCAAAAATATGTCTCATCATCCCACAGATAGCACCTGACTTTTACGGAAGGCCAGCTTTAGGGTACCTGGAATATTTTAAAGCAGGTCCTCTCTGAGAGTG
This sequence comes from Vipera latastei, assembly GCA_024294585.1. Classification (NCBI taxonomy): domain Eukaryota; kingdom Metazoa; phylum Chordata; class Lepidosauria; order Squamata; family Viperidae; genus Vipera; species Vipera latastei. Next base: position 367,978,050 of record CM044354.1, read on the forward strand.
GGCAATAATGGTAAGAGCTCCCAACTGGGAGCAAATTCCAAATTCTGAGGGTTAAACAGTTTTTGCCAAGCTTGAAACAGACTGCTTTGATCGTTTTGGATGCCTGTCTATATGAAACGCTCGCAAAAGGATTCAGAGCAGTTTTTACTCGGGATGAGACATTTCATACTTAAATGTATTTTTAATTAAAAACATTTTGCGAACTCCCAACAGAAATGTTCTCTCTAAGCAGTAGATTAATTTTAATTTACTCTTCCCAGTTTGGAAAGGCACAGAGCAGACCAAGCACGAAGAGACAAAATATCTCCTCCCCATATTGGCAAGGCCTTCAAGTACCATATCCCTAAAACCTGGCTTCATCCAACCGTCCTTGCTCCCTCATGGGAAAGGCACGGCTGGGGAATGTACCAGGGGAATGACGGCTTCAAGACATCAGAACTAAGCGATACCAAGAAAGGCTTCATTTCACGCACGTGTGACTATAAAGAGATCATCCCTTTGAAAACAATTTTTAAATAAAAATACAGTAACAAGATTGCCTGATAGAACTAGATACACTAAGAAGATTAATAGGATACAAGGGAGCTTATGATATATTAGTATTAGCAATGTTTTTTTGTACAAAGGGCAGGGACTTAATCAACGCGAGCTTATGACCCGCACTTACTGGGAATTCCTCGTTCATGGGGAATAATTGCAATCCCCGATCCCCATCACGAATGGGGTTCAACGGGTTACCCGCACCTGTCGGCATAGGGTAGACACACGCTGAGCCAGTGTAGCGCGCGTGCAGCCCCGGACATCTAAGGGCATCACAGACCTGTTATTGCTCAATCTCGGGTGGCTGAATGCCACTTGTCCCTCTAAGAAGTTGGACGCCGACCGCTCGGGGGTCGCATAACTAGTTAGCATGCCAGAGTCTCGTTCGTTATCGGAATTAACCAGACAAATCGCTCCACCAACTAAGAACGGCCATGCACCACCACCCACAGAATCGAGAAAGAGCTATCGATCTGTCAATCCTTTCCGTGTCCAGGCCGGGTGAGGTTTCCCGTGGTAGAGGACAGGAAGGCCTGGAGGAACATTGTCCATAGGGTCGCGATGGGTCGGACACGACTTCGCAGCTAACAACAACAACAACAAATTTTTTTTTGTAAAATAAAAAGGTGCTGGAACTCACACATGTCATACAACTCGCCTTGCCTACCCTACAAGGTTCTATCCAAAAAAAGGTGCCAGAACTCCGTTCTGAGCGTTCTAGGACAAAAAAAAGCCCTGAGTATTAGTATGAAACACAACAGTATTGTTTCCTCACTGTATATAGTAGCATTTTTAAAGCCAAGCACTTTAAAAGTAGTCCCCGGCTTACAACCGTTCATTTATTGACTGTTCAAAGTTACAAAGGCACTGAATAAAGCGACCTGTGACCGTTTTTCACCCTTGCAACCACTGCAGCCTTTGCACGGTCACGGTTGCGGTCTCCCGGGGTCAGGTGAGGTGATCACCTTTTGAAAAAAAAAAAAAAACCTCTGGCAAGCAAAGTCAACGAGGAAGCCAGATTCCCTTCACAACCCTGTTACTAAATGACTGCAGTGCCAGGGATTCACTTCAAAACAAGAAGTGGCAAGGAAGGCCGTACAATGGAACATTGTCCACTTAACAACTGCCTCTCTTAGCAGCTTAAGTTCTGGACCTCGACTGTGGTCGTAAGTTGAGGACGACCGACATTGATTCATTCTGGTTATTATTCCCGTTTTACCAATGGCAAAAAAAAAAAAAAGGCAAGACTTATAGTAGCGCAATATTGGAAGAAGGAGGAACTGCCTACTATAGAAGAGTGGACTTTGAAAGTTTCTAACTTGGCGGAAATGGCAAAGATTTCAGCATATTTGAAAGAACAATCGCAACAGGTGCTGGTGATGACCTATAAAGCCCTACATGGCTTGGGTCCGGGATATCTGAGGGAACACCTGCTGCTGGCATCAAGCTCCCTTCGTCCAGTGCGCTCCCACAGGGAGGGTCTTCTCAGGGTCCCACCGGTAAGAGATTGCCGGCGGACGACACCCAGGGATAGGGCCTTCTCAGTGGGGGCGCCTGCCCTCTGGAACCAGCTGCCAGTGGAGCTCAGGACCGCCCCTGACCTTCGTTCATTCCGCCGGGACCTGAAGACCTGGCTCTTTGAGCTCTCTGGCCCAGGCTGAGGATTAATCTTATTTTAACTGGGGTTTTTATTTATACAGGGACAAATGTAATTTTTTTAAAACTTGTTTTTAACTTTTGTATCTGGTTTTTAATTACCCTGTAAACCGCCCTGAGTCCTTCGGGAAAGGGCGGTATATAAATGTAATAAAATAAATAAATAAATAAACAGAGATATATTGTGGAATGGAGAAGATGGATCGAATATATTCAGAATAAATATGGGACTAAAAAGTTTCATTTAGCATTTGAATAAGTAGTGGTTTTATACGATGTATTATTAGTTACTTGTTATTTGTTAGTAATATAGTTATGTTTATGGAGAGTTACAAGTGCGATAGAATTTAATGTTTTATTTTTGTATGTTAGCATATTGTAGCTTAAGTTTGTAAAGTTTATACCCTGTATTCAGCTCTGAAGAAGTCGGGGAGGGGGAAGGGGAGGCGAGGGGAAGGTTGGGGGGAGGGGAGGGGGAGGGAGGGAGTTTTTTCTATTTAAAAAATGTACTGTAAAACATTTCAATAAAAAAAAGGCCAAAGAGCAACGTTATTGTTTCTCAGCTGGACTCAAGGGTCCCATGTCAAAGCCCCCTTATGTCTGCTTAGTTGCAGCACCCGGTTTGCAGTGCCGCAGTTCCAACCTCTTCCCTTGATTCCCCTTGAGAGAGAAGCCTTGAAGGTAATAAGCGTGACGCTCGTGGAGCTAAATAGGTCGATGGTTTCCTGCCTTGCTTTTCTACGTGCCTTCCCCTTTTGTTGTCTGCACAATCGGCCTGACCGTACGACAGCACCTGCCTCGTTTGTGGCAAAATGAGACAAAGCAGCAAGAATGGCTCCTAACATTTCCACAAACATTAGCAGAGCCCTGGTGGTGTAGTGCTTAGTATGCAGCACTGCAGGCTGACTCTGCCCACAGTTAGGAAGTTCGATCCTGACCGGCTCAGCCTTACGTCCTTCCGAGGTCGGTAAAATGAGGACCCAGACTGTTGGGGGCAAATAGGCTGACTCGGTAAACTGCTCAGAGAGGGCTATAAAGCACCGCGAAGCGGTATACAAGTGCTATTGCCATAACGCAGCTCTCTACTAGAACAAGCTATGCCAAGGATAACCGACACGTCTGTCAAGGTATAAATCACCTTAGTAGAGGGCGAAGGACCGTGCTTCAGAGGATGCATGATGTGCATGAAGGAAGAAAATAAAACACGACGCATAATCTTACTAAATACCTAAATATATATATATATATAAAGAGAGCTAGCTGACTACATCCTAACGTAACAGACATTAACAGCAAAGTGAAAGAAAATAAATGAATAACTGTGAGAAACTTTTTCTAGACATGCGCACAAAACAGTCTGAAACCATAACATAGCTGGACATGTGAGAATCACTATGGTTACCAGATAAGCTATCACCACAGTTGCAGAGAGCAGGGGAAATGTACAGTTAGAAATGAACTTTTCTGACGAACTAAAAAAAACGTGCAGTGACAACGTCTATCTATGCCTGCTCCGTATACTTTACCCCGTGACAGAAGCTGTGATATTGTAGGTTCCAGGCACCAACAATCTGTAATAGTCACCGAACTGTCCAGTTGTAATGTTGTGAGCAATCCCGGCCACAGCAATGGTTGCATTTTCCAAGGCAGCCCCAGTGACCACATCTCTCACAAACCCTTTAATTCCAATGTGTACCTGCATTAAATAAATGGGAATTAGATCCAGAACACTTGGTAAAAAAAAATCTGTTAGTATCATGAGGCTACATTATTCCTCTCATACTCAGTAACTTATTAATTTCATGCTAAGCGACCTGTGCAATGTTCTTTTTTTTTTCTCTCATCCTCGGAAAATTACAGGGTGCTGTTAAGCTTGTACATAAAAAAAATGAAATAAAGTAAGGGACAGAACAAGGAAAAACTGGCAAAGAATAGCACAACTTTTACGTGACTAGAGCGGCTAGGCAACATCACCAGGAAGAATGAACACCTGCATTGATTTTTAGATTGAATGAAACTTGTGAAGCTGCTTTATAGATTTTATCAGCTATGCTTGCAGTTTTAGATTTCTTTTGCTGTGAACTAGGGGACTGCTTCTGTCGTAGCTACTGCAACAGAACACAGGCGGTCTTTCAAATCCAAAATGCCAAGAAAAACAAAGAGGACAGTTGTGTGCTTTTGAGTCATGCTTGTAAAAACGAAAGATGAATCAACTCAGTCCAATTTTACAGACAAACATGCCATTTTTGTGCACTGCTTCACTCAAAACAGCTGGTGAATTCACGCGGCTTTAGAATACAAAAATTATGTTCAAGAAGGTACGCAAAGCGCAATCCTTATTTATTTGCCTTGGCTATTGACAGGAACCTTCAATAGAAATTAACGTGGAAACTGGCAAGTGTAAAAGGGAATGTTGCATTAAAATATTTGCTACCTAATATTATTCTGTTACTTTGTACTGATTCCATATTCAGCATTATTTACCTTTCATTAATAAAACTATTCAAATGAAACAGAGTCGTCTTTCTTCGCCATGTCGTTTCTCCTTTGATGTGACACAGCTAGCTAATGATGGGTTGTCATTTTATAAATATTTTGGTGGTATTGGATATATCCTGCTTCCATTTCATAAAGGAGCTTCAGACGGACTATGTATTAAGAAGCTCACCGAGTAAAGTGAATGAATTTCCTCCACAGCTAGAAGACTGAGGAAGGCATCAATAAATTTATGGCCAACTGCCAAGTTTTATGCAAGCCAACTATTGATTTACGAGGACATGGCCTGAAAGCATCAACAGAGAGACCTTGTGGGAAATACACAATACTATGCCGTTTGTTTACTTGTTAAATTTTTATCCCACCTTTTATTTCTTTATAAGGAACTCAAAAGTGACAAACGTACATAAAAAGTCGCCTCTGGCAAGATGGGTGGCATACAAGTTTGATATTTCTCCTCTTTCCCCCCCCCCACAACAACCACCCTATGAGATGAATTCGGCTGAGAGAGAGAGGGCGTAAAGTCACCCACTTGGCTTTCATGCCGTATCGGGACTAGAACTCCCGATCTCCTGGTTTCTATGCCAGCAAACTAAACCAAACTGGCTCTCTTGAAGTAAACTTTTTTAAAGTTGAAATGAAAAAAGCATTTGTGGGAATATTCAGCCAACAGAGTAGGCAACAGGAGTCGAAACTGTGGAAGAGGGAGCAAAAGGTTGCTTCAGGATAAGATATCAACGTTTTAGACTTGAGTGTGTTTTATGCGCGGTTCTAAATGTTTCAGTAGGAGATGAAAAAGGGAAGAGATTATATACCTGGCCACTAACTGCCCTGGCAGAGTGAATTATCAGAACAGGTTTAGGCAAATAATAATAATAATAATAATAATTTAATTTCTATACCTTGGTGGAGCAGTGGGCTAATGCCTCCTTAAGTAACACCAGCTGCCTGCAATTAGTGCAGGTTCGAGTCCCACCAGGCTCAAGGTTGACTCAGCCTTCCATCCTTCCGAGGTAGGTAAAAGGAGGACCCAGATTGTTGGGGGCAATAAGCTGACTTTGTAAAAATGCCGCTTGGGGGTGTGTGTGAAAGCCCTAATAAGCAGGCATATACATAGAATGAAGGCTACTGCTAAGCTTGTAAGCCGCCCTGAGTCTTCGGAGAAGGGCGGGATATAAATGGAATTAAAATAAAAAAAAATAAAATATACCGCCCTTCTCCCGAAGGACTCATACATGCCTTACGCCATTTGGTTTAAAAATAAAGACCCTTCTCCTTAGGGAACTTAAGATGAAAGAAAACTATTTCCATGCCAAAAGGATTTCGTGCAGCAGGTTTAGAAATTGAGTGCTGCTCCCAGTGTGTGACAGGGTGACTAATCCTCTTGAGTCACGGTGATAACAGTGACAAGCCACGATCTGTTCCTGTTTTAATTGATATGTCAGTAACCTCTGGGGTGATTGCCAGGCTGCAACTTTCTGGTGAATTTTTTAGCCTATGCACAACAGGAAAATGACAAGGGCAGGCTGGACGAAAGCTAACTTTTTCCTTTAGCCTCTCTGTTATTAAATGGGGGTTCCTATGAAGTTATAACTATTGAAAAAAGGAAATTATCAATACTGCTGCTCATATATGAGCAGCTCAACTTTGCCAGCACTCTGTGCTACGTTCAAAAAAGGACAAATGACTCCTTAACCAGACTTAATCCTTTAGTCAAGATCTGGGCAACACCCTGAACCACAGATTACATGGATTAGCTCCCATCCCCAGAAGGATACTGACTCTGATTTACAGCCACCGAAGTGATGAAGTTTCTGGGGTTAGGATACAATAATCTGAACTGTAAAAACATGAAATGGCTTAATATAACACGTCTGCATAATCAGTAGTTGGGTCCATGCTCAGCCATTCTTTAATCATACCTTGAAAGGCAGAGTTGGAATATACTTGACTCTAATAATCAATAGCTGAATACAAGGGATACCATTTAGTCCGACGTGTGAATATTGCCAGTGTTGACTTTAGATATGAAAGAGAGATCAGAACAGGAAGTCATTTTGAAAGAACTATGTGTGACTTTTGAGATACAAGTATTTTTGAGGATACTTGAATATTTCTGAGCACACACAGCTACAGTGAAAAATCTGAGAGAATATAGATCAGGGCTTTTCAACCAGTGGCACGGGTACCACCTGTGGTACATTGGCACCTGGCACTGGTGGTACGCGACCATCCTAGGAAAGTGGTAGCGGGGGAGGGGAATGAGCTGAACCGGTGGCAGCACCGCACAAGCCTGAGCGAGAGACGGCTGGAGCTGCAGGGCTGTCGGGGCTCAGCGGAAGCGCCAGGATCAGCGCCAGGATCCAGCTGGAGCTCAGCACTAATCCTGGCACTTCTGAGCCCAGAAGAAGCGCCGATCAGCTGGAATGTTGCAGCATCTCCAGGGTCTTGTGATTTACCTTCAGATGCTTGGCAACTGATTCATATTTATGACGGTCACAGTGTCCCAGGGTCGTGTGAAGTGACCAAAACCTGCTTCAACCACCCAGCAGATGCGGGGGGGAGAATAAAAACCAAACACCCCCACCTCCCACCCCCGCTGCCAATCCTCAACAGAAATGCTCACAACAATGAAAACCTCGGACAGGAGGAAGAGCACCGCCGGGCGGGCAGGCAGGTGTCTTGCTCGGCTGTGGCTTGCGGGGCCCTTTTTTCAATGCCATTGTAACTTTGAACAGTCACTAAGCGAACTGTTGTAAGTCGAGGACTACCCGTACTTCATCACTTTTTCCCTTTCTTTCTTTCTGGTCATCAAGTTTTTGACCCCTTGCTAGGCGACCGGTGGTACTCGGATGTTGCCCTATCCTAAAAGTGGCACAGTGGGTGAAAAGGTTGAAAAGCCCTGTTCTAAGGGCTCTCTTTCCTTTCTTTAACTCCAATTCTATTCTCTCTGCAATTCTGGGTTCTGCATTGCTCCTGGAGGGAAGGGGGGGGAAAGCATTGTGGGTTATTGCCTTGTTTTCCTCTATTGCTACGTTGCAACACTTTGCTGTTTCTGCATACTTCCTCTGTAAACTATCCCTTCCCTTGATATCAGCTAGAAAGGGGGGGGGGAGAGAAAGGAATGCGCCTCCAGCAACTCCGTTATGTCCAGGTTTGCAAGGGAAGGTGCGAAGAGCCAACAAAGCCGCAGCCCTGAGACAGCCTGGCGTTATCTCCTCTTTCCCACAACTGGACTTAACACCTGGGGACTGGCCTATTTGAACTGACCACCTGAACTATGGGGTGGGGTTTGCTTGGGACACCTTTAACCCTGACATTTACTCTGGGCTAATGAAAGAAAAGGAACTTTTTTATTTTTATTTTAATTCCATTTATATCCCGCCCTTCTCCGAAGACTCAGGGCGGCTTACAAGCTTAGCAGTAGCCTTCATTCTATGTATATGCCTGCTTATTAGGGCTTTCACACCCCTCCCAAGCGGCATTATTACAAAGTCAGCTTAATTGCCCCCAACAATCTGGGTCCTCATTTTACCTACCTCGGAAGGATGGAAGGCTGAGTCAACCTTGAGCCTGGTGGGATGCGAACCTGCACTAATTGCAGGCAGCTGGTGTCACTTAAGGAGGCATTAGCCCACTGCTCCACCAAGGCTCTGAGTGAGGGGAAAAAATTAATTGACTTATTCCCTGCTTAGTCGGGTAATGGTTAAATGTGAGTGATAAGACACTAAGACAAAGATCTGATTGACACAGATCTGATTATGGCTTGCTTAATCATTAATTTGATAAACAGGATACGATTTAAGTGGAGTTACAAAACTGCTAAAGCCAAACACAATTATTATTGCAGCTTAGTATAGCCCTCTAAACCAACGTCTTTTTTGTGATTTGAAACAAACAAAAAATTCAAACGCGGATCGCTGATACTTCCTTCTGTTTAAATACTGCCTGAATTTTGGTGCACCACAATTACGTTTTCTGTTATTTCATTTGGCACGAACAATGCTAAGCTTTATATGGGTCATAAAACAATCATACGAACATTAAATGCTATGTTTGGCCCAACTTATGAGTCAAAAGGGATTAGGCAGAGCTGAGCTGACAAACAAGAAGCATATTCAAAGAAAGCCCTGACAGAGATGAATAAAGTCTTTTCATTTTCCAGAACAAAGGCAGGCTCAAATATACATGGATTGTTTGCTAGTATAGCCAAGAAGAGAGTTAAAAGTCGAATCTTACTTTTTCAATAAAAACGAGCAAAGATTCCCGGTTATTCAGCCATTCTTGCTCAAGCTGAGCAGCTGGTGGGTATTTGCAACAGGAAATTTCAAATGTGACCTCAAAGCAGTTAGCCCAAAGGTAGTTATAATCTTGCATTCCACCTAAGGAATTGAAAGAAAGAAGAGTGAAATAATTAAGCAAAGAACCATCTTTTGTATCAAACCGACTCTCTTTGCACCGTTTCAAATGACCATTTTTCAGTAGCCTGGAAAACCCATTTGTGCAAACTGGAAAAATTTTTAACAACTTTCAAAGATAAAAAGGACCACTGAGGAGGGGAAATATCGGAAAGGTATCTGCTACTTTAAAACCAATAATTGATAACTTTGAGATCTTGCAACTTCCCTATTTGTCATACGTATTCACTTTTACAAAAAAAAACCTTAACATGCTAATATACAGGAGGCCTGACTTTTCATTATATCTGAGGCATTTTATTATACTCATCTTCTCTTTTCAGGGGGGGTCAACACTTGATGCTCAGAATAGGCCTAACCTTTCAAGTCTACCATACTGATTAATTAATATGTATGTTAATTTAATAAATTAATATGTATGTTAATTTAAATGTATTTAAGTACCACATTGATATAATTTTCCTCTTTCGCTAAATCTAAAGAAGGTGGGATTGTGGATTCTTTATGTATTTAAACTCTTATTTGGAAAACTAATAGTGGAGTGCATGCCTCCCCTCATTTTTATCATTATTCTACTCCTATTACGTAGGTTAAGCTGTAAAAGAACGTACCTGTCCAAAATCGCAAAGAAAGTTAATCGGAACTTGAGAACAAGTTGTCCCTATTCCAGCGCTAATTTAACATGACATTAGCTCTTAAGGTTAACAAAATGACCTTTCCAGATTTCAAAGCAGGAGTACCAAATTCGGCAGCAAAAAGAGAAACAGGTGAAGGTGCACACTAGACAAATATGAAATTTACTCTTGCCCTATTAAGTCACGTAGCAAAATCTTCGTTCGTGGCACATCAAAAATACAACGTGAAAAAACATAGGTAGTGCCCGTTTAGCGACTACCTCATTTAGCAACCATTCGCAGTTACAACAGCGCTGTAGCTTTTAATGGACAAACAGCTAGAAAACAGTCGCAGAAGTCTGTTTTTACAGAGGACCACTGTGGTGGGATTACTATATGCTCAAAAGTGGAAAAGTTCTACACTCCCCACAATACAAGAATAGTCGGTGAAAATGATGGAATTTGCACAGACGGCTAAACTGACTTCTTTGATCAGAGAAAAGACAGTATGTTTGCGACTGACTGGAAACCTTTTATAGATTTTCTGCTTGGGAAAAAAATGCACTTTGTGGTTTGGATGATCAGGAAATAAAATCCAGATAACGGAAAGAATTAGTATATTTTGTAACATAACAGCAAGAGATAACTTTGCAATTACAGAATACTTATATTTGCTGCAAAGGAGGTTTGCAGCATCCCACGGTCACGTGACCGCAATTTACGATGGTTTTCGAGGAAGCAGATGATCTGGACCCTTTTGGGTTGGGGCTGATGCCAGATTTAGTGCTGAGTCACTTGTAGAGGGCCTTTGGAAAACAAGGATGGATGGGTATGGTGCATCCATCCTTGCCCTCCTGGATCCCTCGGGGGCTTTTGATAACATTGATTTTATTTATCAAATCTGTATGCTGCCAGATTCCCAATGGGTTTGGGAGGCTCATAATGCTAAAGCATGAGACTTACATTAATAGCCAGTAAAAAAAAATGGCACGGATAACAAAATGGGGAGGAGGGAAACAGTATCTTTACTCTCCCTCAATAAAAGTTCAGGAGAAAACCCAGGGCAGGGTGAGAAGAAACCTCATTCCAGAGGTCATGGTGTTAGGAGCGCTGGTCTGGGCACTATTTTGTGGTGATTCGTCTTGGCATCGGTTTCTCTCCACTTCTATTTAACATTAACATGAAAGCAATGGGCAAGATCATCTAACAGCACAGAGAGATCAGCTGATACTCAGTTACACAGTTTCACCTCTGGTCAGGTAAATGAAGCCACTGAGATGCTTATTCAGTGCCTGGAGGCTGTGAGAGTCTGGATGGGCAGGAACAGACTGCAACCCAAGATGGAGTGCCTTTGGCTTCTCAGGTCTCCTGAATTGAGTTTCATCTTTAATTCTCAATGGACTGGCCGTCCCGCAGAGTTTGGTAGTCCTTCCAGACTCACAGCTCGTTTGAAGAGCAGGTGCCAGCTTGTTGTACATATTTGTGTGCCAATTGCACGTTTTCCTGTAGTGGGAGGCCCTAGTGACAATTCGCCATGCCCTAGTCACTTCCCAATTGGATTATTGCAATCTGCTCAACATACAACTGTCCTTGAAAAGTAATTAAAGAATAGAATAGAATAGAATAGAATAGAATAGAATAGAATAGAATAGAATAGAATAGAATAGAATAGAATAGAATAGAATAGAATGGAAAATAGAAAAGAAATAGAAATAATAGAATAAAATAGAATAGAATATTTATTGAGAATAAATACGAGTCAGTTGCCAAAAGTCTAAATTTTGATCACATAACCACATGGTCATAAGTGTGAAAAAAGGTTATGTCACTTTTTCCAATGTTGTTGTAACTTTGAATAGTCAGTAAATGAACTGTTGTAAATCAAGGACTACCTGTATATAAGTCAGGTAAAATAAATAATGAAGTCAACACAGTCATAGCATTTACCAAAGTTGCTTAAAATTGACTTCATCTCTAGCATAAAAGGCTAACATTTAGTAAGAGCTCATCTTTTTAAAACATCTTAGGGAGTCTAAGAGAATATTTTGCTGAAATGACTTGAATTTTTAGTCATAAGAAATATTGGGAAATATAGAATACTCTTGTATATTGTCTAAATTGAAATTTGTTTTTTTAAATCAGTAACAAATTGTCTGTTACCTTACTAAAGACCTTTTCAAATAGAGAGAATAGAATCGAATAGAAAATATGGAATAGAATAGAATTAAAATAAGAATAGAATAGACTAAGCTAGACTAGACTAGCTTTATTGTCCAAGTGCGATTGGACATACAAGGAATTTGTCTCCAGTGCATAAGCTCTCACTGTACACACACAGACAGCAACAAAGTGATAGGTCACAGATCATAAATCATAATTACCATCTTGAATCATAAGATACAAACAAGTGATAAATCATAAAATACCAAGAGGAGAAGCTAGTCGGAAAGATGGGAAAAGGTGAGAAATGAGAAGATGACAAAGATAATACCGGTAACAATGCAGCCTATTACGTGGGTACATTTCTTACGCCGAAGACAGTGCTGTGGGAATTAAGTGTTCAGCAGAGTGATGGCACAGAGGGGAAAAAACCTGTCTTTGTGTCTAGTTGTTTTGGCATGCAATGCCCTGTAGCGGAGCCTTGAGGGGAGAAGTTGAAACAGATTACGTCCAGGATGTGAGGGGTCTGATTGGTTTAGAACGCAACAGCAAATGCATCAAAATCGGGACTTTTTTTACAGCAGATGCAGTTTTGCCCAAGTTAGACGGCTGTTACACAAGCCATGCTGGTTTTCAGTAGGCTTCTAAATGCTACTGAAAGTGCTGGAATGTGCACTGGGCCAATTTACTTGTGAGACCACATAAGTCTAAGGCCGTGGTGGCGAACCTATGGCACGCGTGCCACAGCTGGCACACAGAGCCCTCTTTGGGGGCACGCGCGCCATTGCCCTAATCCTAGGCCTTCAGCTGGGTTTTATAAAACCTTTTCGCTTTAGGCCTCCGCTGCCATGTGCAAAAAAAAAGGTTCAATCAATTTCAACCTCGCGGGGGAAAAAAAAAAGATCTCACAAAGTTGGAATTGGTTGATTGAATTTTTTAGTCCCACCCAGTCTCCCGTTACCACCGCAGCCATGCCCACCCAATGGGCCACACCCACCCAATGGGCCACTCACACCCAGCACCTGACGATACATAAGTGGGTTTTGGGTTGCAGTTTGGGCACTCGGTCTCTAAAAGGTTCGCCATCACTGCCCTACGGACTTCTCAGGTGCAACAAGGTGGCTGAAGTCCACGTCCCATTCGTTAAGCAATGTCAAGACTTTGGGGATCAAGGAGTCATGCCTTGTCCTGCTGCAGCATCTGCCGTATGGAAGTCTTCCCCCCCCCCCGAGATCTAGAAGGTCCCAAATCTCCTGGTTTTCCAAAATGCATGACTAAAACCCAGCCAGAATGCTAGATGAGCTTAATGTAGGCGTGGCTGGGTTATTGTGCTCTGAGTGTTGTGTCTTTTGTCTAGACTCTAGATGGCAGAGGTTTCATTATATCATTTCTATTTGCTATTGTTAGGCTGTCAGAATTCATGTCTCAGATGGGCAGTCGCAGGAATTTTCTAAATAGATTAATTAGCTTTGTGTAACATGGGAAATTGTCTAAAGGATTTAAAGAGGTACTGTAAATACTACAGTGCTAATATAAATTTTCTCTTAAGCAAACACGCAAGTTTTGAAGTACACAGCTACTAACAGATGTGCTGATAAAGATGTCGACTGGTGGCCCCTAGGGGGAGGGCGTTCTCTGTGGGCGCGTCAGACCTGTGGAACCGCTTGCCGGTCGAGCTCCGGATGGCCCCCGACCTTCGCTCCTTCCGGCGGGATCTAAAAACTTATTTATTTGAGCAATCCGGCCTGGTTTGATGGGTTAGGGGTTGGGGTTTTAACATGGTTTTTAATTACTGTATATATCAGGCATAATATTTAATTGTTTTTTAACTTTTGTACTTCGTTTTTAATATTTATTGCCCTGTACACCGCCCTGAGTCCTTCGGGAGAAGGGTGGTATAAAAATTTAATAAATAAATAAATAAATAAATAAATAAATAAATAAATAAAGCGAGCGGGGCCAGTTTGTCACATCATTATCATTTTAACGAGAAAGAAGCAAGATTGCAGGAAGGTTTACTCAATAAATGCTGTGAAGCATAAAAAGCAGGACTAAGGAACTAGGAAATACAGTTGGGAATATGGTGTAGCTGGTCTCTGTGATATGCATTTTTTTTTTAAAAAAAGACTACAATTTAAGAAGGTACTGTTGCAAGAAATGAAGGTAGAAGGAAAAAGCAACCACAAACTGAGATCCAGAAGCTAACATTTGTTTCAATTATTATTACCACTGCCATAAAATATAGCAGGCGTGATACACTGGTGCCTTCCAAGAATGGTTGTTTTATGAGTTTTAGGTGTGTGATATTTTAATGTTGTTCTTGTTAATTGTCAGATGTTGTGAATTATAGCAGTATATTAAAAAAATGTTTTCCATCAGCAGCCTTGTGATAAGTGATGAGGGGTGTGTGGGATTTTTTACTTCAAATACCTGGAGGGTATCACACAGCTTGCTATATATAAAACATGCATTTTCCTGTTATATGATAGCAAAGAATTAATCTACAATTCATAATTTTCTACCAATAGACGTATCTGTAAATATAAAAAAAGAAAATATGCTTCTTCAGGATATCCTGGTTTGAGCTGAGTAATAATTTAAAGTTTTACAACTATTTACTCATTCTATTTCCTTGTACGGTACATTAAACCTAGCAATCCTTGTAAATATAATCAAGCTCATCTTATTCCAATATTTGGGTGTGTTCACTATGAGAAGAGGAAGACAGAAATGGAGGCTATTTAACAGGAAAAAAAGATATTGATGATAAAAAGACGAAATGGCTTTATTTAAATAAGACATTTGATCAGTGCAAAAATCTGCTGACTAAATTATTAATTTTATTAGAATAAAGTTTGTTTCTCATTAAATCTGACACCTATCTTAATAATGACAAAATTAATAAAGTCCTTATATAAAACTATTAATAGGCATAATCCATGGCTTCAAAATACCCATTGATAACAATGAACTAATTTTATTTTGATAATTGGACCTAGAAATGTGGTTGTTTAATCTGTTTATCACTAGTTTAGTTGAAATTATTGAAAAAGAATAGTTAGATCTAGAGCAAGAAAGGTTGGGGACCTCCAATCTAGAGCATTTAATTAGAATTAAAAAATTGCATGCTTCTTTAACCCAACATACTTTAATTTAAAAAAATAATATAAAGAGACTCTAAATCCTATGTTTAGCAACAAGTCATACTTAATTCAATCCAATTTCTTTTTTGAACATTTTTAGTTTAATCAAATGTATAGGCTGTCCAAATTAAAGCTACCATTTTTAGGTATCTTACAAAATGTAAAATAATTATAATATTTAAACTTCAATAGAAAATTATCAAGCATCCACCCTGATAAAGATAACACAACCAACTGCAGAATTGTAAAACAAAAAATCAGGTATAAGTGATGTTAGAAATGTCTATTGTATAAGAAATCAGTCACACACAAAAATCCAGTACAGATATTTTTAAACAATATTTTGGTTAGATTTTAGTTATTCTTTGTGATGCTGAATGTATTTTTAGGATCACAAATTATTTTAACTAACTGAACAATTGGCATAACATACAGTATGTGCGATCCTTTGTTCAATTAACAGCAAAACCCAAAGCAGATAATTAGCCATGAACGTATGTCAGAAATAAACATGAGCACAACAGATTTTGTAATTTTTTTCTACTGTGTTAAATGCCAAAAGATATCTACTTTTCTTCATAAAGAAACCTTACTACTCATAAGATTGGAAGATAATATTCTCCTTGTTTACCTACTCTTTTACATGCTTTTGCAATCTTTCCTAGAAGTTGAGTATTTCATAAATTATTGCTGCAGAAGCCTGGGTCTTGTGAAAGGCCTGGATGAATAATCAAGAATTCATGGTTCTTACAAGCAACACCAGAGTAGGGGTCATCTAGTTCTTTGTGGGGGGGGGAACCTCATTCTTTAGGTTTCGCTACGGAAGGCAGGTTTCCAGGTTTCCAATAGATATTATTATTTAATTGAAGGAACTGGAAGTGTGCCAATCCAGCAGGATCTAATCACCTAGGCAGATATTGTGTAACAACCTGCCTCCAGAAGCTCTGAATGCTCCAACACTGGAAGTTTTTAAGAAGAGACTGGACAGCCATTTGTCTAAAATGATATAGGGTTTCCTGCCTGAGCAGGGGGTTGGACTAGATGGACTCCGAAGTCCCTTCCAACAACAGCAACAACAACAATAACAATAGAGAGAAACAACCTGGAACTAAGGAGAAACTTCCTGACAGTTAGAACAATTAACCTGTGGAACTCCTTGCCTCCAGAGGTGGTGAATGCTCCAACACTGGAGGGTTTTAAGAAGAGACTGGAGAGCCATTTGTCTGAAATGGTATAGGGTTTCCTGCCTGAGCAGGGGGATGGACTAGTTGGACTCCGAAGTCCCTTCCAACAACAACAACAACAACAACAACAACAACAACATCATCATCGAGTTTCACTGTTTGCTGGATCAAAGCAACCTTCAGACCATCACTCATCCCTTGTCAGCTCGCAGCTTGACTACTGCAGCACATTCTATACAGGGCTGCCCTTGAAGATACCCCCCTAGAAACTTCAACTGGTGCTAAGTGCAGGGGTGGGTATGACATCATTGAGTTTCACTGTTTGCTGGATCAAAGCGACCTTCAGACCATCACACATCCCTTGTCAGTCTGCAACTTGACTACTGCAGCACACTCTATCTAGGGCTATCCTTGAAGATACCCCCCCTTAGAAACTTCAACTGGTGCCAAGTGTTAAGGGGTGGGTATGACTCAATATGCCCACGTAACACTTCTGCTTCACAAGCTGCACTGGTTTGATGGTTTATTTCTGACTACAATTCGAAGTGCTGGTTATTATTCATAAAGCCTACATTCCACAGGGCCTGGTTACTTGAAGGACAACCTATCTCCTGTATTAGTTAGAATAAGAGCAACTGCATCCATTACATGGAACATAGAGCATTCTTCTAGCTTTGTGGGTGAGTGTGTGTGTGTGTGTGTGTGTGTGGAAATACCTTAACCAGTTGCAATATGCCCAAACAAGCCATACACAAGTGTTTCAGCTTAACATATGCTCCACACGAGTTAAACCTGATGGTTTCTTGATATATTGCTCTACTGTACGACAATGACATTTAAACGAACAGAATCAATAGCCAACACAGATCTTGTTGCTAGGCTACTCTCTTTTCAGCAGCATATATATGGCAGTTTATCTCTAACGTATCTATGCTGCTCTACAGCCAATGGCTCCGATCAATTAGCTGGCAATCAATTCAACCCACCTTCTACATCATACCACTGAGCTCCATTGGTGATGCCGTCTTTGAAAGTTTCTTTCTCTTCCCCAGGACAGTTTGGGGTCCCCGTTTTCATGATTGGGTGGTTGGATGCGTAGGCTTTGGCCAGGTATTTGAAAACCTCATCATCGGCAGATTTACTGTATATTCCAGAGGACTGGTGCGACTTTGAGTCGTCAAAGGGATAGCTTGCAACAACAGTTCCCCCGTGGAAGTTCCCAGAAAGCACAAATCTGTATTTTTTTAAAAAACAAAAACAAAACAGAATGTCACTCATCAAAATCCCAGCAGTTTGGAGATAAAAAGTATTTATTAATTTTTGCTGCCAAAGGAGTTGTGTTTGAAGCAGCAGCAGCAAAACCAAGTTGCAGAAACTTCCAACGGATATTTGAAAGCTACGTCACCTCAGAATGAAAAAGAAGGAATGCCCTAAACATAATGGATCCATTGCAGCAGAAGAGGAGGATTCTAACCTTATTTAAAAGTCACCTTCTTTCCAACAGTACAAAAAGGAGATGAACATTCTGAGGATTTTCAGTGCTAAGCAAGCCGGTATTAAAAGACCCAAAGGTGCTTTTCAGAAAGCAACTGGACTTCCTCTGTTTTTTTTTTCCCCCTTGAAAACATTTCACTTCTCATCCAAGGTGCTTCTTCAGTACTTGGATCAGATGTAAACCATTTTCAAGGGAAAAAAAACAACCCAAGAAAGTCCGGTTACTTTTTGAAAAGCACCTTTGGGACAACCACGACTTATAGAGATTCATCTAGCATCAAAAGACAGTGAGTTCTAGCCCTGTATTAGTCATGAAAGGCAGCTGGGTTGTTATCGTGGGGGAAACAGGAGGAAGGAGGAGTATTAGGTACGTTCATGGTCTTGAGCTATTGCAGTTCATTTTAATATGTGCCACTGGGTATACAGGAAAATGATAACAAAGGTTATCTATCTTATAGAGTAATAAAGGTGGGCAGAAATCTAACAAATAGAATTTACTTTATACACACACATACACACACACATATATATAATCAATGAAGGAGAATATTTGTAGAGCAGGGTTGAAATGAGGGGTCCTTGGTGCTCTCTGAGCTTGCTTGTTTTCTTGCAGATGTTTCATGACCCTAACTAGGTAATATCATCAGTTCTAGTAAGGAGTGCTGTTTGCTGTCCGTTTACATATTCTGGTGTCCTGCTGGCTCAGGAATTCTGGGAGTTGAAGTCCACGAGTCATTAGTAAACAGCCCAACCAAAGAATCCCTAAGACCTCCACCCACCCACCCAGACAGGCAAGACACCAGAATATATAAACGGACAGCAAACAGCACTCCTTACTAGCACTGATGATGTCACTTAGTTAGGGACATGAAAGGTCTGCAAGAAAACAAGCTCAGAGAGCACCAGATGCCATATATACATATACATACATATACACGTAATCAGGGCTTTTTTTGTCATAGAACGCTCAGAACGGAGTTCCGGCACCTTTTTTGGATGGAACCTTGTAGGGTAGGCAAGGAGGGTTGTATGACATGGGTGAGTTCCGGCACCTTTTTCTTTTACAAAAAAAGCACTGCACGTAATACACACACACACACACACACAGTCACATGCCAGTATACCCAAACATATTCACACACACACACCACACATATATACACACACATGCACATGCACATGCACATACACACACACACACACACACACACAGTCACATGCCAGTATACCCAAACATATTCACACACACACCCCACACATATATACACACACATGCACATGCACATGCACATACACACACACACACACACATATATTGGAAGGAAAGGAACAGACAGACCACGCATTGCTCCTGAAAGCAGCAGGAGGAACACTCCGGCCTGATGATGACGGATGGGATTTCGTCGAAACGTCGCCACAACTTTCTGAAGATGAAAGGAACGCGGGAAGAAACCCGAGACTCTAGACCTACATATATATATATATATATATATATATATATATATATATATATATATATATATATATATATATATACACACACACACACACACACACACACACACAGTCACATGCCGGTATACACAAACATATTCACACACACCTCACACATATATACCCACACGCACATATACCCACACATATATATACACATGCATACACACACACAGTCACATGCCGGTATACACAAACATATTCACACACACACACCACATATATACACACACATGCACATATACCCACATATATATATATATATACACATGCATACACACACAGTCACATGCCGGTATACACAAACATATTCACACACACACCCCACACATATATACACACATGCACATATACCCACACACATACACACACACACACAGAGTCATATGCCGGTATACACATATTCACACACACCCCACACATATATACGCACACATGCACATATACCCCCCCACACACACATATATATATACACATGCATACACACACACACACACACACACACACAGTGTCACATGCCGGTATACACAAAGATATTCACACACCCCCACATATACACGTACACACATATATATATATACATCCACACCCACATATACTGTACATGGGTAGGCGTATAGAGGCGAGGCGGGGCGGGGCCCCAGCTAGGAAGGAGGCGGCGCTTCCAAGAGCAGACCCGGGCAGGCCCCGCCCCCCACGTGCGCCTCACCGGTTGCGCCGCATCCACTCCATCAGCGCCCGCACTTCGGGCACGGCGGCCAGGTCCGGCTGGGGGGCGCCCGACCCGAACTGGTCGGGGAAGCTACGGTTGAGGTCGAGGCCGCGCCCGTTCTCCCGCCCGCCGTCGCCCCGGCAGTCCCCCTCGCGGGCGCGCGCGAAGCCGTCCGGGTTCAGGCTGGGCAGGAGGAAGAGGTCGGTGGCGCCGAGCAGGCGGCGCGCCCGGGGCTCCCCGCGGGCCCAGCCGGCCACCAGCTCGCGGGCCAGGCGCACCAGCAGCTGGCGGCCCAGCGCCTCGTCGCCGTGCATGTTGGCCACCAGCTTCACCTGAGGGCGGCCCGCCATGGGAGGCCCGCCGCCGGCGCCCAGCTCCGGGAGCCCCTCGCTGAGGCGCAGCACCCAGAGCTCGCGCCCTTGGCTGGAGCGGCCGATGGAGAAGCGCCTGGCCAGGCCGCGCGGCGCCTCTTCCTCCGCCAGCCGCCTCAGCGTCTCGCCCAGCTCGGCGTCGTCCAAGTAGCGCGGGGCCTCCGAGGAGGAGGAAGAAGACGACGACGACGAGGCGGCCTCCGCCTTCTTGATGTGCGCCGCCGCCCGGGCCGCGCCGCACCGCCACGAGAGCAGCAGGAGGAGCTGCAGCCACGGCCTCCAAGCCGCGCCGCACCGGCCCCGGCTCGCCGCCATCGCCGCTTCGCTTCTGACGGGTCGCCGCCTCAGCCCGAGCGAGGAAAATGCTCCTGAGGTAACTCGACAGCCGATTGGACGGCCGGGAGGAGAGCGGCCGGCCAATCAAAAAGGGGCATAAAGTAGCCAATGGGAAACAGGTGGCCAATGTGTTAGAGGCGGAAGGCCAATAGAAGCAGGGGCCCTCAACCTTGGCAACTTTAAGACTTGTGGACTTCAACTCCCAGAATTCCTCAGCCAGCTTTGCTGGTGGCTGGCTGGGCCCGCTTTGCTGGCTGAGGAATTCTGGAAGTTGAAGTCCACAAGTCTTAAAGTTGCCGAGGTTCATCGGCGTAATCACCGCAAGGTAGGTAAGCAATTGGGAGCGATACGTGGACAGCCGGGGTGGAGTAAGTGACGTAAGAGGGGCGGGGTCGAGGGCGGTTCAAGGAGAGGCAGGCGGGAATAAGCAAAGATAGCGACCAATGAGAGGTGCGATAACAGGTGGCGGCGGGCGGAGCCAAAGATGCAAGCCGAGCTTTTCACGTGAACGGTGTAGTCACGTCGGAATGGGGAAATCTGGAAAACGTCGTTTTATTGTTTTTCAAATCTTTTTTTCAACAGTTTAAAAAATAGCGGGGGGGGGGTTAGTTTTTTTCACGCTAAAGGCAAGATTCTCTGAAAAATAAGTTTTAAGTTATTTTTAGTGCCTGACAGGTAGTCAGCGACTTAACGACACAATGGACCCCACCATTTCTGTTCTTAAGTGTGTTTTGCCCACTTTTACGACCGTTCTTGCCACAATTGTTAAGTGAATCATTGCAGTCGATAAGTGAGTAACCCAGTTGTTAAGTGAATCTCGCTTCCCCCTTGACTTTGCTGGTCAGAAGGTCACAAAAGGGGGTCACATCACCTTGAGATGGTCAGAAGTATGAAGTCATAAGCATCAGAATTTTGATTACGTCATCTTGGGGTTGCTACAAAAGTTGTAACTGCGAGAAATGGATGGATGGATGGATAGATAACCTTTATTGTCATTTTTTTTTTACCGTGGGCACATTGGCACACATTAAAAACGAAAGTTGCTTGCTCTCAAAGTGTACACATACATGACACACACCTAATTGTACTATATACACATATGTATAGACCCACACCCCTACTTATACATAAGAAATAAATATTAAATACTGTCCATCTTGCATATATAACGGAAGGAGGAAGCCTAAGAGTTCTCAAGGTTAATGCTGCATGGAATGAAACTATGGCTGAATCTGGATGTTCTGCTTCGGATACGTTCATTGTTTCCATGTCTTATCCTGTTGCCTTTATTTGAGGGTAAGCCTTCCAGGTGAGATGGGCGACACATAAATTTTAAAAAAATCAAAACACATCCAAGACAAAGGGCCTGCTGTGTTGACTCACCCCCCCAGAGACGAGAGACCCAGATGGGGAGCTGTTTTCTCTAGAAGCCATTGAAGAGCGGCGTAACAACGCGCAATTGGCCTGTGCCTGCGTTTACTTTTAATTTAGCCCCGGCGGCTTGCTGTCTCCTGGGGAGAAACTGAGTCCAAAGCCGTTTGGAATCAGTTGCATTATTCATCTTCTGTCGTTGCGCCTCTGAGCTTCAGCACGCTAATTGGGCAACTGTAAGACCCGTGGACTTCAACTCCCAGAATTCCCCATGAGCAAGGAAGATTGCCCCCGACCTGCGCTCGTTTCGCAGGGACCTGAAAACCTGGCTTTTCGATCTATCTGGCCTGGACTGAGGGGTTTTTTTAGTTTTAAGTTTTAACATTGTTTTATTGTTGGGCTATTATTAATATAATTCTTTTAATTCTATTTTTATCTTAATTTATATTGTCTTTTAAATATTGCCCTGTAAACCGCCCTGAGTCCTTCGGGAATAGGGCGGTATAGAAAACTAAATAAATAAATAAATAAAAATAAATAAGATTGGTCCAGGAAAAAAGGGTGTCTGATTGCATAAGAAAAAAAAATATGATTTCAATCAGGGATGTCCAACTTTGGCAACTTTTTAAGACCTGTGGACTTCAACTCCCAGAATTCCCCGTGAGCAAGGAACATTGGTCCAGGAAAGGGTGTGTAATTGTGTAAGGAAAAAAAATACGAGGGCTATTTCCCCACCGTCTTGAAGGAGGCGGTGGTGAGACCTCTCCTCAAGAAGCCTGCCTTGGACCCGGCTGTTTTGAACAACTTTCGTCCAGTCTCCAACCTTCGCTTTCTTGCGAAGGTTGTTGAGAGTGTGGTGGCGCATCAGCTCCCTCTGGTCCTGGATGAAGCGGATTATCTGGACCCCTACCAATCGGGTTTCAGGCCCGGGTACAGCACGGAGACGGCATTGGTCGCTCTGGTGAATGATCTCTGGAGGGCTCGGGATAGGGGATATTCCTCTGTCCTAGTCCTATTAGACCTCTCGGCGGCTTTCGATACCATCAACCATGGTATCTTGCTGCGGCGCCTCAGAGGACTGGGAGTGGGAGGCACGGTTCTTCAGTGGTTCTCCTCCTATCTCCTGGGACGCTCGCAGTCGGTGTTGGCAGGGGGGCAGAGATCGGCCCCTAGGTCTCTCGTTTGTGGAGTTCCTCAGGGGTCGGTTCTCTCGCCTCTCCTGTTCAACATCTACATGAAACCGCTGGGTGAGATCATTCGTGGTTTTGGAGTTGGGTATCATCAATATGCCGATGATACCCAACTTTTCTTTTCGACCCCAAACCACCCCAGTGATGCCCTCGCTGTGATGTCCCGTTGCCTGGAGGCGGTCCGGGTCTGGATGGGGAGGAACAGACTTCAACTCAACCCTGACAAGACTGAGTGGCTGTGCATTCCGGCATCCCGGGACATTCAAAATGTTCCATCTCTTTCTATGGGGGGTGAGCTTCTACCCCCCGTGGATAGGGCTCGCAACTTGGGAGTCCTCCTAGATTCACAACTTACCTTGGAAGATCATATAGTGGCCGTGACTAGGGGGGCTTTCGCCCAGGTTCGCCTGGTGCGCCAGTTGCGGCCCTATCTGGACCGGGATGCCCTGTGCACGGTCACTCATGCGCTCGTGACCTCTCGCCTAGACTACTGTAATGCTCTCTACATGGGGCTTCCCTTGAAGACCACTTGGAGGCTCCAACTGGTACAGAATGCGGCCGCGAGAGTTGTCTTGGGAGTTTCCCGGTACTCCCATGTTACACCTTTGCTCCGCGAGCTGCATTGGTTACCAGTTGTCTTCTGGGTGAGGTTCAAGGTCTTGGTTATGATCTTTAAGTCCTTACATGGCATGGGTCCGGAATACCTCGGGGACCACCTGCTGCCGGCATCAACTCCCCTCCGCCCTGTGCGTGCCCACAGAGAGGGCCTCCTCAGGGTGCCTCCGGTCAGGGAATGCCGACTGGTGGCCCCCAGGGGGAGGGCCTTCTCTGTGGGCGCTCCGGCATTATGGAACCAACTGCCGGTGGAGCTCCGGATGGCATCAGACCTCCGAACCTTCCGTCGCGGCCTGAAGACCCACTTATTCGAATTAGCTGGTCTGGCCTGACGGGGGATTATGGGTTTTAAATTGTTGTTTTAGAATTGTATCATTGTTTTTAACTGGGCATTGATTTAATCTTTTTTAACTTTTGTATTGTTATTATATATGCCCTGTGAACCGCCCTGAGTCCCTAGGGAGAAGGGCGGTATACAAATTAAATAAAACTAAACTAAACTAAACTAAACCAGGGGTGTCCAACCTTGGCAACTTTTTAAGACCTTTGGACTTCAACTCCCAGAATTCCCCGTGAGCAAGGAACATTGGTCCAGGAAAAAAGGGTGTCTGATTGCGTAAGGAAAAAAAATACAATTTAAACCAGGGGTGTCCAACTTTGGCAACTTTTTAAGACCTGTGGACTTCAATTCCCAGAATTCCCCAGCCAGCTATGGCTGGCTGGCTGGGGAATTCTGGGAGTTGAAGTGCACAGGTCTTAAAGCTGTCAAGGTTAGAAACACGCACCCCCGTGCTAAAGACACCATATTTTTTCAAGATGAAATTAGGGGCAGGGGGGGGAATTCAGCATGAGCGCCCCTTTAGGCTGGCTTTTTCCTTGATGCAGCCTTTGCCCTTCACACCGGTTTGAAACCAGATCTAAGAGGGCGAGGGTAGAGCAGAGCAAGCTAGCTCTCCTTCCACTTATTCTATATCTAGATCCCCTTTCCTCTTCGATCCTTGTTCGGCATTCGGTTCCGTGCCGGATGCGAGCGGCTGCGATTAATTCCTTCCGGTCTGTGGAAAAGCAACGCAGATGTCTTGTGATTTTTATCCAGAGTTTCGAATCTGGCTTTTTCCCCTTTTGCCTGGAACTGCAGCTTGAGGGCGAAGGATCCCCACCTCCCTTGATTTCTGATTTTATCCGCTGCGTTGGCTTGAGGCTTCCTCTGCAGAGGCTGTTAGTTCCAAAGGCTGCACAAGCAAATGCTGCAGGATGATTGGTTCCCAGTGGGCGTCAATTCATAGACTCTTAAGACTAACAGAGTTGGAAGGGACCTTGGAGGTCATCTAGTCCGACCCCCTGCTCAGGCAGGAAACCCTATACCATTTCAGACAAATGGCTGTCCAGTCTTTCCTTGAAAACCTCCAGTGTTGGAGCATTCACAACTTCTGGAGGCAAGGAGTTCCACAGGTTAATTGTTCTGACTGTTAGGAAATTTCTCCTTAGTTCCAGGTTGCTTCTCTCCTTGACTAGTTTCCATCCGTTGCTTCTTCTCCTGCCTTCAGGGCCTTTGGAGAATAGCTTGACTCCCTCTTCTTTGGGGGAGCCCCTGAGATGTTGGAACACTGCTATCGTGTCACCCCTTGCCCTTCTCTTAGTTACTTTAAACCAGGGATAGGCAACCTCGGCTCTTTTATGACTCGTGGACTTCAACTCCCAGAATTCCTGAGCCAACCATGCTGAGGGAAAAGGGAGAGGTTTACAAGCTGAGCCATGCTGGCTCAGGAATTCTGGGAGTTGAAGTCCACGAGTCATAAAAGAGCCGAGGTTGCCTACCCCTGGTTTAGACATACCCAGTCCCCATTCTTTGTATGTTTTAGCCTCCAGTCCCCTGATCATCTTTGTTGCTCTTCTCTGCTCTCTTTCCAGAGTCTCAAAATCTTTTTTTATATTGTGGTGATCAAAACTGGCTTCAATATTTCACACACACCCTCCCTTTCTCAGGGCATGCTGGAGTGATAACAAACAACCGGCATCGCTACCTATTCAACTAACAGCTTTATATTTTATTTCATTTATTTGTCATTAAGAATCACCCATCTCTCTCACAGAGGTACTCGGCAGCGTCCAATAAAAGCATAAAAGAAAAAACAGTATATAAAATTCAAAAGAGGAGTAGAGTAGAGTAGAGTAGAATAACAGAGTTGGAAGGGACCTTGGAGGTCATCCAGTCCAACCCCCCCTGCTCAGGCCGGAAACCCTATACCATTTCAGACAAAATGAGTGTCCAGTCTCTTCTTAAAAACCTCCAGTGTTGGAGCATTCACAGCTTCTGGAGGCAAGGAGTTCCGCTGGTTAATTGTCCTCACTGTCAGTTCCCCAGCGCATGTTTCATTTCTCTTTCTGGCTTCTGTGTTTTTGGATTGTTTTATTTTTTATTAATCTGTAATCTGTTTCGAGGAGGCTTCTGGCTAAGACCATAACTTGAAAAACGAAGCGGTAATATGAGCGGTCACAGGGCACAGCTTTTTCCGACTGGCTGCTGCCAAGTGTTTCGAAACAAAGGACACCAAGCTAATCCTGGCTGTTGAATTGTGCAGTTCTGTTCCCACAAGAGACCCAAAGCTGCAGCTGGTTTAGCTTTTCCTTCAAAATCTTTGAGCCAACTAACTTTCCCCGAACTGACTTGGGTCTTCACACCCTTGCTGTCAACACTTAAGCCCTTTTTTGACTTCTGGACTTCAACTCCCAGAATTCCTCAGCCAGGCACACTGGCTGGGAGGATTCTGGGAGTTGAAGTCCACATATGCTGGCTGGGGGATTCTGGGAGTTGAAGCCCACATATGCTGGGTAGGAGGATTCTGGGAGTTGAAGTCCACGTATGCTGGGTGGGAGGATTCTGGGAGTTGAAGTCCACATATGCTGGCTGGGGGATTCTGGGAGTTGAAGTCCACATACGCTGGCTGGGGGATTCTGGGAGTTGAAATCCACGTATGCTGGGTGGGGAATTCTGGGAGTTGAAATCCACATATGCTGCCTGGGAGGATTCTGGAAGTCCACATATGCTGGGTGGGAGGATTCTGGGAGTTGAAATCCACATACGCTGGCTGGGGGATTCTGGGAGTTGAAGTCCACATACGCTGGCTGGGGGATTCTGGGAGTTGAAATCCACGTATGCTGGGTGGGGAATTCTGGGAGTTGAAATCCACATATGCTGGCTGGGAGGATTCTGGGAATTGAAGTCCACATATGCTGGCTGGGAGGATTCTGGGAGTTGAAGTCCACTCATATTCAAAGTCACCACGTTTGGAAGACACTGTTCTAAAGCTTTCCCTGGGTTGTTCATTCACAACAAAATGAATGCAAAAGTCTTCCGCGTAAATAGCAGTGCTGTTTCTCAGTTTTGACGAAGAAGATTCCCTGTGACCTGAGGGGAAAAAACACAAAACTACGTATTGCCAACGTAGCACTGAACTTCATGCTCACCTGCAAAGGTAGAAAAATGGCTTTAGGAATCCCAAATCCTGTGCTGCAGCTCCCTCTAGTGGCCGCCAAGGAGACAAGCAGCCACAAAATTAAAATGTCTCGCCCAAAATTTCTCTTGCTCTAAGGGAGATAGTTGTTAAGTGAGTTTTCCTCCATTTTATGGCCTTTCTTGCCACTGTTGTTAAGTGACGCACTGCAGTTACCGCGCTAGTAGCCTGGCTGTTAAGTGAATCCGGCTTGCCCCACGGACTTTGTTTGTCAGAAGGTGGCAAGAAGGGATCGCGTGATTCCCTTCCGTCATATGCGACCGTCATAAATACGAACCAGTGGCCAAGCGTCTCATTGTTGATCACGTGGCCATGGGGTCACAGGTGTTAAGCGTGAAAGTCACTCATGAGTAACTTTTTTCAGTGCCATCGTAACTTCGAACAGTCACTAAACAAGCGGTTGTAAGACGAGGGCTACATAAATGAAATAAAATAAATCCTACAGCTGAGGTCTTGGGCTCTTCCAAAACAGCTCTGACGGATTGACTCTAAAATAATAATATAATAAATATAATAATATAATATACTATAATATACTATAATATACTATACTATAATATAATATAATATAATATAATATAATATAATATAATATAATATAATATAATATAATATAATATAATATAATATAATATAATATAATATAATATAATATAATTAATATATAAGATAAGATAACCTTTATTGTCTTTTTTTTTTACTGTGGGCACAACGGCACACATCAAAAATGAAATTTAGTTGTCCGGTCTCACGGTGAAACACAGACATGACACAGACCTAAACATACTATATACAACATACATATAGACCCACACTCCTACTTATACACAAGAAATAAATATTAAACACTGTCCATCTTGAATATATAATGGAAGGAGGAACCTTGAGAGTTCACAAGGTTAATGCTGTACAGGACAAAACTGTGACTGAATCGGGATGTTCTGCTTCGGATGCCACGGAGCCCCCTCCTCCCAGAAGGGAACAAGGAAAACAGGTCGTGAAGAGGGTGTGTCGTGTCCCAGACAATCTTGCGGACCCTACTCAAGCAACGCTTCTGTGCCATGTCCTGGATGGGAAGGAGGGAACTGCCAATTATCTTTTCAGCCGTCCTCACCACTCTCTGCACCGCCTTCCTGTCCGAAGCAGGGATGCTTCCAAACTGGACTGTGATGCCGTACGACAGGATGCTCTCGATTGTCCCCCTGTAGAAAGTGGTCAGGACAGAGGAAGGAAAATGTGCTTTTCTCATGCGGCGCAGGAAATGCAGGCACTGCTGTGCCCGCTTCACCAGTGTCTCGCTGTTGAGTGACCAAGCCAGCCTACTCGTTAGCTGCACACCCAGAAATTTGATGCTGGTAACCAATAGAATAGAATAATGAATAGAATAGAATAGAATAGAATAGAATAGAATAGAATAGAATAGAATAGAATAGAATAGAGAATAGTGTAGAATATAGGATAGGATAGAAAATAGAATAGAATAGAATAGAATAGAATAGGAAATAGAATAGAATAGAATAGAATAGAAGAATAGAATAGAATAGAATAGAATAGAATAGAATAGAATAGAATAGAATATAGAACAGAACAGAATAGAATAGAGCTGGAAGGGACCTTGGAGGCCTTCTAGTCCAGCCCCCACTCAAGCAGGAGAACCTACACCATTTCAGACAGATGGTTGTCCAGTCTCTTCTTAAAAACCTCCAGTGATGGAGCTCCCACAATTCCTGGTGGCAAGCTGTTTCACTGGTTAATTGTCTTCCTGTTAGGAAGTTTCTCCTTAATTCCAGGCTGCTTCTGTCCTTGATGAGTTTCCATCCGTTGCTTCTTCTCCTGCCCTCTGGTGCTTTGGAGAACAGCTTGACTCCCTCTTCTTTGGGGCAGCCCCTCAGATACTGGAACGCTGCTATCATGTCCCCCCTATTTCTTCTTTTCTTTAGACTAGCCAAACCCAAGTCCCGCAGCCATTCTTCGTATGTCTTGGCCTCTTGGCTCTCATTCTCTTAAGCGTCTAGTCCTCTTTAGGGGGGGACAAAGTCCAGCCTATCGAAAGGTTTCTCGCTGCCCGCCAGGTCAAAATCAGTAACCCGGCAGGATGCTCGTTACTCATTGTCCCAACCAGGCCCATAAAAGCAGAACGATCGTCCGGGGCTTCTTCCCAACGGGGGTGGTGGTGGTGGAAGCACCCATTGTTTACCCAGAAAGTCCTTGAGTGGGTAACACCTTGAACTCAGCACACCTGACTCATTTCTCCACGCACCGCAATAAAGGCGTATCAATAACTGGGACGGCTATAAAAACGGGGCAGTCACAGCGGCCTCTTTTTCAGACGAAGGGTGCCCGGTGCCAGTCATTTATGTGAGTTTCGGGTTTTGATAGCCTGGGGTGGGGGTGGGGGCGTGTGTGTGTGTGTGTGTGTGTGTGTGTGTGCTGGAGGGGAGACTGGGGGGAAAAATGGGCACCGTTGGCACGGAGGAGGGCAGCAAGGTATGGAATTTATCGGCGGATGATTTCCTGGAATGAAAATCGGACCACGCCGGGCTCTCTCCTCCTGAGGGTGCAGCTGGCGGTGCACGATTTGGGGGACCCCCTTCAACTCTGTGAAAGCATTAAGAGTTCTCCCCACCCCCCACCCCCCTTGTGTCTTTTCCACCCCAGCAACCCGCGCGAAAATGGAGGGCGCCCTTTACCTAAAGTTGCTCTTCGTTGTGGCCACCGCGCCAGGCGTCGTCGCAGGTAAGGAGAGATGTTCAGACTGGGGATCCGGCGTTTTTGGTCCGCCCGCAGCTGTGCCTCAACTTACGACCGTTTCTTTCTGGACCGTTCCAAATTACAGCAGCAGTGGGGGGAGAAAAATGAACGACGGCCGTTTCTCCACCCTTACGGGCGTTGTGGTATCTCCACAGTGGCGCGGTCAAAATTCAGGCGCTCGGTAGCTAGACTCACATTTATGACGGTCGCAGCGTCCCGGGGTCATAAAGGTGTCCCTTTTGTGACCTCCTGACGGGCAAAGTCGAAGGGGGAAAGCCAGATTCGCTTAACGGCCCTCTAACTAACTTAGCAACTGCAGTGATTCACTTAACAACGCTGGCCAGGGAAGTCATAAAACGGGGCAAAAGTCACTTAACTACAGTCTCGCTTAGCGACAGAAATTTTGTTGTGGCCCTACTTCGAGAACTCCCCTAGACTGAGTCTTTCCCAAGGAGAGGCAGGTCTGGATATTTGATGGCGTTCAAGGCACCGTTGCTGGAGCTCCAATTAATTAATTAAAACTCTTGTGCCACCTTAGAATCTACGTGGCTCACCATCCATAAAAACAAGAGAAAACCTGGAAAGAAGAAATACTGACGCTGAAATTGATTTTAAGATTTGCAGAGAAGGGAGGGAGGGAGGGAGGGAAGGAAGGAAAGGAAAGGGAGGGGAAGGAGATGGGGAATGAAAGAAGAAAGGAAGGAGATTAGGAAGGAAGGGAGATGGGAAAGAGAAGGAAGGAAGGAGGGAGGGAGATGGGAATAAAAAGGAAGGAAGGAAGGAGGGAAGGAAGGAGATGAGAAGAAAGATAGGGAGGGAAGGAAAGGGGAGGGAGGGAGGGAGGATGGGGAAGGAGATGAGAAGGAGGGAGGGAGGGAGGGAGGAGATGGGAATGAAAAGGAAGGAAGGAGATGAGAAGGAAGGAAGGAAGGAAGATGGGGAGGAAGGGAGGGAAGGAAGGAAAGGGAGGGGGAGGGAGGGAGGAAGGAGATGGGAATTTGAAAAGGAAGGAAGGAGATGAGAAGGAAGGAAGGAGGGAGGGAGATGGGAATAAAAAGGAAGGAAGGAAGGAGATGAGAAGAAAGATAGGAAGGGAGGGAAGGAAAGGGGAGGAAGGATGGGGAAGGAGATGGGAAGGAGAAGGAGGGAGGGAGGAAGGAGATGAGAAGGGAGGGAGGAATGGAGGGAAGGAAAGGGGAGGGAGGGAGGAAGGAAGGAAGGAGATGGGAATGAAAAGGAAGGAAGGAGATGAGAAGAAAGATAGGAAGGAAGGAAGATGGGGAGGAAGGGAGGGAGGGAAGGAAAGGAAGGGGGAGGGAGGATGGGGAAGGAGATGGGAATGAGAAGGAGGGAGGAAGGAAGGAGATGGGGAATGAAAGAGGAAGGAAGGAGGGAGGGAGATGGGAAAGAAGGAAGGAAGGGGATGAGGAATGAAAGAAAGAAGGAGATGAGAAGGAAGGAAGGAGGGAAGGAGATGGGAATGAAAAGGGAGGAGATAGGGAGGGGGGAGGCGGGAAAGAGATGGGGTCTCATCTCAGTCTATTAATCACCTCCAGAACGAGGTGCCCCATTGGGACCCCAGCCTTCAGGCCCTGTCGGAAGGCCAGAGAGGGAGGGAGCATCCTTCCCGCCCTCTTTCCTTCCACCAAAGTCTGGAATCACGGAAGGTTGGATCTCTTCCTTCCTGCGACCGACCACCGATTCTGCCTGCAGGGAATGTGAAGAAGGCATGAAGGACGGTTGCAGGAACTGGGTCTGTCCGGTTTAAAGAAGAGAAGGATTGGGGGGGGGGGGAAACACGATAGCGCTCTTCCAAGATTCGAGGGCCTCCTACAAGGATGAGGGGGGGGTCCACCTGTTCTCCAAAGCCCCCGAAGGCAGGACGAGAAGCAACGGATGGAAATCAAGCCAAGGCGAGGAACAACCTGGCACGAAGCAGAATTGCCGTATCCGTGTTCTTCCGTATTCTGTTGCGTCTGGACCGCAAACATGGCCACGTCATTTGCCTTAAATTGGCACCAGCGGAAAATGTGCGAACTGTACAGGGAAAGCCGACAGAAAAGCAGACTTGTCGTTCAGAGTTGAACTATTGGGGTTCTCTGAGCTCCACGGTTTCCTTGCAGACGTTTCAGGACCCAACTGGGTAGCATCATCAGTGCTAGAAGGGAGGGGGATTGTGGAGAGTGGGGGAGGAGGAGGAAGAGGAGGAGGAGGAAGAAAAGGATTGTGGAATCCTTGGGGCTTTCTAAACTTGGTCCTTTTCTTGCAGACATTTCATGACCCAACTAAGGAGCATCAGTGTTAGAAGGGGGGAGGAGGAGGAGCAGGAGGAAGGGAGGACAGGAGGAGGAGGAGGAGGAAGTAGAGAGGGAGGAGGACAAAGAGAAAAGGGAGAGAGGAGAGGAGAGGAGGAGAAAGGGAGGGCAACGAGGAGAGGGAGGGGAAGGAAGGGGAGGGCTGTGGGGTCCTGGGTGCCCTCTGAGCTGGGTGGTTTCGTTGCAAGACGTTTCATTACCAGACTAGGTCACATCATCAGTGCTAGAAGAGAGTGGTGTTTATGGAGGAGGAGGAGGACTGTGGGCTCCTTGGTCCTCTCTGAGCTTGGCTGTATTTTTTGCTGACGTTTCATGACCCAACCAGGGAACATCATCAGTGCTAGAAGGGAGTGGGGTTGGAGGAGGAGGAGGAAGAGGAGGAGGAGGACTGTGGGGTCCCTGGTGCCCTCTGAGCTGGGTGGTTTCCTTGCAGATGTTTAATGACCCAACTGGGTAACATCATCAGTGCTAGAAGGGAGGAGGAGGACTGTGGGGTCCTTGGTCCTCTCTGAGCTTGGCTGTTGTTTTTTTGCAGACATTTCATGACCCATCTAGGGAACGTCATCAATGCTAGGAGGGAGGAGGAGGAGGAGGAGGACTACTGTGGGGTCCTTGGGGCTCTCTGAGCTGGGGGGGTTTCCTTGCAGACGTTTCATGACCCAACTAGGGAAGGTCCTCAGTGCCAGAAGGGAGATGGGTTTGTAAACGGTGGGGAGGACAAGATGAAACGGATGGAAACTAATCCATCCCAGAACTGAGGAGCAATGTCCCGACAGTGAGAACCACTAATCAGTGGAACAACTGGCCACCAGAAGTGGTGGGTGCTCCCTCCCTCAGCGGAGGGGTTCAAGAAGAGACTGGGACAGGCACCTGTCTGGCACGGTGTAGGCCGGGTCTCCTGCCTGAGCAGGGGGCTGGACTAGAAGACCTCCCAGGTCCCTTCCAACTGTCGTTCTGAGGAACCCCTCCCTCCCTCCCTCCCACAGGCCTAGAGCTGTCCATCAACGCCAACACGGCGGACTTCGAGCTGGCGACCGAAGCGGGCCGGAGCCAGTCGCTCTGGTGCGCCCTTCAGCATCACGGCCAGGAGGAGGAATTGCTCTGGCTGCGAGGAGACGCAGAGGTGGAGCTGCAGGAGGGCAACCGACTGAACGCCAGCAACGTCTGCCTCTCCCCCGTCGGCCACGAGGACCACGGCGTCTCCTTCACCTGCCTGCTGGCCCGGGACAGATCCGTGCGGGTCTCCGTGCTGCTGAACGTCACCTGTGAGCTTTTGGAAAGAGAGTTGGATGGAGAACGCAAATGCCCACGCAAACTAGCGCGGGGGGGGGGGGCGGGGAAGCAGAAAAGGGATTTGTTTAAAAAAAGGAGGGAGGGAAGAAAATGAGACAGGGAGGGAGGGAGGAAGGAAGGAAGGAAGAAGAAGAAGCAGAAAGAGGAAGGAAGGAAGAAGGAGAGGAAGGAAGGAGAAGAAATGCTAAGGGGAAGGAAAGAAGGAAGGCAGGCAGGAAAGGAAGGAAGGAAGGAAGAAAAAGCAGTAGAAGAGGAAGGAAGGAAAGGAAAGAAGGAGAGAGAAAGGAAGGAAGGCAGGAAAGGAAGGAAGGAGAAGAATCAGTAGAAAGGGGGAGGAAAGAGAAGAAACGCTAAGGGGAAGGAAGGAAGGAGAAGAAACGCTAAGGGGAAGGAAAGAAGGAAGGCAGGAAGGAAAGGAAGGAAGGAAGAAAAAGCAGTAGAAAGAGGAAGGAAGGAAGGAAGGAGAAGAAACGCTAAGGGGAAGGAAGGAAGGCAGGAAGGAAAGAAGGAGAAGAAGCCGTAGAAAGGAACGAGGGAAGGAAGGAGAAGAAGCAGTAGAAAGAGGAAGGAAAGAAAGGAAGAAAGAAAGAAAGGAAGGAAGGAGAAGAAACGCTAAGGGGAAAGAAAGAAGGAAGGAGAAGAAGCCGTAGAAAGAGGAAGGAAGGAAGGAAGGAAAGGGGAAACAGGAGACGGAAAAAGAGGAGAAGGAAGGAAGGGAAAAAAAGGGAGGGAGGGAGGGAGAAGGAAGGAAAATGGGAGTGAAAAAGGAGAAGGAAGGAAGAAAGGCAAGAAAGAAATAGAGGGAGGGAGGGAGGAAGAAAGAAAAACAGAAAAATCTGCCCATTTCCTTTGCAGCAAAGGCAAGTACAATCACAGGAGTATCATTTTGTGTTCACTGTCACCCCTGGTTGGGGAGGGGGGGTCCGAGGAGGGGGGGGTCCCATTGCCCTAGAATTGGAGGCTGGCTTCCCTCCAGAGCCAAGTCAGCTCTTCTTTCTCCCCAACCACAACCACAACCACAACAACAAAAGATGATCGATCTTTAAATCCGACCAGAGAATTGTTTCTCAACCTCGGGCACACTTTAAACTCTTCTGGCCTTCAGCTCCCAGAATTCCCCAGCCAGCAAGGGCTGGCTGGGGAATTCTGGGAGCTGAAGGCCAGAACAGTTTAAAAGTGCCCCCCCTCGAGCTTTCAGAATCCCCGGATTAGTCCCTTTGGGATGGTTTGCATTTTCCCAACTTGGATCCGGCGGCAGGAAACGGGAACGTTGGTTTCTCCGCTGCCGTTTGACACCCCCCCTCCTACCGAGGCTACCCTGGAAAGGGCAACTGGGCTACCCTGGGGGGGGGAATCACCAAGCCCGGCCCCTCTCCGCTGACCCCTGTGCTGGCGCTCCGCAGACCCCCCCGCCCTGAGCGGAGAAGACCCTCCCGCCATCCCCGCGGAGTGGGACGTGACCCTCGATTGCCGGGTCAAAGCCAACCCCCCAGCTCAGCTGAGCTGGCTGAAGGACAACGAGCCGCTGAGCCTGGAGGACACCCGCTACTGGATTTTGCGAACCAGCGAGCTGTTCCAGCTGACCATTAAGCGACTCCAGCCGTCGGACAGAGGGATTTACACCTGTGTGGCTGACTCTCCGCTCGGATGGAGCCGGAAAGATTTCCACCTGGTCGTCGAAGGTGCTTCGGTTTATTCGTTTGTATCCCACCTCTACTCTTGACGCATACTAGCGATGAACGTATCCGACCTATCTCCCTCCTCCCCCCCCCCGATTTTCCCACAACAACGACCCTGTGAGGTGGGTCGGGCTGAGGGAGAGGGACTGGCCCAGAGTCACCCAGACAGCTTTTGTACCTAAGGCGGGACTAGAACTCACCATCTCCTGGTGATTGGCCCAGAGTCACCCAGCTGGTTTTCACAGCTAAGGCGGGAGTAGAACTCACCGTCTCCTGGTGATTGGCCCAAAGTCACCCAGCTGGCTTTCATGCCTAAGGGGGGACTAGAACTCACCATCACCTGGTGATTGGCCCAAAGTCACCCAGCTGGCTTTCACGCCTAAGGCGGGACTAGAACTCCCCGTCTCCTGGTGATTGGCCCAGAGTCACCCAGCTGGCTTTCACGCCTAAGGCGGGACTAGAACTCACCGTCTCCTGGGGATTGGCCCAGAGTCACCCAGCTGGCTTTCACGCCTAAGGCGGGACTAGAACTCACCGTCTCCTGGTGATTGGCCCAGAGTCACCCAGCTGGCTTTCACGCCTAAGGCGGGACTAGAACTCACCGTCTCCTGGTGATTGGCCCAGAGTCACCCAGCTGGTTTTCACAGCTAAGGCGGGACTAGAACTCACCGTCACCTGGTGATTGGCCCAAAGTCACCCAGCTGGCTTTCGTGCCTAAGGTGGGACGAGAACTCACCGTCTCCAGGTGATTGGCCCAAAGACACTCAGCTGGCTTTCATGCCGAAGGCGGGACTAGAACTCACCGTCTCCAGGTGATTGGCCCAGGAGACGGGACTAGAACTCGCCATCTCCTGGTGATTGGCCCAGAGTCACCCAGCTGGCTTTCGTGCCTAAGGCGGGACTAGAACTCACCATCTCCTGGTGATTGGCCCAAAGACACCCAGCTGGCTTTCATGCCAATGGCGGGACTAGAACTCACCGTCTCCAGGTGATTGGCCCAGGAGATGGGACTAGAACTTGCTGTCTCCTGGTGATTGGCCCAGAGTCACCAAGCTGACTTTCATGCCGAAGGCAGGACTAGAACTCAGAATCTCCCGCTTTCTATCCTGGTGCCTTAACCACGAAACCAAACCATTGTGACCCCCACCCCTGGCCCTGTCCATTGGGGTCTGTGGCTCGGCCAGCCAGGCTTCCTTATCCCAAGTTTGCCTTTATCTCCCAATCCTTCCTTTTTAAAAATGGACAGCCACTTGTCTGAAATGGTCTAGGGTCTCCAGCTTGAGCAGGGTTGGACTAGATGACCTCCAAGGTCCCTTCCAGCTGCATTATTCTGTAAAAGCACCAAAATCAAAGCAATAACAATCAGTCTTAGACTTATATACCGCTTCGCAGTGCTTTACAGCCCTCTCGTAAGCGGTTTGCAGAGTCAGCCTATTTGCCCCCAACAATCGGGGTCCTCATTTTACTGACCTCGGAAGGACAGAAGGCCGAGTCAACCTCGAGCCGGTCGGTATTAAACATCCTGGCTGTGGGCAGAGTCCCTGGCGCCCAAAAGGCTGGGGACCTCTGGTTTAACCAACTGCCGTGGTTCCCATAATGACTACTGCAAAAAAGTTCATAAGGCCACGCTGCGACCTGCCCGATGGCCAGCACAACTTAACGAACAGAATTCCAGCTTCAGTGGACAGTCGCAAGTAGAGGACTCCCTGTATTCCGATCCAGGGAAGGCGTCGCTTGCTGAATGCCTTTAATAAAGTGGGTCTTCCTGAACGGCGCCGCCATCTCTTTCTTCCCCCCGCAGAGAGAAAACTGCCTTTCCCCAACGAAGCCGTCATCGGCGCAGGGGTGGTCCTGTCGCTGATAGCGCTCTTCGGTCTCGTGGTTCGATGGGAGAAGATCGTACAGGTAGGAAGGGCCGCGGATTGCTCCGAGCCGTTCAGAAATATCTGCCAGGCGCGAAAAGAATCCGGGTCAGGCGAATTCTGAACACCAGTTCAGTTCCAGTTAAGCCGATTTAGTGCTCCTGCCTAAGCACAGGAGTAAAGGGACGCGGTGGCTGAGTGGGTTAGGACGCTGAGCTTGTCGATCAGAAGGTCGGCAGTTTGGCGGGTCGAATCCCGAGTGCCGCATAGCAGAGTGAGCGCCTGTTACTCGTCCCAGCTTCTGCCAACCTAGCAGTTCGAAAGCACGTAAAAATGCAAGTAGAAAAATAGGGACCACTACGGTGGGAAGGTAACAGCGTTCCGTGCGCCTTTGGCGTCTAGTCATGCCGGCCACATGACCACGGAGACGTCCTCAGACAAGCGCTGGCTCTTCGGCTTTGAAACGGAGATGAGCACCGGCCCCTAGAGTCGGAAACTCCCTATTTTTCTACTTGCATTTTTACGTGCTTTTGAACTGCTAGGTTGGCAGAAGCTGGGACGAGTAACAGGCGCTCACTCTGTTACGCGGCACTCGGGATTTGACCCGCCAAACTGCCGACCTTCTGATCGACAAGCTCAGCGTCTTAACCCACTGAGCCACCGCGTCCCTCTATTAGATAGATAGATAGATAGATAGATAGATAGATAGATAGATAGATAGACAGACAGACAGATAGATACATGCATACATAGATATGGATAGACAGATGGACGATAGATAATGATGGATAGATGGACAGACGGATGGATAGACGATAGACATGGATGGATAGATAGATGGACGATAGATAGGTAATGATGGATGGATAGACAGACAGACGGACAGATTCTTGTAATTGGCCATAACTTTGCGGGGCTGGAATCAGCCAAGTCACAAGTCTACACAAATTGAGGTAGAATTCAAACAAAAAATGTGCCTCCTGGGTCTTCTTTACCGTAATAGGACCTGATTGTTCTTTCTACAGGCCGAGATGTAGCCTGTGCAGTGAAAAGCCTGGTGTGTGTGTGCGTGCGCGCGCGCATGCGTGCATGCTTTTTCTTATTTTTACGAAGTGGTGCTGTCTTGGATGTGACCCGGGTGTCACGTGGTGGCTTGCTTACTTTTGAAAACCAGGTCTCTCCAAGGTTATGGAGAACCACGTTCTAAGTTGGCTTAGCCATCAGGAGGTGCTGCTGTTGCTTCAGTCCTGGTGCACACGCGCGCACGCGCGCGCACACACACACACACACACACACACACACAAACACAAAAAACAGGAAGGAGCTGTCAACCCCTCCTGGCCCTCAGGCTGGTTTCCTAATTGCAGAAATGCAGCCCTGTCAGGTAGATAATGGGCTTGGTGCGGTGGCTTCGGTGGCTTCACGTCTGCCCAACATCTGTGGGGAGGAGTGGCAGAGCCTGAGTGGCTTCTGCCCACTTCCTCTCACGAGGGCCTTGGGCCAGGAGGAAGTGGAGCCCCAGATGGGCGTCTTTAAAGTCGGCCTTCAGGCATTCGGGACCACCGAGCGATTGCCAGGGCAGGGAAGTGGGGAGGGAGTTATCCTGCCAACCAAACTGAGCAAAAGCCTAGGGCAGGGGTCTTCCTTTTAGGACTTCTGGACTTCAACTCCCAGAATTCCTCAGCCAGGATGTTTTAAGACAGGGGTCTTGTGTGGACTTCAAATCCCAGAATTCCTCAGCCAGGATGCTTTAAGGCAGGGGTCTTCCCACTTGGCCCTTTTAGGACTTGTGGACTTCAACTCCCAGAATTCCTCAGCCAGGATGCTTTAAGACAGGGGTCTTCTGTGGACTTCAACTCCCAGAATTCCTCAGCCAGGATGCTTTAAGGCAGGGATCTTCCAACTTGGCCCTTTTAGGACTTGTGGACTTCAACTCCCAGAATTCCTCGGCCAGGGTGCTTTAAGACAGGGGTCTTTCCACTTGGCCCTTTTATGACTGGTGGACTTCAACTCCCAGAATTCCTCAGCCAGGATGCTTTAAGGCAGGGATCTTCTGTGGACTTCAACTCCCAGAATTCCTCAGCCAGGATGCTTTAAAGCAAGGATCTTCTGTAGGCTGAGGAATTCTGGGAGTTGAAGTCCACAGGTCATAAAAGGGCCAAGTTGGAAGACCCCTGGCCTAGGCCAACACACCCATCCTAAATGCCCAAGCCCCTTTTGGAGGGAGATGGGTGCTTTAAATTTATATGAAATGTGAGGACTAGCGCTGATGATGTTACCTAGTTGGGTCATGAAACGTCTGCAAGAAAAGCACCCAGCTCAGAGAAGCACGCAAGACCCCCACAGTTCAATCCTAAACTACAAGTATTCTCGTTTATTAATATAAAATGTAAATAAATAACCTTGATATTGTGCCAAAAGAGTCACTCATGGAGGGATTTGAGCTGTTTCTCACTATGGAAATTAATTCTTTCTCTTTCCTTTCCTTCCTTCCTTCCTTCCTTCCTTCCTTCCTTCCTTCCTTCCTTCCTTCCTTCCTTCCTTCCTTTTTCTTTCTCTCTCTCTCTCTTCCTCCATTCCCTTCCCCTTTTCACTTTTCTTTCTTTCCCCCTTCCCTTTTTCAGTTTTTCCAAAAGCGTTTAAAGAAAACGGATTCTCCAAGCCACACCGCACTGTAGGTATTTCTGATATTACTTCTTATTCGTGTCTTTAATAATAATAATAAAGTTGGAAGGGACCTTGGAGGTCATCTAGTCCAACCCCCTGCTCAGGCAGGAAACCCTAGACCATTTCAGACAAATGGCTGTTCGGTCTCTTCTTAAAAACATCCAGTGTTGGAGCACTCACCGCTTCTGGAGGCAAGGAGTTCCACAGGTTAATTGTCCTCACTGTTGGGAAGTTTCTCCTTAGTTCTAGGTTGCTTTCTCAGGGAAAAAAAAAACCCCAGTCCTGACAAATGCAATCAGATGTTAACATTTCTATTTTACAGGCAGAAAATAGAAAAAGCAGCTTTATTTCTTAAGAGAGGTAGTCCTTGGATTACACACCTTCCTTTAGCGATCACTTGAAATTACAACAGCCCTAAAAAAATAGCTTACGAACGGTCCTCGCACTTACGACCGTCACAGCATCCCCACCACCACGGTCACATGTTCAAAACTTGGGCGCTTGGCAACTGGTATGTGATTACAGTGGTTGCAGCATCCTTGGGTCACGTGATCACTATTGCAACCTTGCCAGTTGGCTTCTGACCATCATACAGTAGTTGATGGGGGAAGAATGGATTCACTTAATGACCGTGCAATTCACTTAACAACTGCGGGAATTTGCTTAATATCCACGGCGGGGGAAAAAAAAGGTGGTAAAAATCAGGCTCAGCTTCCTTAACAACTGTCTCGCTTAGCAACAGCAGTTCTGATCCCAATTGCAGTCGTAAGTCGAGGACTGTCTCTAATTGGTAGTTGGGTTCAGGGAGTCTTTGACTTACGACCACAACTGAGCCCCAAATTTCTGTCGCTGAGCGAGGCGGTTGTGAAGTGAATTTTGCCCTGTTTTGCGACCTCTCCCCACCGTCGTTAAGTGGATTGCTGCAGCTGTTGAGTTAGTCGGACGGTCGTTAAGTGAATCCAACTCCCCCGTTGACTTGGCTTGTCAGAAGGTCGCAAAAGGGGATCACGTCACACACACACACACACACACACACACACACACACACAGCCCCGGGGACGCGGTGACCATCATAAACGGGGGCCGATTGCCAAGCGTCTGAATTTGGTCACATGACCCACGGGGACGCCGCGACGGTCGTAAAGTGTGAAAAACGGTCCTAAGTCCTAAGTCAAGGACGACCTGTATACATTTCATATCCCACGTATTAACCACATTGCCACCAGGAGTTCACAGCCACATAACCGCTTCAAATCTTACGATTTTTTTTTTTTTTTGCAGCAGTTGTTAAGCGACGGTTAACAACTGGAAAAAATTCAGAGAAGATCAACTAAGGTGATCCAAGGCCTGGAGACCAAAACATACGAAGAACGGCTGTAGGACTTGGGTTTGGCTAGTCTAAAGAAAAGAAGAAATAGGGGAGACATGATAGCAACGTTCCATTATTTGAGGGGGCTGCCCCGAAGAGGAGGGGGTCCACCTATTCTCCAAAGCACCTGAAGACAAAACAAGAAGCATCGGATGGAAACTAATTATTGTAATTTTTAATTGGGCATTGTTTAATCTCTTTTTAATTTTTGTATTGTTATTTATATATGCCCTGTTAACCGCCCTGAGTCCTTCGGGAGAAGGGCGGTATACAAATTGAATTAATAATCATCATCATCATCATCATCATCATCATCATCATCATCCAGGAGAGAAGCAACCTGGAATTAAGGAGAAACTTCCTAACAGGGAGGACAATTAACCAGTGGAACAGCTGGCCACCAGAAGTGGTGGGCGCTCCATCACTGGAGGTTTTTAAGAAGACACAGGACAGTTCACTTGTCTGAAATGCTATAGTATCTCCGGCTTCAGCAACGGGCTGGACTAGAAGACCTCCCAGGTCCCTTCCAGCGCTATTCTGATTCTAATTCTGAAGGGCTCTTCTCCTGGATTCCCCCCTCCCTTCCCGGTTCACATTCCTTGACCGTTGGGGTCCGCAGCAGCCCCTTTCCTCCAGCAGAAGTGGGGCGGCCAGCCCCATTGGGCTGACACGGTTCCTTTGGTACCGTGGACCCATAACCAACATCTTGGAACTGGACCCAGCGGTGTTAGGGGACACTTTTGCACCCCTAAAGCACTCCACCTTCTGCATTCTGTGCCAGCTGTAGCTTCCGAAGACTCTTCAAGGGCAGCCCCGTGGCATTTGGGGCAGTGGCGTAGCGTGGGGGGTGCAGGGGGGGCCGGCCGCACCGGGCGCAACATCTGGGGGCGCGCGCTCGCACTCGCAGCTCTCTGCCCCTGCCTGGCTCACTCTCTCTCACTGCAGTGCTGGCTGTGCGAATCCGATCCGAGCCACCAGGTCGCCGCCCACTGTGGAGGGGGGGTGCCAGGCGTGCGGTGCGGAGAGAGAGCGAGGGACTATCTGGGGGAGGGACAGTGCAGCGGTGGAAGAGACTCGAATGCTAAAATCCACGGGTTAGGGGGCGCAAATTACTTGCCTTGCCCCGGGTGCTGACAACCCACGCTACGCCACTGATTTGGGGACCCAGGAATCGCCCTCTTTTCGGAAAGATCTTCTCCTGCCAGAAATCCTAGCGGTCCCGACTCTGCAAGGTGAACTTAAAATAGAATAGCAGAGTTGGAAGGGGCCTTGGAAGTCGACTAGTCCAACCCCCTGCTCTGGCAGGAAACCCTATACCGGTGGTGGCGAACCTATGGCACGCGTGCCACAGATGGCCCACAGAGCCCTCTCTGTGGTCACGAGCACCGTCGCCCCAGTGCTAGGCCTTCAGCTGGGTTTTATAAAACCTTTTCGCTTTGGGCCTCCGCCGCCGTGTGCAAAAAAAAAAAAAGGTTCAATCAATCAATTTCAACTTCTCACGGGGAAAAAAAAAGATCTCGCAAAGTTGGAATTGATTGAACTTTTTAGTCCCGCCCAGTCTGCCGTTACCACCGCAGCCACGACCACCCAACGGGCCACGCCCACCCGGCACCCGACGATACATACGTGGGTTTTGGGTTGCAGTTTGGGCACTCGGTCTCTAAAAGGTTCGCCGTCACTGCTATCCCATTTCAGACCAATGGCTGTCCAGTCTCTTCTTAAAAACTTCCAGTGTAGGAGCATTCACAGCTTCTGGAGGCCAGGAGTTCCACTGGTTAATTGTTCTCACTGTCAGGAAGTTTCTCCTTAGTTCTAGGTTGCTTCTCTCCTTGACTAGTTTCCATCCGTTGCTTCTTGTCCTGCCTTCTGGTGCTTTGGAGAATAGCTTGACTGCCTCTTCTTTGGGGCAGCCCCTGAGATACTGGAACGCTGCTGTCATATCACCCCTCACCCTTCTCTTCATTAAACTACACATCCCTAATTCATGCAACCGTTCTTCATACATTTTGGTCTCCCAATCATCTTTTTTTTGTTGTTCTTCTCTGCGCTTTTTCCAAAGTCTCGACATATATATATATATATATTTTAATAACGTG
The DNA here is from genome assembly GCA_024294585.1 of Vipera latastei. Lineage (NCBI taxonomy): Eukaryota > Metazoa > Chordata > Lepidosauria > Squamata > Viperidae > Vipera > Vipera latastei. Next base: position 368,021,391 of record CM044354.1, read on the forward strand.
GTGACCAAAACTGGATGCCGCTTTCCAGGTGTGGTCTGACTAAGGCTTACCAAGATAAAGGACCTCCATCTTTGGGGTGAGAGGTAAGGCAGCCCTGTTTTTGTCATGGTTGCAAAATGAAACCACGGTTCAACTCTCCGGCCTCCTGTTACATATTGCCAGACGAAGGTTCAAATGTCCTGGCTACTCACTGCCTCGTTTTCGTTGCTTTTGGTTTTAATTGCCTGCCTGCTGCCCAGAGTCGCGGTATAAGATGGGCAGCCCTGCCAAATTGCTTGAATTACTTTCTGGCAGCGCCCAAATAAAAGCCTGAAGGAGTTTATCGTTTAACCAAGCAAGTTTTTGAGCGGGGAAAAACAGAGGCGGTTTTGTTCTCTTCCGGGCTAACGTAAGATTTCAGTAAAGTATTATATTCTTGGTAAAATCATGTCTTTTTCTGGAAATGCCCTCTGGACAGTTGACAATATTCTTACCTGAGTGTCCAGGAATCAGCCCAAACTTTTTTATTATTATTATTATTATTATTATTATTATTATTATTATTATTATTATTATTATTATTATTATCTTTATTAAATTTATTATTTAAAACATTGGACACGGTACAAACGGACTGACATACCTTCTTGTCTACAATATTCATATATGTACACATAAAATACACTTAAGATACATATCGATTATATATAATACAATACTTAGAACAATCCACCAATCTATAAATTCTAATAGAGACCTTCCTTTTGTTCCCGCCAAAAATAAAATTTATTCCAAATTTTGTAGTAACCTGATTGGTCTTTATTTTTAATTTCCAAAGTTAATTTATCCATTTCTGCGCTATTATTATTATTATTATTATTATTATTATTATTATTATTATTATTATTATTATTATTATTTGTTTCCTTATTTACTTTATAGCTGGCAGTCAGAGTTACTTTAATACGTTTCCTTTCTTTTCTTTTTTTTCCTTAACAGGTGAAGGAATTCTTATTCTGGAGCAGCCTCAGAGGTGACCTGCGTGACTTCAGGTTGCAAATCTGGAAGGAAATTCGCAGCGTGGTCGCAGCTGAGCCATTGCTTTGATTTCTGACTGAAATAAATCAAATGTATAACTGATCCAGGCCCAAGCAACCTTGACATTTCTCACTGATCCACTTTCAAGCAACAATAAAACGTATCATTTATCCACCTTCAAAATAGATGCTCTCTTATCCCTTTGACTTAGTGACAGATTTGGGCTAATCGGGATTCAAAAACCACTCAGCAAACAACGAGCCAAGTTCTTCCATGTTTGTGCCAGCCCTCCGGAATCACCGCTATTAAGAAATACAGAGTTGCCGAAATGGGTTTGGTAAGGACTGGCTGATTAATGCTGCTCTAATTAGCCTGGAGACTAATGATTATCTCGTTTGTGCATCTGGAAAGAACCGAAAAAGTTGGCACAACTTTTATGCTGCTTTCTTTTCAGGGCTGCCGTCTTCTTAATGTGCGGACTAAAACAGGCACAGAACGGTTGCTGGAATTGGGTATGTCTAGTTTAGGGACGCGGTGGCTCAGTCCCCTGATCCTCTTTGCTGCTCTTCTCTGCCCTTTCCAGAGTCTCAACATCCTTTTTTACATGTGATCAATGTAAGTCCAAGGTCGCCTTGACCCGTCCTGGATGGGTTGTAGTTCTTCTGGGCCAGGTGAAAAGGTAACGAATTTAACAATGCAGGTGAAGTAGCTTGGCCAGCCTGCTGTGCTTTAATTGAGCTTGTCTCCTGATGATCAAAAGCCAGGAAGACAAAGGAGGAACCTGGAGGATGGTTATCACCAGGAGAGACTCATAAAGCAAGACCAAGCCTGACATCACCGGTGTGAGGGATGTTACCCAAGGGGTGTCCACAGATGGGTGTCAAACAAGAAGAACTGGTTGTCCCAACCCAAGAAAATACGGCCTGACAATGGTGAGACGAATGTCACAATCGCAAGGGAGAAGGTCTTCAAAGGAAATTGGTGCAGTCAAAAAGGGTGGATAGCGAAGAATCCTGGTGCCTCTGAAGGATTCAATGACCTTGAAAGACAAAGGCTTGTTGGAGGCATCTGGGTAAGATTAGAAGAGAAAAGAAAGAAAGAAAGAAAGAAAGAAAGAAAGAAAGAAAGAAAGAAAGAAAGAAAGAAAGAAAGAAAGAAAGAAAGAAAGAAAGAAAGAAAGAAAGAGGGAGGGAGGGAGGGAAGAAGGAAGGAAGAAGGGGAAGGAAGGAGGGAAGGAGAAAAAGAAAGGAAGAAGGAAAGAAAAAAGGAAGGAAGAAAAAGGAAAGAGAAAGAAGAAAAAGATTAGGAGAAAGAAAGGGAAGGGAAAAGGAAAGGAAGGAAGAAGAAAAAAGGAAGGAAGAAGAAGGAAGGAAAGAAAGAAAAGGAAGAAAGAAAAAAGGAAGGAAGATTAGGAGAAAGGAAGGGGAAAGGAAAGAAGGAAGGAAGAGAAAGAAAAAGAAAGAAAAAGAAAAGGAGGGAGGGAAGAAGGAAGGAAGAAGAAAAGGGAAGGAAGGAGGGAAGGAGAAAAAGAAAGAAGGAAAGAAAAAAGGAAGGAAGAAAAAGGAAAGAAAGAAGAAAAAGATTAGGAGAAAGAGGGAAGGGAAAAGGAAAGGAAGGAAGAAGAAAAAAGGAAGGAAGGAAAGAAACAAGGAAGGAAGATTAGGAGAAAGAAGGAAGGGGAAAGGAAAAAGGGAAGGAAGAGAAAGAGAAAGAAAGAAAGAAAGACAAGAAGCCAGCTGGCTGGGGAATTCTGGGAGTTGAAGTCCACGTCTCTTCAACTGGCCAGGGTGGAGAAACCCTGCTAATAAGGGTTTTAACTAAAACACGAGTAGCTACGTACAAAAGGAAGAGGATGGTTGGGCACAAGGCAAAGAGGGACGGGAGGAAAGAGAAGGCGGATCACGGAATCCTGCTTAACAGCCTGCACGTTTAGCCAGGAGCCGAAAAAAAGGCTCCAAAAACCTGGGAACTGCTTATGATCCCCCAGCAAATCAAAATAAACCTCAATTAAATCCGAAGGAGGTAACGGGTTGTTTCCCCCCCCCCCCAGAAGCCAGAAGGGACCCTAGAAGGGCGATGCCCAACCAAGGAAGCGCTTAGGAGCACAGATGGGAGCTGGAATCCCAGATCCACTGAAGAGTTGGTAGATTCCTAGGGCTGGGAGGGACCTTAAAGGTCTTCTGAATCAATCCAGCCCCCTTGTCCAAGGCTGGAGTCCTGATTCCATCCCGGACCAAATGGGTTTTCTTGAAGAGCCCCAGCGATGGAGGTTCCCTCGATTAAGTTGTTCAGTCAGGAAATTTCTCCTTAGTTCCAGGCTGCTTCTGTCTTTCATCAGTTTACCACCCACCGCCGCTTCCTTCCTTCCATTCTCTCTTTCCTTCCCATCGTTGTTCCTTTCTCTCCTTCCTTCCTTCCTTTCCTTCTTTCCATTTTCCCTTTCTCTCCTTCCTTTTCCCTTCCTATCGTTTTCCCTTTCGCTCCTTCCTTCCTCTCCTTCTTTCCTTCCTCTCCTCCCTCTTTTTCCCCTTCCCATCATTTTCCCTTTCTCTTCTTCCTTCCTCTCCTTCTTTCCTTCCTTTTTCTTCTTTCCTTCATTCCTTCCTCTTTCCTTTCTCTCCTTCCTTCCTTTCCTTCTTTCCATTTCCCCTTTCTCTCCTTCCTTTTCCCTTCCTATCGCTTTCCCTTTCGCTCCTTCCTTACTCTCCTTCCTTCCTATCGTCTTCCCTTCCTCTCCTCCCTCTTTTTCCCTTCCCATCGTTTTCCCTTTCTCTTCTTCCTTCCTCTCCTTCTTTCCTTCCTTTTTCTCCTTTCCTTCATTCCTTCCTATCTTTCCTTTCTCTCCTTCCTTTTTTCCTGTCATTTTTCCTTTCTCTCCTCCCTTTCCTTTCTCTCCTTCCTTCCTTCCTTCCCCCCATTTCCCCCTTCTCTCCTTCCTTTTTCCTTCCATTTCCCCCTTCTCTCCTCTACTTCCTTTTCCTTCCTTCTTTCCTTCCTTCCTAGCATTTTTCCTTCCTTTCTCTTTCCCTTCTCTCCTCTCTTCCTCCCTCCCTCCCTTTCGAAGCATAGGAATGGAAGGGACCTTGGAAGTCTTGCAGTCCATTCCCATTTCTTTCTACCATTCCACACAAGTGGCTGTCCAGCCTCTTCTTAAAAACCTCCAATGATGGGGCGCCCACGATTTCTGGTGGCAAGCTGTTCCACTGGTTAATTGTCCTCCCTGTTAGGAAGTTTCTCCTTAGTTCCAGCTTGCTTCTCTCCTGGATTAGTTTCCCTCCATTGCTTCCTGTCCTGCCCTCTATGGAGTACTATGGAGAATTGACAGACCCCCCCCTTCTCTCTGTGAGACCCCCCCAAGCAGAATAGAATGGAGCTGGAAGGGACCTTGGAGGTCTTCTAGTCCAGCCCCCTAATCGAGCAGGAGAACCTATAGCGTCTCAGACAGGTGACTGTCCAGTCTCTTCTTAAAAATCTCCAGTGATGGAGCGCCCACGATTTCTGGTGGCAAGCTGTTCCACTGGTTGATTGTCCTCACTGTCAAGATCACGTAAAGTATTAATACCACTTTACAAGACCTTGGTAAGGCCACACTTGGAATACGGCATACAGTTTTGGTCGCCACAATGTAAAAAAGATCGTGAGACTCTAGAAAGAGTCCAGAGAAGAGCAACAAAGATGATTAGGGGACTGGAGGATAAAACATATCAGGAATGGCTGCTGGAATTGGGAATGTCTAGTTTAATGAAGAGAAGGACGAGGGGAGACATGATAGCAGTCTTCCAATATCTCAGGGGCTGCCCCAAAGAAGAGGGAGTCAAGCTCTTCTCCAGAGCACCTGAAGACAGGACAAGAAGCAACGGATGGAAACTCATGAAGGAGAAGCAACCTGGAACTAAGGAGAAACTTCCTGACAGTTAGAACAATTAACCAGTGGAACTCCTTGCCTCCAGAAGCTGTGAATGCTCCAACAATGGAAGTTTCTAAGAAGAGACTGGACAGCCATTTGTCTGAAATGGTATAGGCTTTCTTGCCTGAGCACAGGGTTGGATTAGATGACCTCCAAGGTCCCTTCCAGCTTTATTATTATTATTATTATTATTATTATTATTATTAATAGGAAAGCAACTTGCTGGCTCTCCTTCAGAGTACAGATTTGCAAATTGCTGCCACCCGGGCGGCAGCGCCCACACAGAGGAGCCCTTGCAAAGGGAGAGGCCTCAGGATAAAAGGTTGCCTTGTTCCCAGCCTTGCACTCTATGCTGGGTGGAGAAGAACAATAGTGCACAGCCATAAAGGGCGTAATAAAGTTGCTTAATGTTCCCAAGACACAGCGCAGGCAACAGGTGGAAAAACTGCAGGGGCGTTGTGGCTGTTCCAGTTTGCCAGGGGATTTATGCTAAGGCGGAAAACGAAAGATTGATCTTTTAGCAATAAAAACTGTTTTAGTTTTTCTTATTCCATCCCAGTGTTCGTTTAGTTTGTTAATTTTAACATGCCTGGGATTCGCATTTTTAATCTTATCAAGGAATATGGCCTCACGAGACCGATGGTTCGTTGAGGTGCTTCCAAGAAAAAGGCAGCACGCAGGGATGCAATCAGATGAAGCTTTATTTAAAGATAGAGTAAAGGGAAAGAGTTCCCTGGCATGGAGGCATCCATGCCTGGATTGAGCTCATGGATCATTCCCAGAGGGAGCTTGAAGAAGAAAGCAACAAGAGAGAGAGCAGCCCCTGAGAAGAGGTTTTTATGGGGGTCCCCAGCCCCTCCCTTACCAATGAGAGTGAGGGGGCCGGAGGGCCATTAACTCTCTCCAATGGGGCTGCAGGGGCCAGAGACCCCTGACCCACCAGTGGGAGCAAAGATGCCTCTTTGCTCCCATCTGATGACCTTTTGGGGAACTGCCATGGCTGGCACAAAAACATCTAACAATATATATACTGTATATATATATATATATATATTAAGTGTTTGTTAAGTATTTAGAATACCTTGCTAGGCCCCAAACACGGGACAAATCTTATTTCCTGTTTCAGCCTAACCCAGGGGTCAGCAACCCGAAACAGCAAAAGAGTCACTCGGAACCGGTTCCGTCATACAGACAAAAAAGTGGGAGCCGCAAAACGTGCGCGCGCCTGTGGGCACGCACGCGCATGCGCAGAACAAGCAAAAACAATAGCATCAGTGTTGCCAAGGAGAAACAAATCTATATTATTTACCTGAAAGAAATACTACTTCTGTTCTCCCAAGTAATTTACATAGCAAAGACAAAGGCGTTTTTCTTTTCAAACTTCCATTTTCATAAAGGGAACATCCTAAATTTAGGAACCTGTTCCTTTTGGGTAAACATTAATTTTCGATGCGGCCCCCAAATCAGTCATGGTTCTTCCTCCCATTCTAAGCAATTTCCTTTACGGACAGCTCTCAAAATTCACAAGCTTGTTGCAGTTTTGTAAAATTGTAATTGCTCTGTTCCTTCCAAGAAACAACTAGGTTTTCAGATAGTAAACTGAGAAAGTAATTCAGCCAAAGTTCCAGAAAGTGGCACACATTTCGTGGAATACTACTAACCTCTGTGGACTTCTGTGTAAGCATACATGTACCCAGGCTACATGTCGGCAAAACTTTGAGAAAATGCAATGTAGTTAATTTAAGTTCTTAAGTTTGGAGACCTGCCGCGCTCGTCAAACACGGACGAACGCGGCAGGTCTCCAAACGGGACGGCGGCGGTTTGGAGAGTGCGCGTGCACCTCTCCAAACCTCTGCCGCAGGCAGCAGTTCTGCAAACTGTTTGGAGAGCTGCTGCCTTCGTCAAACATGGACGAAGGCAGCATCTCTGCAAACGGGGCAGTGGAGGTTTGGAGAGCTGCGCGCGCAGCTCCCCAAACCTCCGCCGGCGGCGGAGGACTGGGAGCCGCAGGAGACGGCTCAAAGAGCCGCATGCGGCTCCAGAGCCGTGGGTTGCCGACCCATGGCCTAACCCAAGGCCATCCACAGGCAGTAGTCACAGCAGTGAAAGCTCATATTTGTGTAAATTTTTTGGATTGCTAACAAAGAATTAAAGGGAGACTGATATGATCATTTCAAACTTATTTGTTCTCATCAGTCAGCCATACCCTTCTGAGATTCGAACCTGGGCCGATTGCACCTTAACCAATTGTTCTAACCTTTAGGCCACTGGCTCTTTCTCGCTAAGCCAGTGGCCTAAAGGTTAGAACAATTGCCTAAGGTGCAATCGGCCCAGGTTCGAATCTCAGAAGGGTATGGCTGACTGATGAGAACAAATAAGTTTGAAATGATCATATTGTTGCAGAATCAAGAGACTCAGACCCCGGAATCAAAAGAAGTTTGGTTTATTTTGCGCAAAAGGTTCAGAGCAAAAAGCAAAGGCAATATCTGAACACATTTTCAGGGAAAAGCAAGTACATATATAGTCTTCAAAAGCAGCAAAACACAGAAATGTAACTTACGAGCTCTGATTGGTTACATGAATTACAGCCCCCAACTCCCCCTTGTTGCTATTCTGAATTTAGCTAAATATCTTGCAACCTTGTCACAGGTGTCTTGCTTAAACTCAGTTCCTGGCACAATTTGTGGCTAGCTACAAGCGAGACATATGTGGTAACTAAACTTTGTGCTGGCCTACGAGGGGTGACCGACAGCTGAACTTGTGGTTTGGCATTTCTCCATTTCCTTGTTCCTCTTCTAACTAATACACACATTTTTCTTCATGCCTCACTTTTATGTCCTACCTCACTTTTATGACATGCAGCATTTTTATGTATTCTTTGTATCTTTCTTTATGGCCTGCCTCAGTATCAAGTCTCCCTTTAATTCTTTGTTAGCAGTCCAAAAAATTTACACACACATACACACATACATACAGGGACGCGGTGGCTCAGTGGGTTAGGACGCTGAGCTTGTCGATCGGAAGGTCGGCAGTTTGGCGGGTCGAATCCCGAGTGCCGCGTAGCAGAGTGAGCGCCTGTTACTCGTCCCAGCTTCTGCCCACCTAGCAGTTCGAAAGCACGTCAAAATGCAAGTAGAAAAATAGGGACCACTACGGTGGGAAGGTAACAGCGTTCCGTGCGCCTTTGGCGTCTAGTCATGCCGGCCACATGACCACGGAGACGTCCTTGGACAAGCGCTGGCTCTTCGGCTTTGAAACGGAGATGAGCACCGGCCCCCAGAGTTGGAAACGGCTAGCACGCATGTTTATGTATATATAAATAGAGAGAGAGAGAGACCTGGAGAGATAGATGACAAATAAATAATGGATAGATTGACAGATATTAGAAGATAAGATGATAGGTAGGTAGGTAGATAAATAGGCAAGCAGGCAGGCAGACAATTGATAGATAGACATGGAGAGATAGATAACAAAAATAGATAATGGATAGATTGATAGATATATTTAGAAGATAGATGATACAGAGAGAGAGAGAGACAGATGATAGATAACAGACAGATGAAAGATTTTATCCTTAGGAACCCTTTCCAGATCTGCCCCCTTTTCAGGCTGGCCCTTTCTATTTCCTCCCTACAAAACCCGCTCTCCCTCTCTCTAAGGCTCTCCCCACTCTGCTTCCCCCCCTCCCACCCCCCCCAACAACCTCGCGAGGTAGGCCATCTCGAGAAGACCCTGGTCCAGAGTGCCCCAGGCAGATTGCCCCGGGGGCCGAGCCCCTTCCCCACCACCAGCTTCCTGCATGGGCTGACAACATCCCCTCCCCTTTCCCTCCCCACCCCACTCCCACCCCGCTCGCGCCGGGGGGGGGTTGGTGGGAAAAAAATCGCGCGCGGTCCCTTTAAGCGCAGGCCCCGCCCTCCTCCCCCCGCCTCCCGCGCGAAGCCGGAGCGCGCCGCGCGGCCAGGATTGACCGCCGCCGCCCCCCGTCGTGGGGGCAACTTCCTGCTTCCGAGGCTATATAAGCGCCGCTTCCGGCGCCCGGCTGGTTGGTGGCGAGGCGGCGGCGGCTCTGCCCGGAGGGCTCGCGATGTGCGTCCCAGGTACGTTGCCATGGGGGCGACTCCGGGGTTGCCATGGGGACGGCCGTCGCCCCGGGAGCCGGGCGGGCGAGGGCTCATCCCGCGGGGACGAAGGACCAGCGTGCCTCTGAGCATGTGCAGCGTGCTTTCTCCCTCTAGCCCGCCTGCAGGTGAGGCGTGGGGGTGGGTGGCTGGGGGGCCCCGCTGAGTCTAAAAAAAGCAGAGCCTAAATCTTCATCTGCTCAAAATTTGGCTTTTCATTCAAATTTAAATCAGTGTTTTTTCCAAGCGGGTTGCTTTAAGAAGGAGGGGGAGGACTTCGACTCCCAGAATTCTGGGAGTTGAAGTCCCCCCCCCTCCCTCTTAAAGCAACCCGCTTGGAAAAACACAATTTTAAAGCAAACAAACCCCCTAACTTTGGGGCTCCGTGGGATGCTTGGGGCAGGCACAGTTTTGGGGTGCAGCAAAAATTTATTTATTTATTTTATTTATTTAATTTGTATACTGCCCTTCTCCCGAAGTTCTCAGGGCGGTGAACAGGGCAATAAATATTAAAATACAGAAATACAAAAATTAAGAAGAGATTAAACCATGATGCCCAATACAACAAATAAATTACATAAAAACGGTGATAAAACCCGAACCCATCAGACCAGGATGGGGGTGATTTGAGTGAGTGGGGACTCGGTGGACAGGATCCGACGCCATCCCATAATTGGGGCCGTCTGAATGCCAGTGGCGGAGAAATTACAGGCAGTCCTCGGCTTACAACCCTTCGTTTTGTGACCGTTCCAAGTTTGCAGCAGCAGCGGAAAAAGTGACCCGTTTTTTTCACACTTAACGACCATCGTGGTCGCGTGATCAAAATCCAGAAGCTTGGCCACTGACTCGTATTTGCGACGGTCGCAATGTCCTGGAAGGGTCATGTGACACACCCCCTTGCGACCTTCCGACAAGCAAAGTCAATGGGGGGGAAGCCGGATTCACTTAGCGACCATGTGACTGACTTAACACAGGCAGCGACTCGCTTAACGACGGTGGCAAGATAACTCGCAAAACGGGGCAAAACTCACTTAACAAATGTCTCGCGGAGCAACATCAATTTTGGACTCGGTTACACGTAAATTGAGGATAGGGGGGCTGGTTGTGACATCTTCATTTATCCTCCCCGAGTTTTTGTGGGTGTGAAATGGGTCCCGAATGAATAAGCAGCTTAATTTTATCAAATCCCATAATTTCTTATTTTTATTAACCCGCTTTGGAGCCGTCCCTCCCATCTCAGGAAATCCGGGGTGGGGGGAGAAAAAAAAAGAATATGCCACCCACCCCTCTTGAGTTTGGCCATTCCTTTTCCGAGTATTCAGGTTTTAAAATTATATCCCATGTTTGTTTGTTTTTTCCGGGCTATATTTGATGGTTTGCGATGCCTTTTTTTGGATGCCAACAAAGGAGAATATTTGTAGCTCAGGGTTGAACTGAGAGTGGTTTCCTTGCAGACGTTTCGTGAGCCAAACTAGGTAACGTCATCAGGGCTGGTTTTGGGGGGGATTGTTTCATTTTTTAACTCTACAAATCAGCCATGTTGATCAGAGGGACAGCAGCTCTGTAACTTAGAGAGGTTAATAAATATTTGGGAATTGCTCTTTGTCCTGGTTATTTACGGGGGTGGCACTTTTTAAGAGCTGCACAAAAGGGATTGTGACACGTAAGACGATCCTACGAGCAGCGGAAGCCACCACCGTAAGAGCAGAATAAATCATTGGCGGCCTGAAGGTGGGGCCACATAAATGCCACATTTTTAGCCCCACCACTGTAGGTTAAACTTTCGCCTGCAGCAGAATTAAATTTCTCAACCGGCTTTGCAACGTCTTTGTTGCGATGCCAGCGAGAGAATTCGCCTGGGACGTTTCCTGTCTGTAAGCAACAGCGAGGAGGACTCCCAAGATGGGAGTAATTTTCCAAAGTGCAGCTTTGCCCTCGTGTGACCGTCTTTATTAAGTTGTAAGATTTTTGGCCACCACAGTGTTAAAAAAAATGTTGAGACTCTAGAAAGAGCGCAGAGAAGAGCAACAAAGATGATCAGGGGGATGGAGGCTGAAATATACGAAGAACGGTTGCAGGAATTGGGGATGTCCAGTTTAATGAAGAGAAGGACTGGGGGTGACATGGACTAGAAGACTCCCCCCAAGGTCCCTTCCATATTCTATTCTATTCCATATTCCATATTCTATTCTATATTCTATTCCTATTCTATTCTACTTTCTCTATTCTCTATTCTATTCTATTTATTCTATTCTATTCCATATTCCTTATTCTATATTCTATTGTATAGTCTATTCTATTCCTATTCTATTCTACTTTATTCTATTCTATTCTCTATTCTATTTATTCTATTCCATATTCCTTATTCTATATTCAATTCCTATTCTATTCTACTTTCTCCTATTCTATATTCTATATTCTATTCTATATTCTATATTCTATTCCTTATTCTATTCTATAGACTATTCTATTCCTATTCTATTCTACTTTCTCTATTCTATACTCCATTCTATTCTATATTCTATTTATTCTATTCCATATTCCTTATTCTATATTCTATATTTTCTTGTTGTTGTTACTTGCAAAGTTGTGTCCGACCCATCGCGACCCCATGGACAACGTTCCTCCAGGCCTTCCTGTCCTCTACCATCTTCTGGAGTCCATTTAAGCTCACGCCTCCTGCTTCATCTATATATATCTATATATTCTATTCCTATTCTATTCTACTTTATGTATTCTATTCTCTATTCTCTTCTATTTTCTATTCTGTATTCTATTCTATTCTATATTCTATTTTCTATTCTATTCTATTTTCTATTCTATATTCTATTCATATTTGAGGGACTGCCCTAAAGAAGGGGTATGTGTGTCAGGCTATTCTCCAAAGCACCTGAAGGCAGGACAAGAAGCAACAAATGGAAATTAAGGAGGGAAGCAACCTAGAACATAAGGAGGAATTTCCAGTTCGTACGATTAACCAGTAGAACTTGCCTCCAGAAGTTGTGGGTGCTTCATCACTGGAGGTTGTCAAGAAGAGATTGGACAAACATTTTGGTATATAGGGTCTCCTGCCTGAGCAGGGGGTTGGACTAGAAGACCTCTTAAGGTCCCTCCCAACTCGGTTGTTCTGTTCTTATCTGCATTAATAGAGGGATAGAATTAAGGTCAAGCGAAGTCCTAGTACTGCTTTCGAAACTTTTTTTTAGTAAAACCACGCTTGGAATACTGCATCCAGTTCTAGTCACCCCCAAATCCCCCCCCCAAAAAACTTTGTGAAAGAGTGCAGAGAGGAACAAGAAAAAGTGATAAGGGGGCTGGAGGATAAAATGTACGGAGTTGCAGGGATCGGGTACGTCTGGTCTAGTGAAAAGAAGGACCAGGGGAGACATGATAGCATCTTTCCAACATTTGAGGGGCTCCTACAAAGATGGGGTGTGGGGTGGGGTGTCAACCTATTTTCCAACGCACCAAAAGGCAGGACGAGTATACTTAGTGTACATTTAAAATGACGATAAAGTTATTCTATTCTAATTCTGTATTCTACTCTATTCTCTATTGTATTCTATTGTATTCTATCCTGTAATTCTATTCTATTCTATTCTGTTCTATTCTAATCTAATATTATTCTATTCTATTCTAATTCTATTCTCTTTTACTCTATTCATTCAATTGTTTTTAATTTTTGTAACTTGTTGTATTGTTTTTTTTTAAAAAAAAAAACACCTTGTGAACCGCCCTGAGTCCTACGGGAGAAGGGCGGTATATAAGTCTAATAAAATAAAATAAAATAAAATAAATAAATAAATAAACTAACCCAGGATAGAAGCAACCCTGGAATGAAGGAGAAACTTCTTCCCGACATTGAAATCCATTAACCGGTGGAACCGCTTGCCACCGGAAGTTGTGGGCACTCCCATTGCTGGAAAATGCCGGACAGCCGTTTGTCTGAAACGCTATATAGGTTCTCCTGCTTTGAGGGAGGGGGGGGGTTGGACTACAGGACCTCCGAGGTGCCTCCCAACTCTTATTCCGTGTTTTCTTTTTTTTTTCCCCTTTTTCGTTATACAGGATTGAGCCTCAAAAAGTCCTCCGCGTTCCTCAAAGCTTTGAAAGGGGAGCCTCGTTACGTCTTGGCCCAGAATGTGGCGACTTCGACAGACTTCCTGGATGGAAGTCTGGACCGGGAGGTGGTGCAAAACAGCCTGCAAGTCTTTCAGCACGCCGTCCCGGCCGAAGGGAAGCCGGTCACCAACCAAAAGAATTCAGGTAAATTTCTCCCCCCCTCCAATCGCCTGCTACAGCTCTCATCCTTGATTTACAGCCATCGTTGAGCCAAAAGGTTCCGTCACTAAGCGAGACAGTTGTTAAGCGAGTTTTGCCCCATCCCCTACCTTGGCCGGGTTGTTAAGTGAATCACTGCAGCTGTTAAATGAGTAACTCGGGCGTTCAGCGAATCTGGCTTCCCCCATTGAGTCTGCCGGTCGGAAGGTCGCCAAAGGGGATTGCTTGGGACACAGCAGCGGTCGTAAGTACGAGTCAGTTGCCAGGGGTCTGCCTTTCGATCACCTGGCTGTGGGGATGCTGCAGCAGTGGTCAAGTGTGAACGACGGTTGCAAATCTGGTTTTGTTTTTTATTTTTTTCAGCGCCGTTGTAACTTTGAACGGTTGCTAAGCGATGCGTCGTAAGCCAAGGACTATCTGCAATGTCACTTGGGCAGCTGTTTATACACCTGCTGAGACTGGGGTCTACCTGGAGAGGAGGGGAGGGGGCTCCAGTTCCGAGAAAGGAGATTTTGTGATTTTATATGTGTGTGTGTGTGTGTGTGTGTGTGTGTGTGTGTGTGTCTGTAAATTTTTTTGGCTTGCTAACAAAGAATAAAGGGAGACCAATATGATCATTTCAAACTTATTTGTTCTCATCAGTCAGCCATACCCTTCTGAGATTCGAACCTGGGCCGACTGCGTCTTAAGCAGTTGTTTTAACCCCTAGGCCACAGGCTCTCTCTCTCTCTCTGTTAGCTGAGAAGCAAGGGAGATATGTGTTAAATGTTTGTTAATGGCCTTGGGCTAGGCTGAAACAGGAAATAAGATTTGTCCCGTGTCTGGGACTAAGCAAGTGTATTCTGAATGCTTAACAAACATTTAACACATATCTCCCTTGCTTCTCAGCTAACAAAGAGAGAGAGAGAGAGCCTGTGGCCTAGGGGTTAAAACAACTGCTTAAGACGCAGTCGGCCCAGGTTCGAATCTCAGAAGGGTATGGCTAACTGATGAGAACAAATAAGTTTGAAATGATCATATTGGTGTCCCTTTATTCTTTGTTAGCAAGCCAAAAAAATTTACACAAATATGAGCTGTCACTGCTGTGGCTACTGCCTGTGGATGGCCTTGGGTTAGGCCAGGGGTCAGCAACCTAAAACAGTGAAAGAGCCACTCGGAACCGGTTCCCTCACAAAAGGAAAAACTGGGAGCCGCAAAAAATGTGTGTGCATGTGCGTACATGCACGCATGCGCAGGAAAGGGTTTGACTGAAGAGTGGAGCCAAGGCGAGATATGCACCTACCCTGCATATTTGAATTGATTGGTTGAACTTTTTTAGTCCCACTTTTTTTTTTTTTTTGGACTGCACATGGCAGAGAACTGGGAGCCACAGGAGATGTCTGAAAGAGCCGCATGTGGCTCCGGAGCCGTGGGTTGCAGACCTGTGGGCTAGGCTGAAACAGGAAATAAGATTTGCAAGTGTATTCTGAATGCTTAACAAACATTTAACACACACACACACACACACACACACACATATATATATATATATATATATATATATATATATATATATATATATATATATATATATATATATATATATATATAGATGGATAGATAGATAGATAGATAGATAGATAGATAGATATAGATACACACACACACACACACACACACACACACACACACACACACACACACAGAGTTTTTATAGCCAGCCATCTTTATCCATCAACTCTGGGAGGCTGAGAGCTCAAAGTATATTACAACATTAAATCCATTTAAACCAATTAAAAACATCCAGCGTGAATGTAGGCAGCAGCTGAGATAATTAACCAATTAAGAGTTATTAAGAAACAGGGCCCTGGATATGTTCAGCGCCCCGGGCTTGGGGAAGCCAGCCACGTTTTAAAAGCCTTAGGGAAGGTGCTTGACAAAAAACCAAGCCCCAAATTACTCTCGCTAGGTGAGTTAAGCCCCATTTCTGGGCTTTTCCCAGAAGTCACCTGTGCTTTCCTTGTTCCCCCCCCCCCTCTGAAAACTTTTCTCATCCAAGAAGCTTCTTCCATTCTTCAGCCTCCTTCTCCTTTCTTTCTTTCTTTCTTTCTTTCTTTCTTTCTTTCTTTCTTTCTTTCTTTCTTTCTTTCTTTCTTTCTTTCTTTCTTTCTTTCTTTCTTTCTCTTTCCATCTCTTTCTTTCTCTCTTTGTGTCTTTTTCTTTTTCTGTTGCCATGGAAAGAGAAAGAAAAAGAAAAAGAAAGAAAGAGAAAGAAATCGACAGGGCAACAGAAAAAGAAAATTTCTTTCTTTCTTTCTTTCTTTCTTTCTTTCTTTCTTTCTTTCTTTCTTTCTTTCTTTCTTTCTCTTTCCATCTTTCTTTCTCCCTTTGTGTCTTTCTTTTTTTTCTGTTGCCCTGTCCGTCTGTCCCCTTTCCTTCCTTCCTTCCTTCTTTCTTTCTTTCTTTCTTTCTTTCTTTCTTTCTTTCTTTCTTTCTTTCTCTTTCCATCTCTTTCTTTCTCTCTCTCTTTGTGTCTTTCTTTCTTTTTTTTCTATTGCCCTGTCCGTCTGTCCCCTTTCCATCCTTCCTTCCTTCTTTCTTTCTTTCTTTCTTTCTTTCTTTCTTTCTTTCTTTCTTTCTTTCTTTCTTTCTTTCTTTCTCTCTCTCTCTCTCTCTCTCTCTCTCTCTCTCTCTCTCTCTCTCTCTCTCTCTCTCCCGCACCCCCCTCTGGTAGAACTGAAGAAGCCTCTTGGAATGAGAAGCGAAACATTTTCCGAGGAAAGCAGGAAAGTCCACTCTGCCTTCTCGGGAAAGGACCCCCGGGACTTCTTCCTCTGTTTTCCTCGGAGCTTAAATCCTTCCGCCTTCCCCCCCCCTCCCCCCCTCCTCTTCCTCAGGACGCTGCTGGATCTTCTCCTGCCTGAACGTGATGCGCCTGCCCTTCATGAAGAAGCTCAACATCGAGGAGTTCGAGTTCAGCCAGTCCTACCTCTTCTTCTGGGACAAGGTGGGCCGCGTCAGCTTCCCTTGCTTGCCTGCAGGGAGTCCTCGACTTACGACCGTTCCTTTAGCCACCAAACTTAAGTGTGCACCACTGAAACGAGGGACTCGCACTTACGACCCTCGGTTGCATCCTCACGGTCACGTGGTTGCCATCCACAAAGTCGGCCGTGGTATGTACAGGCCGTCCTTGGCTTACAATGGCTCACTTAGTGACCGTTTGAAGTTACAGCGGCCCTGAAAAAGGACGACTTCTGACCGTTTTTCACACTTACGACCATTGCAGCATGTGATTTGCATTCGGACACTTGACGACTGACTGACATTTACGACGATTGCAGCGTCCCGGGGGGAGGGGGAGATCACCTGATCCTCTTTTGCGGCCTTCTGACAAGCAAAGTCTATGGGGGGAAGCCGGATTCGCTTAACGACGGTGCGACTTAATTAACGATGGCAGTGATTCGCTTAACGGTGGCAAGGAAGGTCGTAAAATGGGGCAAAACTCACTTAACAACCGTCTGGCTTAGCAAGAGAAAAATTGGGCTCCCTTGTGGTTGTAAGTCAAGGACTACCTCCATTTATGACGGTCATCGGAACACGAACTGCAACCTCCCTAGACAGCTTCTCAGAACGTCCGTGGGAGGAGCCGGATTCATTTAGCGACCAAGCGATTGACTTAATATTTGCCGCAAGTTGCTTAAACAGCCGTGGCCAAAACAAAAAAAACAAGAAAAGCTCATAAAATTGGGCATGGCTCGCTGAACAATTACCTTGCTTAGCAACGGAAATTCTGGTCGTAAGTCAAGGATTACCTGTATATGGCTGAAGGCGGCAATCGGAAATTACGATAGGAAATTGCCAAGAGGGAAAGCGAAAAAAAATGTCACGGAAAACCCAAATGTCGACATACAATGCTGGGTGGTGGTTCCCAGTGACCCCTTTCTAGGACTGTCCTAACTCCGATGGTGCTACCTAGGTGGGGAATGAGCTCTCTGCAAGGATAGCCCCCTCCCTTCTAGCTCTCCTCCCCCCCACCTCACCTCACTCTTCTATCACTGACGATGCTACCTAGTTGGGTCATGAAATGTCTGCAAAGAAACATTTTTATTTATTTATTTATTTATTTTTAATCCCAGTTATATCCCACCCTTCTCCGAAGACTCAGGGCGGCTTACAATTTAAAGCACAAATCAAATGTGCTTAGCAATAGCCTTCATTCTATGTATATGCCTGCTTAGTAGGGCTTTCAGGGGCCCCCCTCCCAAGCGGCATTATTACAAAGTCAGCTTATTGCCCCCAACAATCTGGGTCCTCATTTTACCTACCTCGGAAGGATGGAAGGCTGAGTCAACCTTGAGCCTGGTGGGACTCGAACCTGCACTAATTGCAGGCAGCTGGTGTTACTTAAGGAGGCATTAGCCCACTGCTCCACCAAGGCTCCAAACATCCCAGCTCAGAGAGCACCAAGGACCCCTCAATCCTCCCCCTCCTCCTCCTCCTCCTCCTCCTCCTCCTCCTCCTCCTCCTCCTCTTTCTCCGCAAACCCCACTCCTTCTAGCACCAATGATGTTCCCTAGTTGGGCCAAGAAACATCTGCAGCCAAGGACTCTGGAGGAGGAGGAGGAGGAGGAGGACTGTGGGGTCCTTGGTGCCCTCTGCACTCGGTTCTTTTCTTGCAGACCTTTCACGACCCAACTAGGGAACGTCATCAGTGCCAGTAAGGGGCAGGGGTTTGCCGCCAGGGGGTGTCCTGGCGGCTTGCCCCTGGCTGGCGTGGGATAAAAATGCCAGTCTCCACATCTGGCTGACCACCTGTCATAACCACAAGGGAAGGACACGGTGACGCTTGGGGCCGTGCAGACAGAAGGACTTCGGGGTGGGGTGGGGGTGGGGAGAGGTCCAGCCATGCCGACTTTTGGGGTGTAGCAGCAGCCGAGCAGGGTGGTGTTCTGACGCTGTTCTCCTCTGCCCGGACCCCCAGATTGAGCGCTGCTACTACTTCCTCCACGCCTTCATCGAAACCGCGCAGGAGCCCGTCGACGGACGGCTGGTCCAGTTCCTGCTCACCAACCCGTCCAACGATGGCGGCCAGTGGGATATGCTGGTGAACCTCATTGGTAAGGAAAGCCAGAGCCTTGGATCTGAGGCAGGGGTAGGCAACCTTGGACCCCTCCATGACTGGTGGACTTCAACTCCCAGAATTCCTGAGCCAGCATGGGGGAACTATGGTTCCCTTCATGACTGGTGGACTTCAACTCCCAGAATTCCTGAGCCTGCATGAAGGAACTATGGCCCCTTCATGACTGGTGGACTTCAACTCCCAGAATTCCTGAGCCTGCATGAAGGAACTATGGCCCCTTCATGACTGGTGGACTTCAACTCCCAGAATTCCTGAGCCTGCATGAAGGAACTATGGCCCCTTCATGACTGGTGAACTTCAACTCCCAGAATTCCTGAGCCAGCATGGGGGAACTGTGGCCCCCATCATGACTTGTGGACTTCAACTCCCAGAATTCCTGAACCAGCATAGAGGAACTATGGCCCCCTTTATGAGTTGTGAACTTCAACTCCCAGAATTCCTGAGCCAGCATGGGGGAACCATGGCCCCCTCATGACTTGTGGACTTCAACTCCCAGAATTCCTGAGCCTGCATGAAGGAACTATGGCCCCTTCATGACTGGTGAACTTCAACTCCCAGAATTCCTGAGCCAGCATGGGGGAACTATGGTCCCCTTCATAACTGGTGGACTTCAACTCCCAGAATTCCTGAGCCAGCATGGGGGAACTATGGCCCCTTCATGACTCATGGACTTCAACTCCCAGAATTCCTGAGCCAGCATGGCTCAGCATGGAAACCTCTCCCATTCCCCTCAGCATGGCTGGCTCAGGAATTCTGGGAGTTGAAGTCCACCAGTCATAAAAGAGCTAAGGTTGCCTACCCCTAATCTGGGAGGGTAGGTGGGTTGCTTTGGGTGTCCCAGGGGCCCCTGGGAGTTGGCGCAGAGGCCTCTGCTTGAGATGACCATCCTGGTTCGACCTCGACTTACGACCCCAGTTGATCCCAGCATCAAGCCAGAGACAGTGGCTGGGTGAGTTTTGCCCCACTTAACGACCCGTCTTGCCGCCATTGCTCAGCGAATCTCGGTCGTTGTCAAGTGAGTCACACGGCCGCTAAGCGAACCCAGCTTCCCCCGTGGACTTTGGTCCTTGGAAGGTCGCCAAAGGGGATCGTGTGGTCCCTGGGGACGCCGCGACCGTCGTAAGTGCGAACCGGTTGCCAAGCGTCTGATTTTGATCACGTGAACCACGGGGACGCTGCAATGGACGCAAAGCGGGAAGGACGGTCCTATGTCGCTTTTTCCAGCACCGGTGTAACTTTGAGCGGTCACTAAACGGACGGCGGTGAGCCGAGTGCTCCCTCTACCACGACCTGAGCAGTGGAGGCGGCACAGTCTTCCTCTCCTCCTCCTCCTCCTCTTCCTCCTCTCCTCCCCCTCCTCCTCCTCCTCCTCCTCCCTTCTAGCACTGGTGATGTTCCCTAGTTGGGTCACGAAATGTCTGCAAGAAAACCACCAAAGTCAGAGAGCACAAGGACCCCACAATCCTCCTCCTCCTCCTCCTCCTCCTCCTCCATCCGTCGCTTCTTGTCCTGCCTTCAGGGGCTTTGGGGAATAGGTTGACCCCTCCCCTCTTCTTTGTGGCAGCCCCTCAGATATTGGAAGATTGCTTTCATGTCTTCCCTGCTCCTTCTTTTCAATAAAGTACCTTCTCCTTCTCCTCCTGCAAACCCCCCACCCTTCTAACACTGAGGATGTTCCCTAGTTGGGTCATGAAACGTCTGCAAGAAAACAACCCAGCTCAGAGAGCACCAAGGACCCCCACAGTCCTCCTCCTCTCCTCCTCTTCCTCCTCTCCTCCTCCTCCTCTCCTCCTCTTCCTCCTCCTCCTCCTTCTCCTCCTCCTCCTCCCTTCTAGCACTGATAATGTTCCCTAGTTGGGTCATGAAATGTCTGCAAGAAAACCACCCAGCTCAGAGAGCACCAAGGACCCCACAGTCGTCGTCGTCTTCCTCCTCCTCCTCCTCCTCTTCCACAAACCCAACTCTCTTCTGGCACTGAGGATGTTCCCTAGTTGGGTCATGAAACGTCTGCAAGAAAATAACCCAGCTCAGAGAGCACCAAGGACCCCACAGTCCTCTTCCTCCTCCTCCTCCTCCTCCTTCTTCCATCTTCCTCCTCCTCTTCTCTTCACACCCCACTCCCTTCTAGCGCTGATGTTCCCTAGTTGGGTCACAAAACGTCTGCAAGAAAACCACCCAGCTGAGAGAGCACCAAGGACCCCACAGTCCTCCTCCTCCTCCTCCTCCTCCCTTCTACCACTGATGATGTTCCCTACTTGGGTCACGAAATGTCTGCAAGGAAACCCCCCAGCTCAGAGAGCACCAAGGACCCCACAGCTTCTGCTCCTCCTCCTCCTCCTCCTCCTCCTCCTCCTCCTCCTCCTCCTCCTCCTCCTCCTTTCTAGCACTGATGATGTTCCCTACTTGGGTCACGAAATGTCTGCAAGGAAACCACCCAGCTCAGAGAGCACCAAGGACCCCGCAGTCGTCATCGTCCTCCTCCTCCTCCTCCTCCTCCTCCTCCTCCTCCTCCTCCTCCTCCTCCTCCTCCTCCTTTCTAGCACTGATGATGTTTCCTACTTGGGTCACGAAATGTCTGCAAGGAAACTACCCAATGAAGCCCTCAATTCAATCCTGAGCTACAAATACTCCCCTTGGTTGAGACTTTCTCCGACCCTGACAGCTGGCTGGTGTGATCCTTGGTGTTGAATGGCGGGGTTTAGTTTTTCGTTTTTGTCTTAAAAACAGAAAAATACGGCGTTGTCCCCAAGAAGGTTTTTCCTGAATCCAGCACCTCGGAGACCTCCAGACGGATGAACGACATCCTAAACAATAAGGTAGGCGGGAGTGGACGTAGGTGAGAAGCCTCCGCATTGGATTTATCACAGGGGATTGTTGTATTATTAAGCAGATGGTTTGATATGGTGGGAAATAGATAACTTTTAGGAAATGGAAGAAGACCACGTTCAAATAGATGAAACTGTGTGTTTTGGATATTGTAGTTTGTTATGAAGTGAGATAATGGAAATCTTGGTTACCCAAAGTCTGAAAATTAACAGATATCAAAGGTTAAATTGGAATATTGATGAGAAATTTAAAAATGGGTAAAAATCAATAACAGGATATGGATCGTTTACAAAGATAGAACGTAATTAAGATAGGTATAAGCTAAAAAAAATATCAATAAATGTAATAATGATGTTCTTATTGAGTTGATATAATTAGAAATGTACTAACCTGAATATGAGACAAATATCTGATGTTGTAATCTGAGACTTGCACTAAAGATTTTGTTATCGAACTATTGATTAACCCAGTCACCACATTGCTTTTTAAATACCTAAATGTAAAATTGGAAAATTAATAAAATATTTTGGGACCTGTTGAGTTTGATCTGCTTGGAAACTGGCATGTACTTATGCCGGTTCCAGCGTCCGGGGATGTGGGGTGTCACGTGACCCCCTTTGGCGACCTTTTGACGGGCAAAGTCAATGTGGGGGGAAGCCAGATTCATTTAACAACCGTGTTGCTGATTTAACAACCGTCGCCGTTCACTTAACGACGTTGGCGAGCAAGGTCATAAAGTGGAGCAAACCTCACTTTTAACAACCGTCTCATGTAGCGACAGAAGCTTGTGTCACCTACAGCAGCTCCGTTGTGTTCGTAACTCGAGGGCTACCTGCAGTCCTCGACTTACAACAGTTCACTGAGTGACCGTTCAAAGTTACAACAGCACGGGGGGAAAAAGGGGGGGACCGATGACCGTTTTTCACGCTTAATGACCGATGCAGCATTCTCCACGGTCACGGGATCAAAATTCAGAGGCTTGGCAAGCGACTCGTATTTATGACGGTCGCAGTGTCCCGGGGAGGGGCCGTGGGGTCCCCTTTGTGCGACCTTCGGACAAGGAAAGCCAGCTAAGCCGGTCGCCACGCTGATTGTTTTGAGGGACAAGCAACTTTGTGCAGAGGTCAGACAGGGATTCGTATAACAGCCATGTTACTAACTTGATAACTGCAGTGGTTCACTTAAGAACGGAGGCAAAAAGGGTCGTAAAATGGGGCAAAGATCAGTTAGCAAACCTGTCGCCCGGCAAGATCAATGTTGGCCTCAAATGTGGTCGTTCACCCCGAGGACTGCCTGTCAGAGATTGATGTATGCGCTAATGATAGATTGACGTTATTTTAACTGCGGGTTGAGAGCACCCCGAATTTGATTAATGCGACGGGCGGCTGAATAAATGCTTTAACTAAATAGCTGAGTCACCCCGCTAATTGTTTTGGGGAGAAGCAACCTTACGCAGAGGTCAGACGGGGAAGAAGAGACGGCGAGCTGAAGAAATTAAAAGTGGGAGATCAAAGAGGAGGAAATCTAATTAAAACTCGTTTGGATATAAATGAAATACCTGCTGACGGATCTTTTCTCCCTCCTTGCCAAACCCTCCCAGCTTGCACCGGGTCCACC
The DNA here is from genome assembly GCA_024294585.1 of Vipera latastei. Lineage (NCBI taxonomy): Eukaryota > Metazoa > Chordata > Lepidosauria > Squamata > Viperidae > Vipera > Vipera latastei. Next base: position 368,044,279 of record CM044354.1, read on the forward strand.
CACCGCTTCCTCTGCTCCTTGGAAAAGATCTCATCACCCCGTCCAACCACGGCTTTCTCGGCTTCTCTTTCTCCTTGACAAGTAGTCCTCGACTTACGACGAGGACCATAAGTGTCTTTTTTTTTAATTCCCTTGTAACTTTGCTTAGCGGCCAAAGTCACAATAGAACTACGTAAAAAAAAAGACATGGTCCTCCTACTTAACAACCATCGCAAACACCCCTCTGAAGCAACATTTCTCAACCCTAGAAGCTTTTTAAGATGCGTGGATTTCAACTCCTAGCATTTCCCCCCAAACAAGTTGTTAAATGAATCACATAATTGTCAAGGCAATGATTTAACAGCTAACCACCTTATGTATTGTAAGATGTAATGGTGGGAATGACTCAGCAGGGTCTGTCCCCCTTTAAGAGCCAGCAGGGTTTGTGCCTCTTTAAAAGCCAGCAGGGTCTGTGTCTCTTTAAGAGCAAATAGGGTCTGTGTGTCTCCTTAAGAGCCAGCAGGGTCTGTGTCTCTTTAAGAGCAAATAGGGTCTGTGTCTCCTTAAGAGCCAGCAGGGTCTGTGACTCTTTAAGAGCAAATAGGGTCTGTGTGTCTCCTTAAGAGCCAGCAGGGTCTGTGTCTCTTGAAGAGCCAGAAGAGCCAGCAGGGTCTGTGTCTCTTTAAGATCCAGCAGGGTCTGTGTCTCTTGAAGAGCCAGCAGGGTCTGTGTCTCTTTAAGAGGCTTTGTATAAAAGGGAAGGCACTGCATATGTGTGCTCACTCTTCTGTTTTCTTTCTGTAACTCTGTGTGTTGGACCCTGCTGTATTAGCACGTGTGTGTATATTGTTCCTGGGGTACGATATTGTAGATAGTGTAAGATAAACCACCATTTAATATAGACCACTGTTTACCGCCCTGTTCACCGCCCTGAGTCCTTCGGGAGAAGGGCGGTATATAAATATTATTATTATTATTATTATTATTATTATTATTATTATTATTATTATTATTATTATTATTATTATTATTATTATTATTATTATTATTATTATTATTATTACTGTGTTTCCTCCTGGCTTATCTCAGCACAATAGGACTGTGCACGCTCTGACACTATTTGTTCAGCAAATTTGGCTGCCCCCATGGGCTTTGCTTGCTTCGAAGCCCGCTGGGACAGCTCCAAAGGGTGAACACACAACTTCGGGATGCTGCCACCTTTGCCAGGTGCCCAAAGTTTGTCGTTTACGTGATCGTGGGCTTGCTTGCGATGGTTGTTAAGTAGGAGGACCGTAAGTGTCTTTTTTTTACGTAGTTCCATTGTGACTTTGGCAGCTAAGCAAAGTTACAAGGGAACTAAAAAAAAAGACACTTATGGTCCTCGTCGTAAGTCGAGGACTACTTGTCAAGGGGAAGGAGAAGCCGAGAAAGCCGTGGTTGGACGGGGTGATGAGATCTTTTCCAAGGAGCAGAGGAAGCGGTGGGTGGACGCGGTGCAAGCCGGGAGGGTTTGGCAAGGAGGGAGAAAAGATCCGTCAGCGGGTATTTCGTTTATATCCAAATGAGTTTTAATTAGATTTCCTCCTCTTTGATCTCCCACTTTTAATTTCTTCAGCTCGCCGTCTCTTCTTCCCCGTCTGACCTCTGCGTAAGGTTGCTTCTCCCCAAAACAATTAGCGGGGTGACTCGGCTATTTAGTTAAAACATTTATTCAGCCGCCTGTCGCATTAATCAAATTCGGGGTGCTCTCAACCCACAGTTAAAACAACGTCAATCTGTCATTAGCGCCTACATCAATCTCTCACAGGCAGTCCTCGGGTGAACGACCACAATTTTTGAGGCCAAAATTGATCTTGCCAGGCGACAAGTTTGTTGAGTGATCATTGCCCCGTTTTACGACCACAATGGACCCAAGAATTGTATGTTGCCAAGTGAAAAATCGGTTCGGTGAGTTTTGCCCCATTTTACGACCTTTATTGCCACCGTTGTTAAGTAAACCCCTGCAGTTGATAAGTTAGCAACTCAATTGTTAAGTGGGTCTGGCTTCCCCAGTGACTTTGCTTGTGAGAAGGTTGCAAAAGGTGGTCACGTGGCCCCGGGGCACTGTGATGATGATGATAATGGAGTTGGAAGGGACCTTAGAGGTCTTCTAGTCCAACCCCCTGCTCAGATCATTGAAGCGAGGTTTCCTGACAGTGAGAATGATCAATCAAGGGGACAGCTTCAGAAGTCCTGAGTGCTCCACCACTGGAGGTGTTGAAGGAGAGACTGAACTGGGGGTTGGTCTAGAAGACCTCCAGGGTCCCTTCCAACTCCACCATTCTGCTACACAGGTAGACATTGCTGTTGCCAAGCGAGGCAGCCGCGGAGTGCGTCTTGCCCCATTTTACCCCTTCCCACAGCTTTGTTAAGTGACTCACTGCTAGTCATACGGTCGTTAAGTGAAACCAACGTACTCCCCCCCCCCTTGACTTTGTTTGTCAGAAGGCTGCAAAAGGGGGTCACATAAGCCCGGAGATCACACTGCGACCGTCATAAATGCGAGTCAGTTGCCGAGCCTCTGAATTTTGATCATGTGACCCACGGGTGTGTTTGTGGGGGGGAAAATGCCGCAAAGGTCGTAAGTGTGAAAAAAACAGTCCTCGGCGGCTTTTTTTCACTGCCGTCGTAATTTTGAGCGGACGCTAAACGAGCAGTTGTAAGTTGAGGACCGCCTGCGTGCCGACAGCTGCTTTTGCCATTCGTGAGGCTCTTAGCGGGCATTTCTCTCTCCTTTCCAACAGATGCGGGAATATTGCCTCCGACTAAGGAACATGGTAGGAACGGGATGCGGCAAGGAGGAGCTGTCGGGCGCTGTGGACACCATGATAGAAGAGGTAGCGGGAGGGGGTCCTTGGGGGTGTGAAGGGACCCCCGTCCGTTTGGGGCTTGCTTCCGAATCATATTCCCCACCTGCAGTCCTGCCTCCAAAGCACCTGGCCTTATCACAGAGCCCGTGGCCGGTGCCACAAGCCTGAACCAAGGTGAAAAGGGTTTTTCTGACACAAACCCTAACTAGGTCTGCTCAAAATTTCCTCCCTCCTGCTCCTCCTCGTCTTCTCCTCCTCTTCCTCTTCTCCTCCTCCTCTTCTTCTTCTCCTTCTCCTCCTCCTCCTCCTCCTCTTCTTCTCCTCCTCGTCTTCTCCTCCTCCTCCTCCTCCTCTCTTCCTCTTCCTCCTCCTCCTCCTCCTCCTCTTCTTCTCCTTTTCCTCTTCTCTCCTCCTCCTCCTCTCTTCATCTTCTCCTCCTCCTCTTCTTCTCCTCCTCCTCTTCTTCTCCTCTTTTTCTTCCTCCTCCTCCTCCTCTCCTCCTCCTCCTCTCCTCCTCCTCCTCCTCTTCTTCTCTCCTCCTCCTCTTCTCCTCCTCCTCCTCTTCTTTTCCTCCTTCTCCTTCTCCTTGTTCTTCCTCCTCCTCCTCCTCTTCTCTCCTCCTCCTCCTCTTCTTTTCCTCCTCCTCCTCTTCTCTCCTCCTCCTCCTCTTCCTCCTCTCCTCCTCCTCCTCTTCTCTCCTCCTCCTCCTCCTCCTCCTCTCTTCCTCCTCTTCTCCTCCTCCTCCTCTTCCTCCTCTCCTCCTCCTCTTCTCCTTTTCCTCTTCTCTCCTCCTCCTCTTCTCCTCCTCCTCCTCTTCTTTTCCTCCTTCTCCTTCTCCTTGTTCTTCCTCCTCCTCCTCCTCTTCTCTCCTCCTCCTCTTCTTTTCCTCCTCCTCCTCTTCTCTCCTCCTCCTCTCTTCCTCCTCTTCTCCTCCTCCTCATCCTCTTCCTCCTCTCCTCCTCCTCTTCTTCTCTCCTCCTCCTCTTCTTCTCCTCCTCCTCCTCCTCCTCTTCTTTTCCTCCTCCTCCTTCTCCTTGTTCCTCCTCCTCCTCCTCCTCTTCTCCTCTTCTCCTCCTCCTCTTCTTTTCCTCCTTCTCCTTCTCCTTGTTCTTCTTCCTCCTCCTCCTCCTCCTCCTCTTCTTTTCCTCCTCCTCTTCTCTCCTGCTCCTCCTCCTCCTCTCTTCCTCCTCTTCTCCTCCTCCTCCTCCTCCTCTTCCTCCTCTCTCCTCCTCCTCTCCTCCCCTCCTCCTCCTCTTCTCCTCCTCCTCCTCCTCTTCTCTCCTCCTCCTCCTCCTTTCCTCCTCTTCTCTTCCTCCTCCTCTTCTCCTCCTCCTCTCCTTCTCCTCCTCCTCTTCTCCTCTTCTTTTCCTCCTTCTCCTTCTCCTCCTCTCCTCCTCCTCTTCTCCTCCTCCTCTTCCTCCTCCTCTTCTCCTCCTCCTCCTCCTCTTCTCCTCCTCCTCCTCCTCCTTTTCCTCTTTTCTTCTCCTCTCCTCCTCCTCTTCTTCTCCTCCTCTCCTCCTCCTCTTCTTCTCCTCCTTCTCCTCCTCCTTGTTCTTCCTCCTCCTCCTCCTCTTCTCTTGTTTTTGTTACTACTACTACTACTACTACTACTACTACTACTACTACTGGACTTGTTTGCCCAGGACAGTTGAGAGGTGTTGGTTTGGGATTTGGACGCCAGAGGGCAGTAGAGGACAATGTATAAAATAAGTCTTCCTCTGTGGCTGCGCAGAGAGCCTAGAAGGGACCGGGATTTCGGCTGTTCTTCATTTTGTTGCACCCGGGTTTATGAGCTTTTTCAGCTCGCTGATTAAGCGGATCATGCACCCGTTCGGTGAATCACGCAGTCGTTAAGTGAATCCAGCTACCCCCGTTGACTTGGCTTGTTGGAAGCCAGTTGGGAAGGTCACGAATGGGATCCCCTGAACCCAGGACGGGGCAACCGTCATAAATACAAGCAGCCCTTCACTTACAACAGTTCGTTCAGTGGCCGTTTAAATCAAGAAAACAACCAGGCTCCGAGAGCAAAGAAAAGACTGGACAGCCACTTGTCAGAAATGGTCCAGGGTCTCCTGCTCAGGGGGTTAGACTAGATGACCTCCATGGGGTCCCTTCAGGCTGTATTCTGATTGATATTTATCCGTAAATTAGCACCAAGGACCCCATGGTCATTTTCCTTCCTTCCTTCTCCTCTTCCTTCCTTCCTCCCTTCATTCTCTCCTTCCTTCCTTCCTTCCTTCCTTCCTTCCTTCCTTCCTTCCTTCCTTCCTTCCTTCCTTCCTCCTCCTCTTCCTTCCTTTCTTCTCTTCTTCCTTCCTCTTCCTCCTCCTTTCCTTCCTTCCTCCCTTCTCCTCTTCCTTCCTTCCTTCCCTCCTCCTCCTTCCTTCTTCCTCCTCCTCCTCCTCCTCCTTCCTTTCTTTTCCTCTTCCTTCCTCTTCCTCCTCCTTTCCTTCCTTCCTCCCTTCTTGTTCTTCCTTCTTTCCTTCCTTCCTTCCTTCCTTCCTTCCTTCCTTCCTTCCTTCCTTCCTTCCTTCCTTCCTCCTCTTCCTTCTTTCCTTCCTTCCTTCTCTTTCTCCTCCTCCTCCTCCTCCTCCTCCTCCTCCTCCTCTTCCTCTATAAGAAAACCACCAGGCTCAGAGAGAGCACCAAGGACCCTACAGTCCTCCTCCTCCTCCTCTTCCTCCTCCTCCTCCTCCTCCTACTACTACTACCTCTGGCAGTTCTTCCAGCTTGAGCTTTCTTCCTTGGTGACCCTGGGTGCAAATCCCATTGTGCTATACTTTTTCCTTCGCCCTCCGTGTCCCTCTTTCCGCTGCTTCCAACTTGCACAGCCAGTTTAAGGGGGGGGGGGGCTGGGTTTCCACAGCCACGTCCTCCTCTCCTCCTCCAGGTGTTCCGGGTGGTCAGCATCTGCCTGGGGAACCCCCCTACCACCTTCTGCTGGGAATATTACGACAAGGAGAAAAATTACCACAAGATCGGTCCGATCAGCCCTGCCAAGTTTTACCAGGAACACGTCAAGCCGATCTTTGACATGGAGAGCAAGGTAGGAAGATCCCGCGACGTCAACCGGCCGGATCCTGGAATCTTTGGTAGGGATCTGGGCTCATTCCTCAAGCCCAGCCTAGCCCAGCCGTGTCCCCCAGCCCATCCTCTGGCACCAGCTCCGACGTGCTCGGCCTTCCTTCCTTGCTGAAACTAGAATTCCCTTTGGATCCAAACTGGAAGGGCGCCTTGATTGACATTCTCCTTTCTCCTCGCCTATGGGAAGCCCACGAGAGATTTGATCCCATAGTCTGTCCTCTTGTTTTGTGGTTTCTGTCAAGCACCCTCAGGTGCTGGCCTAGAAACCAGAAGGCGGGGAGTTCTAGTGCTGCTTTAATCAGGAAAGCCGGCTGGGGGCCTTTGATCCCGTCACTAGGAGCTTGTGAGTTCTAGTCCCGCCTTAGACAGGAAAGCCAGCCTGGTGACTGGGCCAGTCAACGGGAGGCTCTGAGGTCTAGTCCCGCCTTAGGCATGAAAGCCACTTGGGAGACTTTGGGCCAATCATCCGGAGGCTCTGAGTTCTAGTCCCGCCTTAGGCATGAAAGCCAGCTGGGGACCTTTGACCCAATCACCAGGATCTTGGAAGTTGTAGTCCAGTCACCAGGAGACAGTGAGTTCCAGCCCATTCCTTAGGCGTGAAAGCCAGCTGAGTGATTGTGGCCCAGTCACCCAAAGGCAGGGAGTTCTAGTCCCACGCTGGCCGGGGCATTCTGGGAATTGAAGTCCACAAGTCTTGGAAGTAGCCGAAGTTGGACATGCCTAACTTAAAACCGTCCCCTCTAGCCGGTGGGGGCAGCCCAGCCCAGCCAGGGCTTGCCCCTTCTTGCCCCCGCTTGCCCCTAACCCCCTCCCCCCGTCCCCCCTCTCCTCTCCCCTCTTTCCAGGTGTGTCTAGTGAATGATCCTCGACCCCGGAACAAATACAACCAGCTCTACACGGTGGAGTACCTGGGCAACATGGTGGGCGGCCGGAAAACCCTCTACAACAATCAGCCGGTGGAGCTGTTGAAAAAGATGGTGGCGGCGTCCATTCAGGATGGAGAGGTCGGCCTCTTGCCCCCTCCCTCCCCGGACCCCCTTCTCCCCCCACCACCACCCCGGTTGGTTGACCCCCCCCCCGACTCCCTTTTGCCTTTTTTTTTTTCCTTGCTCATCCTGACGGCTTTTCCTCCTCCTCCCGCAGGCCGTCTGGTTTGGCTGCGACGTTGGAAAATGTTTTAACAGCAAGCTGGGCATCAACGATATGAAGATGTGAGGTTTGGTGCTGGGCGGACCCCGTTCGGAGGGGCTGGGGGGGGGCTGTCCCCGGGGGGGCCGCTTCCGAGCAGGAGCCCGGGTTTCCCTCACTTTTTTGGGGTGTGTGTGTGTGTGTTTCTTGCCTGCATGCGGAGGCCCCAGTTCGTTTTCTGATGTTCCTTATTTTATCCATCAAATTCATTGGTAAACACACGTATTGATTTGCTTGTGGCTTTCTCCGAGTAAGTCAGGGTGGCGAACATGTGTAATATTCCTTCCTCCGCCTCTTTTTCCCACAACGACAACTCTGCGAGGTGGGCTGGGCTGAGGGAGAGGAATTGGCCTGAAGTCACCCGGCCGGGTTTCCTGCCTCAGGCAGGACTAGAACTCACCGTCTCCTGGTGATTGGCCCAAAGTCACCCAGCTGACTTTCATGCCTCAGGCAGGACTAGAACTCACCGTCTCCTTGCCCAAAGTCACCCAGCCGGCTTTCATGCCTCAGGCAGGACTAGAACTCACCATCTCCTGGTGATTGGCCCAAAGTCACCCAGCCGGCTTTCATTCCTAAGACGGGACTAGAACTCTCTATCTCCTGGTGATTAGTCCAAAGTCACCAAGCCGGTTTTCATGGCTAAGGCGGGACTAGAAATCACCGTCTCCTGGTGATTGGCCCAAAGTCACCCAGCCGGCTTTCGTGCCTCAGGCAGGACTAGAACTCACCGTCTCCTGGTGATTGGCCCAAAGTCACCCAGCTGGCTTTCATGCCTAAGGCGGGACTAGAACTTCCAGTCTCCTGGTGATTGGCCCAAAGTCACTCAGGCAGGACTAGAACTCACCATCTCCTGGTGATTGGCCCAAAGTCACCCAGCTGACTTTCATGCCTCAGGCAGGACTAGAACTCACTGTCTCCTGGTGGTTGGCCCAAAGTCATCCAGCTGGCTTTTCTGCCTCAGGCGGGACTAGAACTCACCGTCTCCTTGGCCCAAAGTCCCCCAACCGGCTTTCGTGCCTCAGGCAGGACTAGAACTCACCGTCTCCTGGTGATTGGCCCAAAGTCACCCAGCTGGCTTTCATGCCTAAGGCGGGACTAGAACTTCCAGTCTCCTGGTGATTGGCCCAAAGTCACTCAGGCAGGACTAGAACTCACCGTCTCCTGGTGATTGGCCCAAAGTCACCCAGCTGACTTTCATGCCTCAGGCAGGACTAGAACTCACTGTCTCCTGGTGGTTGGCCCAAAGTCATCCAGCTGGCTTTTCTGCCTCAGGCGGGACTAGAACTCACCGTCTCCTTGGCCCAAAGTCCCCCAACCGGCTTTTCTGCCTCAGGCGGGACTAGAACTCACCGTCTCCTTGGCCCAAAGTCACCCAGCCGGCTTTCATGCCTCAGGCGGGACTAGAACTCACCGTCTCCTGGTGATTGGCCCAAAGTCACCCAGCCGGCTTTCGTGCCTCAGGCAGGACTAGAACTCACCGTCTCCTGGTGATTGGCCCAAAGTCACCCAGCTGGCTTTCATGCCTAAGGCAGGACTAGAACTTCCAGTCTCCTGGTGATTGGCCCAAAGTCACTCAGGCGGGACTAGAACTCAGAGTCTCCTGAGTTTCTAGCCTGGAGTCTTAGTCACTACTAGACCCAACTGGCTGAATGCTGCTCTTGAGTTTATCAAGCATTTTTTTTAGAAAGAAGAGGACAAAACAGCCCAGGGGTTTGGGGTGACTTCTGCCTTCAGTCCCGACCAGCAGTGGATTGTGGGAGTTGAAGTCCAGCCAGGGGTCCCAGCCCTACTTGCCCCACTCAGAACCTTTTTGGCTGTTGGCAGATACAATCATGAGCTGATGTTCGGCGTATCAATCAAGAATCTGAAGAAAGACGAGCGGCTGATTTTCGGGGAATCCATGATGACACACGCCATGGTCATTACAGCCTTCACGAAGAAGGTAAGTTGCTTGGGAGAAATGCTTTCCCTTCCTTAAATTTATCTATCCTACAGATTGGCAAGGCCCGGTTGATTGATTATGGGTTATCAAGTTGGTGTCAACGCAACAACCACTTATATAGACCTTCGCTGTTACGTGTCATTAGGTTGGGGTCAACTTTTAGGGACCACCTAGATCAGAAGGGGGAAACGATGGCCCTTTTATGACTTGTGGACTTCAACTCCCAGAATTCCTCAGCCAGCATGGGGAACCATGGCCCTTTTATGACTTGTGGACTTCAACTCCCAGAATTCCTCAGCCAGCATGGGGAACCGTGGCCCTTTTATGACTTGTGGACTTCAACTCCCAGAATTCCTCAGCCAGCATGGGGAACTGTGGCCCTTTTATGACTTGTGGACTTCAACTCCCAGAATTCCTCAGCCAGCATGGGGAACCGTGGCCCTTTTATGACTTGTGGACTTCAACTCCCAGAATTCCTCAGCCAGCATGGGGAACCGTGGCCCTTTTATGACTTGTGGACTTCAACTCCCAGAATTCCTCAGCCAGCATGGGGAACAATGGCTCTTTTATGACTTGTGGACTTCAACTCCCAGAATTCCTCAGCCAGCATGGGGAACCGTGGCCGTTTTATGACTTGTGGACTTCAACTCCCAGAATTCCTCAGCCAGCATGGGGAACAATGGCTCTTTTATGACTTGTGGACTTCAACTCCCAGAATTCCTCAGCCAGCATGGGGAACCGTGGCCCTTTTATGACTTGTGGACTTCAACTCCCAGAATTCCTCAGCCAGCATGGGGAACCGTGGCCCTTTTATGACTTGTGGACTTCAACTCCCAGAATTCCTCAGCCAGCATGGGGAACAATGGCTCTTTTATGACTTGTGGACTTCAACTCCCAGAATTCCTCAGCCAGCATGGGGAACCGTGGCCGTTTTATGACTTGTGGACTTCAACTCCCAGAATTCCTCAGCCAGCATGGGGAACAATGGCTCTTTTATGACTTGTGGACTTCAGCTCCCAGAATTTCTCAGCCAGCATGGGGAACCGTGGCCCTTTTATGACTTTATGCTGGCTCAGGAATTCTGGGAGTCGAAGTCCACAACTCATAAAAGGGCCACCGTTCCCCACCCCTGACCGAGGTAGGCCTTCTCCATGATCTGCCCCATACCTGGTCCCTCAAGGCTTCCAATTGTTGACCCATCAACTGACTCCATCCGCCTTGTCCTCTGGGGAATTCTGGGAGTTGAAGTCCACAAGTCGTAAAGCGGCCAAGCTTGGACGCCTCTGTTCTAAAGTGACACTCAATGCTAAAACAGCAACAAAATAGTGTTCCCCACGGCCTAAAAAATGAGGGTGGGAATCATCTGATGGGGTTGGTCTACACACACACCACAACACACACCACAACACACACACACACACACACACACACAGGAACACTGCCCAGAGGTTAGTCATCTTCCCACGCATAGCAATTCTCTTCCCTCTGAGCCTTTGGAAATTCCCCCTCCCTTGCTTTATCCTCACCGGCAATCCTGGTTTGGTGGTTTAAAAATGTTTTGCAACGATGGGAGCAAATTGGGAGAGAAGCAGTGGTTGACAGCCAAATAAAAACCAGGAATGCCGGGTTGGTGGGAATCCTGTTTGTCTTAGCAGCCGGTTGTCCAAAGGTCTGAAGCATTCTTGACCGCAAGACGCCAAGAAACAAAACAGAACTTTTGCAAAAACTGCCATTTGGCTTAACAACAGCTTGCTTAGTGACCCTTCCAAGCTACCACGGCCCAGAAAAAAGGGACTCAGGACCGTTTTTCACACTTAACGACCGTCGCAGCATTTTCCCGGGTCAGGAGCTCAAAATCCAGACACTTGGCCACTGACTCGTATTTATGACAGTCTTGCAGCGTCCCAGGGGCGTCACGCGGTCCCCTTTTGCCACCTTCCGAGAAGCAAAGTCAATGGGATTCACTTAACGACCGCGTTATTAACCCACTGCAGCGATTCGCTTAACAATTGTGGCAAGAAAGGTCGTAAAGTGGGGCAAAGCTCCCTGAACGCCCGGTTGAATTTACAGGGCTCGATTCTAGTTGTAAGTTGAGGACTACCCGTAATTTTAAAAAAAAAAATCACTGCTGTAAAAACGTTTGATCAAAATCATTTGATTGGGCAGACCCGGCCCTGTTTTCCGTAATTTCCCATCCCCGGGGATGAACCGGTCTTGCGCACGCAGTCAGGGGTTTCCACTGGGTTTTTCTCACGACCCGCGATTCCTCTTTCCAGGAAGAACCGGACGAAGGCTACGAGAAGTGGCGCGTGGAGAATTCGTGGGGCGAAGACCGTGGGAATAAAGGTACAGCGGGCCTGGGGAAGGGTGTGTGTGTGAAGCGGGGGGGAGGACTTTCCTGGTTGAGCCAAAGGGGGAGGGGGGGTCATCTGGACGCAACACATCCCCATGCAAGCAATCTGCCTCTGCTGATTTCTCCCCCCTCCCCAAATTGAGGGCAAGTGGGGGCCACGTCGAGCGTTCAGGATTCAAACACTGCAAAGGCCCTACGGTTACAGGCAGTCCTCACAGCGATTTGCTTAGTGACAGTTCAAAGTTACAACGGCACTGGGGGAAAAAAGAGGACCGTTTTTCACCCTTAAAAACCGTCAGTAGCATCATCCCCATGGCAATCCAAATTTCCGACGCTTGACAGCTGACTCACATTTATGACGGTTGCACCATCTCTGCTCTGTGTGTGTGTGTGATGTGATCCCCTTTTGCGACCTTCCGACAAGTCAAGCCAGATTCACTTAACAAACCGTGTGACTCACTTAACAACCTCAGTGACTCCCTTAACAACTGTGACACGAACGGTTGTAAAATTGGGGCAGACCACTGTCCTGCTTAGCAAACAGAAATCTGGAGCTCTGCTGTGGTCGTAAGTCAAGGATGTCAAGGTATTGATTTAACAGCTGACCAGCTTATGTAATGTAAGATGTAAGATGTAATGGTGGAAATGACTCAGCAGTCTGTGTCTCTTTAAGAGCCAGCAGGGTCTGTGTCTCTTTAACAGCCTTTGTATAAAAGGAAGACTCTGCTGTTGTATTCCCTCTCTACTGTTTCCTGCTGTGGTTTGTTGGATCCTGCTGTATTAGCACATGTATGTATATTGTTCCTGGTGTATGATATTTGTAGCTAGTGTAAGATAAACCATCATTTAATACAGACCACTGTTTACCGTGTTTACTCCTGGCTTATCTTACGCAATAAGACTGTGCACACTCTGATGAAGGGTTGCCTGCATCTCCCTCGATTGCATTGGATGAAGGGAGTTGTGGCACACAAAAGCCGACACCATTTAATCCCACGTGTCGGCTGGAAAAAAGGGCCCTCTTAATCATGCAAAATCGTCAGGAATCAAAAAAACCAACCAGGTGGACCAAATATAGTCACCAAATAATAACATAGAATTAAATCCTATGCAGATAGGTCCTCGACTTATGACAATTTGTATAGTGACTATTCAAAGTTACAAGGGCGCTGAAAAAAGAGATGTATGACCGTTTCTCACACTTAGGACCGTTTCAGCATCCCCATGGGTCAGGTGATCAAAATTCAGACGCTCGGCCACTGACTTGTATTTACGACGGTCGCAGCGTCCCTGTGGGTCACATGATCAAAATTCAGACGCTCAGCCACTGACTCGTATTTACGACGGTCGCAGCGTCCCTGTGGGTCACATAATTAAAATTCAGACGGTCGGCAACTGAGTCGTAATTACGACGGTTGCAGCATCCCCGTGGGTCGCGTGATCAAAATTCAGACGCTCGGCCACTGACTCGTATTTATGACGGTTATGTGGTGTCCCCGAGGGGAGTGTCACGTGATCCCCTTTAGCGACCGTCCGACAAGCAAAGTCAGTGGGGAAAGCCAGATTCCCTTAACGGCCGTGTGAGTAAGTGACCAACGGCAGGGATTCGCTTTTAAAAATCCTGCCAAGGGAAGTTGTAAAAATGGGGGGGAAACTCGCTTAACAACAAATGTCTCACTTAGCAACGGAAATTTTGGGCTCCGTTTTGGTCGTAAGTTGAAGACCAGCAGTTTGGAAGCGGAGTCTGGCTGGGCCTGCAGGCATTCAGACACCGTCGTCAAACCTCGCTGGCAGAGGCTCGCCTATAGCAACAGGCTAAATTGGTGGGGAGGCGCTGAGTGCGAGAAGTTAGGGAGGAAATTGGAGTCCTTTCTTGAGGTCTAGCCCCACCTTTCCAGCCAGCCTCCCCCCCCACATCCCCAAGCGGGGGCTCCCTCTGCTCACCAGGACCGCTCCCCTTTCCCAGGGCCTTCCCCCACCCCAAAGGGCATTGTTCACGCCGCCAAGGGACTTCCTCCAACATTCAGGAATTTCCTCGGCCCCGAGGTTATCAAACTGCTTTTTCTCTTGGAGTTTTGTTTCCAAAAATACTGGCCGAAATCTCGCTCTTGCCTGCACATTTTGTTCTGGGTTTTTGGTTTTTTTTTGTTTTTCCACGCCAGAGGGAAAAGCGGGAAGGGCAGATTTTGCATCCCGGGACTGAGTCCTTCGTGTCCCCCGGAGGCTTTTCGTGGCTTTGGGCGCACTTCGAATCCGTGCCCTTTGCTGGCCCTGGCTAGTTTGACCCAAATCGGAGAGGGCTCAAAAACTCTTGCGTTCAGGGATCTGGGTTCTGGATGCTGAAACTGTTGGATTGTAAGCCCCCTGGGCTATGGGGTCAGTAGGAAAAGACTTATGTACAGGGGTCCGTTTGTTCTTAATTAAAACAAATAAAAACAAATAAAAATTTAAAACTAGAAATTGAAAAAAGAACACCACAACGCCTTAGGTCAGCTTGGGAAAAATCCCTGTTAATCAGGGAGCTTGTTTGTCCACTTTAAGAGGGGTGGACTTCCACTCCCAGAATTCCCCAGCCAGCATGCTGAGTTGAAGTCCACCCCTCTTAAAGCAGGCTGGCTGGGGGATTCTGGGAGCGGAAGCCCACCCCTCTTAAAGCAGGCTGGCTGGGGGATTCTGGGAGCGGAAGCCCACCCCTCCTAAAGCAGGCTGGCTGGGGGATTCTGGGAATTAGTCCTCCCCTCTTAAAGCAGGCTGGCTGGGGAATTCTAGGAGTGGAAGTCCACCCCTCTTAAAGCATGGCTGGCTGGGGGATTCTGGGAGCGGAAGCCCACCCCTCTTAAAGCATGACTGGCTGGGGAATTCTGGGAGTTGAAGCCCACCCCTCTTAAAGCAGGCTGGCTGGGGGATTCTGGGAGCAGAAGCCCACCCCTCTTAAAGCAGGCTGGCTGGGGGATTCTGGGAGCGGAAGCTCACCCCTCTTAAAGCAGGCTGGCTGGGGGATTCTGGGAGTGGAAGCCCACCCCTCTTAAAGCAGGCCGGCTGGGGGATTCTGGGAGTGGAAGCCCACCCCTCTTAAAGCATGGCTGGCTGGGGGATTCTGGGAGCGGAAGCCCACCCCTCTTAAAGCATGACTGGCTGGGGAATTCTGGGAGTTGAAGCCCACCCCTCTTAAAGCAGGCTGGCTGGGGGATTCTGGGAGCGGAAGCCCACCCCTCTTAAAGCAGGCTGGCTGGGGGATTCTGGGAGCGGAAGCTCACCCCTCTTAAAGCAGGCTGGCTGGGGGATTCTGGGAGTGGAAGCCCACCCCTCTTAAAGCAGGCTGGCTGGGGGATTCTGGGAGTGGAAGCCCACCCCTCTTAAAGCAGGCCGGCTGGGGGATTCTGGGAGTGGAAGCCCACCCCTCTTAAAGCAGGCTGGCTGGGGGATTCTGGGAGTGGAAGTCCGCAAGTCTTAAAGTTGCCAAGGTAGGCCATCCCTGTACTAGGCCGTCTCTGATCAGTAGTCATCAAACTTCTAAAGACCTCCGGATCATCACGTTCAGTAAGTTACTTAAGGCCATCGTCATATCCGCCTTCTGCGATAGTATTTTGAAAGGAGTGAGTCAGTGATACGACTTGTTTGGACTGGATCTTTGGAGAAGCGGGGTTGTCAATCAGGAACTGGGGTGGAGGGGCCGGCAAAGCGTTGTGAGGCATAATTCGTCCCCTTCTGAACAAAATATAGGCCTATATATGTGTATATTTTTTTTCCCCACGTACGAATTTTCCTTTCCCACGGTGGGTGATTTCAGCCTTTTAGCCTGTTTGTCTTGGGAGAAGAAGCACGAGTGTTGTTTTTTTTTTACGAGAAAGGAATTCAGGAAACGAAACGGGACAGAATAACCGCCATGGAAGGGACCTTGGAGGTCTTCTAGTCCAACCCCCTGCTCAGGCAGGAAACTCTAGATCTTTCCAGACAGGTGGCTGTCCGGTCTCCTCTTAAAAAAACTCCAGCGATGGAGCGCCGGCATCTTCTGCAGGCAAGCTGTTCCGCTGACTGTTATTTAATTCAATGGATGAGTTGAATTAATTAGTTCATTCCCCAGAGCCATCTCAACCTTCGTTCTGTGTTCTCTTTGGCTGCTCCGTGCTGTCTTCGTGGTTGTGTTTTATCCAACGGCTGTCGTGGTTAAAAGCTCACCTGGGCCTGAATGGTGGATGGCTCTTAGAAGGAGCTTGCCGGTCCAGCAACTTCATTTTGGATCAAGCCAATTTGTGGATATGGTTTAGACTCGTTTAAATCCGTGTTTTTCAAACTCGGTAACTTTTCAGATGCCTGGACTTCAACTCCCAGAATTCCCCAGCCTACCTACCTGTCAAATCCAGGCAGTTCTTGCTGATTGGTATGTCTGTCTGTCTGTCTGTGTATCTATCTATCTATCTATCTATCTATCTGTCTATCTATCTATCTATCTATCTATCTTTACCTATCATCTGTCTGTCTGTCTCTGTCTGTCTGTCTGTCTGTCTGTCTGTCTATCTATCTATCTATCTATCTATCTATCTATCTATCTATCTATCTATCTTTACCTATCATCTGTCTGTCTGTCTCTGTCTGTCTGTCTGTCTGTCTGTCTGTCTGTCTGTCTATCTATCTATCTATCTATCTATCTATCTATCTATCTATCTTTACCTATCATCTGTCTATCTGTCTGTCTGTCTGTCTATCTATCTATCTCTACCTATCATCTCTATCTATCTGTCTATCTACCTATCATCTATCTATCAATCTATCTATCTATCTATCTATCTATCTATCTATCTATCTATCTATCTATATCTGTCTGTCTGTCTATCTATCTATCTATCTATCTATCTATCTATCTATCTATCTACCTACCTACCTACCTACCTACCTACCAATCATCTGGAAAGAGTACAGAGAAGGGCAATAAAGATGATCGGGGGACTGGAGGCTAAAACATACCAGAAACGGTTGCTGGAATTGGGTCTGTTTAGTTTAATGAAGAGAGGGACTAGGGGGGGACGTGATTGCAGTCTTCCAATACCTCAGGGGCTGCCCCAAAGAAGAGGGAGTCAAGCTATTCTCCAAAGCCCCTGAGGGCAGGACAAGAAGCAACGGATGGAAACTAATGAAGGAGAGAAGCAACCTGGAACTTTCCTGGCCGTTAGAACAATTAACCAGTGGAACTCCTTGCCTCCAGAAGCTGTGAATGCTCCAACACTGGAAGTTTTTAAGAAGAGACTGGGCAGCCATTTGTATGAAATGGTATACGGTTTCCTGCCTGAGCAGGGGGTTGGACTAGATGATCTCTCTTCCAACTTTACTATTATGATTATGATCTATCTATCTTCTATCCATCTCTCTTTATTAAATTATTATACCACCCATCTCTTCCCTAGGGTGACTCTGGCTGGCTTACAGATTATAGAACAAATAGAAAAATAATCAAAATATCTTAATTTTAAAAAAAATAGCCACTTCAGGTGGTCCTCGCCTGACGACCACAAACTGAGCTCAAAATTTCTGTCGCTAAGCGAGGCAGATGTTAAGGCAGAGGCCCCCAACCTTTCGGGCATCACCAGGGACCGCTGGTTCCGTGGAGAGAGGTTTTTCAGCGGACCGGATAGCGCGTGGTTTTGCGTGCTGCCTGCAGCCCGCGGATGGGGCTTTGCTTGTTTGTGCAGACCGGTTGCTGGTGTGCCACGGCCCAGTACCGGTCCACGGACCTGGGGGGGGGGGGCGTTGAGGACCCCTGGGCTCTCTGACTCTCTGTCTCTCTCCCCCACACCCACCCCTATCTCCTTTTCAGGTTACCTGCTCATGACGGACGCCTGGTTCTCCGAGTTTGTGTACGAAGTGGTGGTGGACCGCAAACACGTTCCGGAAGACGTCTTGGGGATCTTACAGCAGGAGCCCATTTCCTTGCCCGCCTGGGATCCAATGGGGGCTTTGGCCAACTGATCGGTCGGGAGGAGGAGGGGAAACCGCCCCCCCCCTCTCCTTCTGGGTCAACTCCAAGCCAGCAAGGGCCTCGGGACCCGGAGGTCTGCAACCGAGTCCTCCCCGATGGGAGGTGGGGGGTTCTCAGCTAGAGGTGCTAACATTCACACACACACACCCATCACCACCACCCTTCGGAAGACCCCGTCCATCTCTGGCTTGGGGTTCCCTCCCCGCCCCCCCCGCCCCCCGCATCGGCGCGTCTGCTTTCCATCGTAACTCAGTGCCACTTTTTCTTAAAAAAAACAAAACAAAAATACGGCTTTTTAAACTCATCTAAATGCACTCATTTTAAACCCGGGGAAGGAATGGATTTGGAACGAGCTGTACGAAAAAATAATCATAATTTTAATAGGACAGTTTCTCGACCGGAATTGGAGGGCTCTCACCCTGGGAAGGAGATTTGCTGTTTTGAGGAAGGGGTTCCCCTCGGGGGGGGGGGTCTTTGCCTGCTGCCTTGTCGGATATGGGTCTGTTATCCAGTAATGGCCACCCCCTCCCATCTTTTCCAGCCGGTCTTCTGCAACTTGGCGTTCCTTCTTACTGACCGGTTTCTTTTTACCGAACTGGATGCCCAGCAAAAGAAGAATATATAAGCAAAATATATCTAATTTTTTTTATCATGATCTCGGGACCCGAAACTGGACAGTCCGTGGGATCCCTTCTCATCTGGAGGGGGTAACCAGGTTGGAAAAGATGGCTTCGCTCTGCTGGTTTGTTTTTTGCTTTCCAAAAACAGAATTCCAGCAGAATTCCAGTTGGTGGGAATCTCCTTTTGCCGAGATCTCCCCTTTCCCACAGGGAGGCAGAGTTGAACAATTGTTAAACCGGCCGGCAAAGAGTTCCCCCACCCACCCACCCACCCGCCCACCCTGAAAGAAAGGGAAACATTGAAAAAAAAATAACAATAATAAACCACATTTCGTATGCTCTCAACAACTCTATGGTGCTATGAAGTATTTTAATTAAAACACTTGCCTGAATGAAAGGTTTTGGTCTCCTGGCTTGATCTTAAGGACTAGCGGCTTGTGAAGGAGAAGGAACCGGATTTGATCAGGGGTTTTTTTTAATTTATTTTTTTGCCCCCCAAGATTTCTGAAGGTACCTCCATCCGAATTAAGAGAGAGAGAGAGAGGGAGGATAAAGAAGGGAGATAAAACAGGCTTTTGCTGGTCAAATGCGTGTAAACAAAGTCGCACAACAATTTAGGGCACATTACAAGGGCCCTGGAGGGAAAAAAGGGGACTTGTGAACTTTTCCCCCCACTTATGATCGTTGCAGCATCCCCGTGATCATGTGATCAAAATTGGGACCCTTGGCTACTGATTCATATTTATGACGGTCGCAGCGTCCCGGGGTCATGTGATCTCCTTTTGCGACCTGTGAATGGGGAACCAGATTCACTGAAAAATGATCACTGTCTCCCAGCCGGCTTTCATGGCTAAGGCAGGACTAGAACTCACCGTCTCCCGGCGATTGGCCCAAAGTCAACCAGCTGGCTTTCATGGCTAAGGCAGGACTGGAACTCACCGTCTCCCGGTGATTGGCCCAAAGTCAACCAGCTGGCTTTCATGGCTAAGGCAGGACTGGAACTCACCGTCTCCCGGTGATTGGCCCAAAGTCAACCAGCTGGCTTTCATGGCTAAGGCAGGACTGGAACTCACCGTCTCCCGGTGATTGGCCCAAAGTCAACCAGCTGGCTTTCATGGCTAAGGCAGGACTGGAACTCACCGTCTCCTAGTGATTGGCCCAGAGACACCCAGCCGGCTTTCATATCTAAGGAAGGACTAGAACTTATCATCTCCTGGTGATTGGCTGAAAGACACCCAACCAGCTCCTATGCCTAAGGCGGGACTTGAAAATTCTGAATTAGCAGCAGGGAGAGCCGAGTTCTAATCTACACTTGAGGCTCCACCAGGAAATTCTAGTGATTCTCTCTCTCTCTCTCTCTCTCTCTCTCTCTCTCTCTCTCTCTCTCTCTCTCTCTCTCTCTCTCTCTCTCTCTCTCCCCCCTCCCCCACCTACCTTGCAGGGTTCAGGACAGTGGGGGGGGGGGGCTGCAATCTGATAAATAGTTTTGCAGCCTTGGCATTTTTTTAATCCCTGCCGGTTTTGCAGACGGCATCGGCTTTGATCTGCAAGCCTTGCAGGCTTTTTTATTTATTATTATTTTATTTTTTTGCCCCAGAATCCAAAGCAGGAATCTAGAAGGAGTGAATTTAGAAGTCCCGGCCCCATCTCCAAATTGAACTATTGCAGAATAACAAAGAGTTGGAAGTGACCTTGAAGGTCATCTAGTCCAACCCACTGCCGAAGCAGGAGACTCTATACCGGGGGTGGGGTGGGGGGGGAACCTTGGCCCTTTTTATGACTTGTGGACTTCAACTCCCAGAATTCCTGAGCCAATGAGGACAATTCACCAGTGGAACAGCTTGCCACCAGAACTCGTGAATGTTCCAACACGTGAAGTTTTAAAGAAGAGACTGGACAGCCATTTGTCTGAAATGGTATAGGGTCTCCTGCCTGAGCAGGGGGTCAGACTAGAAGACCTCTGAGGTACCTTCCAGATCTATTCTGATTGAATCAATTTAGAGACCATTCAAAGCTATAACAGCATTGGAAAAAAGGGACTTAGGGCTGTTTTTCACACTTAACGACCGTTGCAGCCTCCCCAGGATCACGCGATCCAAATTCAGACAGTGCTTGGCAACTGACTCACATTTATGACGGGGCTGTCACGGGATCCCCTTTTGCGACCTTCTCAATGGGGAAACCGGATTCATTCAACAACCATCTGACAAACAGCTGCAACGATTCACTTTTAACAACGGTGGTAGGCAAAGTCATAAAAGGGGGCAGGAATCCCTGAACCGCCGTCTCGTTTAGCAACGGGGGGGAAAAGCCGGATTCACTAAACAACGGTCTGATTAACTTAACAATTTCAGCGATTCACTTAACAACCATGGCAAGGAAGGTCGTAAAATGGGGCAAGGCTCACTTAATAACTGTCTCGCTTAGCGACAGTAACGATGGGCTCAATTGCTGTCGTAGGTCCAAGACTACTTGCATGCAGTACCAACAGTGGCCTACAGAGAGCAGTAGCAGCAGCTCCGGGGGGGGGGGGGGCTGAAAGTGCATGGATGGAGCTGAAAAAGAAATTGGGGAGGGGGTGTTTGGTGGGAATTCTCTTCCCCCCCCCATTTTGGTCTTCCTCTGGGTGCCATTTTTAAATTATCGGTATCCCGCCTTTATTCTTTTTGCAAATAAGGCCATGAACCTGTCCCATAAACCTTCCTTTTCCACCGGGGAGGCCTCGACTTAACGATGATTCGTTTAGTGACCCTTTGAAGTTACAAAGGCCTTGGGGGAAAAAAGCAACCGGTGGCTGTTTTTCACACTTAACGACCGTCCCAGCCTTCCCCCTGTGGTCGCACGATCAAAATTCGGACGCTCAGCGGCCGACTCATGTTTATGACGGTCACGCGTGCACACAGGTCACGGGATTTCCCCCTTGTGCAACCTTCCGACGGGCAAAGTCCGTGGGGGAAGCCGGATTCGCTTAGCGACCGGGTGTGACGAACAGCGGCGGTGGTTCACTTAACAGCGGTGGCAGGAAAAGTCGTAAAACGGGGCAAAACTGACTGAACCGCTGTCTCGCTTGACAAGGGGAACTTTGGGGCTTGTTCTGGTCGTACGCCGAGGACTCCCTGCATGTTTACAAATAACCCAAGGTGGCGATTACACACACTACTCCCTCCTCCCGTTCCTTTCCTTGCAACAACAACCCTGTGAGGTGGGCTTGGCCGAGAGAGGGGGACTGCCCAAGTCATCCAGCTGGCTTTTCCCTCCCCTTTCTTTCCAGCAGCTCCCTCTCCTTGCCAGCCCTGTCCAGGAACAGCCCAGGCTGGCTGGAGGGGGGGGGCAAACCAAAGCAGGGCCCTCCACAAGAGGCCCCCCCCACATCCTCTCACCATTGGGGGCACCCCGGTTGGTGAGGCGGCACGCCAAGAAAGCTCAGGCCCCTTCTAGAAGGTGGAAAGTGGCCTCCAGCAAGGTGCACAGAGGACCACTCCCCCTTCAGTTCCCGTGATTAAGGGGGGGGTCTTGTGTGCCCCAAGCCCCTCCCCATGTGTGTGCAAAGTGTGGGGGGGTGTTCTGTGCCCCAAGCCCCTCCCATATGAGGGTGCAAAAGGAGAGGAGTCTTCTGTGCCCCAAGCCCCTCCATGATTGTGCAAAAGGGGAGGGGTCTTGGGTGCCCCCAGCCCATCCTCCATGTTTGTGCAAAAGGGGAGGGGGTCTCGGGTGCCCCAAGCCCTTCCCCATGAGGGTGCAAAGTGGGGGTCTTCTGTGCCCCCTGTGTCTACAAAGGTGGAAGGGTCTCCTGTGCCCCCAGCCCACTCCATGTGTGCAAAAGGGGAGGGGGGGTCTTCTGCACCCCAAGCCCCTCCCCATGTGTGTGCAGAAGGGGAGGAGTCTTCTGTGCCCCAAGCCCCTCCCCCATGAGTGTGCAAAAGGGGAGCCATCTTCTGTGCCCCATGTGTCTACAAAAGTGGAAGGGTCTCCTGTGCCCCCAGCCCATCCTCCATGAGTGTGCAAAAGGGGAGGGGGTCTTCTGTGCCCCCAGCCCCTCCCCATGTATGTGCAAAAGGGGAGGGGTCATGTGCTCCAATCCCTCCCCCCATGAGCTTGCAAAGGGGAGGGGTCTTGTGTGCTCCAATCCCTCCCCCATGAGTGTGCAAAGGGGAGGGGATGTAACTCAGCCATGTTTCCTTTATATATAGCGCCTGTTACTCGTCCCAGCTCCTGCCAGCCTAGCAGTTCGAAAGCACGTAGAAATGCAAGTAGAAAAATAGGGACCATACGGTGGGAAGGTATACACTATTTATACACTATTCTATAATACTAAACTATACTATACACATACTAATACTAATACTATAATATACACTATACTATGCTATACATTGTACTATACACTATAAAAAGGTAAAGGTAAAGGTTCCCCCGCACAAGCGTGCTAGTCGTTTCCGACTCTAGGGGCCGGTGCTCATCTCCGTTTCAAAGCCGAAGAGCCAGCGCTTGTCCGAGGACGTCTCCGTGGTCATGTGGCCGGCATGACTAGATGCCAAAGGCGCACGGAACGCTGTTCCCTTCCCACCGGAGCGGTCCCTATTTTTCTACTTGCATTTTGACGTGCTTTCGAACTGCTAGGTTGGCAGAAGCTGGGACAAGTAACAGGCGCTCACTCTGTTATGCGGCACTCGGAATTCGACCCGCCAAGCTCAGCATCCTAACCCACTGAGCCACCGCATCCCTCACACTATACACTATACTATAATACTATAATAATATTATATTACAGTATACTATACACTCTACTATAATACTAATGCTATACTATACACTCTACTATACTATATACTATACTAATACTATACTATAATATACACTATACTATACTATACACTATACTATAATAATACTAATACTATGTTATACACTAATACTAATACTCCTAATACTACTATACTATACTATAATAATACTATATTACACTATACTATAATACTAATACTATGCTATACACCATACTATACTATGCACTATACTATAATACTATACTATGCACTATACTATAATACTATACTATACTATACACTACTATAATAGTATACTGTACTATACACTACTATACTATAATATACTGTACAATATACTATACTATACTACACTATATACTATACTATAAACTATATTATACTATACACTATACTATACACTATACTATATGCCATATAGTATACTATACTAGGTTATTGCTATTGCTAATTATCCTAATAATCCTAATATTAATACTATAAGTCGTCCCCCAGTCTGCCCACTCCACATCTAAAAATTTTGCTTTAGCTTCTGACTTGCAAAGCATTTTATGAGTTAGGAAAGAAAAAACGCTCCCGGGTATTTTTTTTCAGAAACTCCTGTTCCTCCCCCCCCCCCCTCCCACTTTCATCTGCCCTAAAGCAAGTGGAGGGGAAGGGGGGGGGAAAATCTGCGTGCACGTGTCGTGGGAAAGGGGTGGGACCAAGAACAGACCAACTTGGCAGCTTCTCCCCTTCCCCCAGCCCCCAAGAGGACTCCCCTCCTCCATGAGGACTAGAGACTCCGAACCCCGATCTCCTGCTTGCCTCCTGACCACCACCCCCTTCCCGCCCTCCCCATCAAGCCCAGCCCAGCCCCAGCCCCTGCAGCTGATCCCTCCCGGCGCTTTGGAGATCTAGTGTCTCCTTCAATGGATTCACCTCCAGGCGGAGAGCCGCGGCGGCGATCCCGCGGGAAGCAGAAACTTTAGCGGACTTTTCGGAAAAAGACGGGAGCGGAGGCAGAAAGAGAGAAGGGGAAGAAAGAGGGAGGGGGCGGGGCGGGTGTCCAAAGCCTTGGAGAGCTCTTGAACCCTGGACCATGTGAGTCCCGGCTGCAGACCCCGCCGTCCTGCTTCTGCCCAAAATGTCCAGATCTGGGTGAATCCGATTCAGCAGACTTTGCAAAAGAAGATCTTGCGACATAAAACAGGTATGTGGGTTTTTTTTAAAAAAAGCAATTACCTTCTCTCTCTCTCTCTCTCCCCCTCTCCTCTCGTTTTTTCTTTTTTTTTCCTTCTTTTCTTTTCTTTTCTTTTCTTTTCTTTTCTTTTCTTTTCTTTTCTTTTCTTTTCTTTTCTTTTCTTTTCTTTAAAAAGTCCATTTTATTATCCTGGATAGGAAACTAGAGGTTGGGCAAAGATATTTTTTTTTCTTCCCTCCCCGCGGTGCTGCTTTGCAAACGTCAAGGCAAGGGTGTTGCGCCACAGGCTTGCTTTAATTCGGGGAGCGGGTGAGGGTGTCTCCTAGCTGGGCAACGGGGAGTTAGATTCTCTCCAGGTACCACCATCCACCCACCCGAAAAAAAAACACAAAGGTCCCTCGCGGACTTTGAACTTCTTTTCAAAGGTTTTTCCTCCTCCATTTCGCTGTCCGTCCACGCTCCCTGGCTGCCTCTCGGTCCGCGAACAAGTGCAGCCCTCAGCCTGTTTGCACCGTGTTTGACAAGAGGGTGCAACAATTACAACAGTTAGAACAATTAATCAGTGGAGCAACTTGCCTCCAGAGGTTTTGAAGGCTACAACACTGGAGGATTTTAAGCAGAGACTGGACAGCCACGTGTCTGAAATGGTATAGGGTTTCCTACCTGAGCAGGGGGTTGGACTAGATGACCTCCAAGGTCCCTTCCAGCTCTATTCTATTCTATTCTATTCTATTCTATTCTATTCTATTCTGTTCTGTTCTGTTCTGTTCTGTTCTGTTCTGTTCTGTTCTGTTCTGTTCTGTTCTGTTCTGTTCTGTTCCATAGTATATTATTGTATTGTATTGTATTGTATTGTATTGTATTGTATTGTATTGTATTGTAGTGTAGTGTAGTCTAGTCTAGTCTAGTCTAGTCTAGTCTAGTCTAGTCTAGTCTAGTCTAGTCTAGTCTAGTCTACAGTATATTATTCTATTCTATTCTATTCTATTCTATTCTATTCTATTCTATTCTATTCTATTCTATTCTGTTCCATAGTATATTATTGTATTGTATTGTATTGTATTGTATTGTATTGTATTCTATTCTATTCTATTCTATTCTATTCTATTCTATTCTATTCTATTCTATTCTATTCTATTCTATTCTATTCTACAGTATATTCTATTCTATTCTATTCTATTCTATTCTATTCTATTCTATTCTATTCTATTCTATTCTATTCTGTTCCATAGTATATTATTGTATTGTATTGTATTGTATTGTATTGTATTGTATTGTATTGTATTGTATTGTATTGTATTCTATTCTATTCTATTCTATTCTGTTCTGTTCTATTCTATTCTATTCTATTCTATTATTTTATTCTATTCTACAGTATATTCTATTCTATTCTATTCTATTCTATTCTATTCTATTCTATTCTATTCTATTCTATTCTTCTAGTCTAGTCTAATTTATTTAGCTCGCTCTGCTGGGGATCCAAAACTTGGTTTTAAGGGAGCAGAGAAGATGTTTGTCTGGGTTAGGTCCCAAATCTGGCTGAATTGTAGGATGAACCATTGAGAGAGCCAGGTATGTCTAACCTAATTCAAGAGAAGGACCAAGGGGGACATGATAGCATCTTCTGATATTTGAGAAGCTGCCCCAAACAAAAACAAAAAAGGGGTGTGTGTGTGTTTGTCTGCCTTCAGGGTATTCTCCAAAGCCCCTGTAGGCAGAACAAGAAGCAACGCATGAAAACTAATCAAGAAGAGATCCAATCTAGAATGAAGGAGAAATTTCCTATCCGTGTTATTTCTGTATTTTGTTGAACCTGGACAGCAAAAATTGCCACTAAACTGTAATTTGCCTTAAAGGAGCACCAGCAAAAAAAAAATGTATGAAAATACGAGGATAGTGTGAAACCAACTGAAGAGAACATTTGTAGATCAAGGTTGAACGGTGGGGACCTTGGTGCTCTCTGAGCTGGGCGGTTTCCTTGCAGATGTTTCATGACCCAACTACGGAATGTCAACAGTGCTAGAAGGGAGGAGGAGGAGGAGGAGGAGGAAGACTGTGGGGTCCTTGGTGCTCTCTGAGCTGGGTGGTTTTCTTGCAGACATTTCATGACCCAGCTAGGGAACATCATGAGTGCTTGGAGGAGGAGGAGGAGGAGGAGGAGGAGGAGGAGGAGGAAGACTGTGGGGTCCTTGGTGCTCTCTGAGCTGGGTGGTTTTCTGGCAGATGTTTCATGACCCAACTGGGTAACATCCTCAGTGCTAGAAGCGAGTGGGGTTTGCAAAGAGAGGCAGGACAAGATAACATGGACGAGAACTAATCAAAGAGAGATCCAACCTAAAACTAAGGAGGAATTTCAGACAGTGAGAATAATAAACCAGTGGAACAGCCTGCCACCAGAAGTTGTGGGTGCTCCAACAGTGGAGTTTTTTTTTTATTGAAAAGTTTTACAGTACATTTTTTAAAAGACAAAACCCCTCCCCACCCCTTCCCCTCTCCCCAAACCTCCCCAACTCTTCCCTCCCCTCCCCCTCCCCCCCTCCCCGACTTCCCAGAGCTAAATACAGGGTATAAAAATACAAACAATCATAGTCTACCATATGCAAACAACAATAAAATATTAAGTTCTATCGCACTTTAACTCTTATTAAAATAACTACAAGTAATTTATATATCACATCAATACTTATTCAAATGCTAGGTGAAACTTTTTAGTCCCATATTTATTCTGGATGTAATCAATCCATCTTCTCCACTCCACAATATATCTCTGTTGCGACTGGTCTTTCAAGTACGCTGAGATCTTTGCCATTTCCGCCAGGTTGGAAACTTTTAAAGTCCATTCTTCTATAGTCGGCAGTTCTTCCTTCTTCCAATATTGCGCTACTAAAAGTCTCGCTGCCGTAATTAAATTCAACATCAACTTAGTGTCCACGACAGTAGTATCTGTAATAATGTCCAGTAAAAACAATTGCGGACAAAACTTTATCCTTTTCTTGAATATTTTTTGCATATTCCACCAAATTTTAATCCAAAAAGCTGTAACCTTTTTACAGGTCCACCATATATGAAAATACGTTGCATCTTCACAACCACACCTCCAACATTGGGGCTGGCAGTTCAGATACCAACAGTGGAGGTTTTTAAGAAGAGACTGGACAACCCCTTGTGTGCTTGAGCAGGGGGTTGGACTAGAAGACCTCCAAGGTCCCGCCCTAGGGGTTTGGATTCTATGTGTGGGTTGTGACACAACCGCCCTTCTCTTTGATCAGGGCTACATAAAAAGAGCATGGGGCGACAATTTTAGGACTGAAACGGTCTTTTCCCGAGTAATTTTGCCTCAAGGGAGGGGGGGGGTGAATTTTCTACCCAGCTGATGCAAGATGCCCTCACTCAAATTTCCGCTTTGCCAGATTTATTTATTTATTAAATAAATGAGTGAGGCATTTAATAGATGAGTGAGGCACGGCGAGCAGGCACCAAGGAGAAGGAAGTTTACATTTTTCAAAGGAGAAGTAGAACCGGGGATGCTGAAGGAAACGGTGGGTGTGTAAAAACAAACAGATTTTTCCATTTTGCCAGCCCTCCCTTGAATTTCTTTTGATGGTGTGGCTTGAAAGCTGACGAACAATCTTGAATTTAAGCGGGGAAATGGTGTAGATTATTTTTTGGGGGGTGGGGGTGGAAATCCACAAAGAGAGAAGGACTAGGGATGACATGATAGCATCTTCCAACATTTGAGGGGCTGCCCCAAAGAAGAGGGGGGTGTCCACCTATTTTCCAAAGCGCCTGAAGGCGGGACAAGAAGCAACGGGGATGGAAACTAACCCAGGAGAGAAGCAACCTGGAACAAAGGAGGGATTTCCCTGACGGTGAGAACAATTATCCAGTGGAACAGCCTGCCACCAGATGTTGTGGGTGCTCCAACACTGCAGGTTTTCAAGAAGAGATTGGACAGCCATTTCTCTGAAATGACACGTAGGGTTTCCTGCTTGAGCAGGGGGCTGGAATAGACTAGACCAGGGGTAGGCAACCTTGGCTCCTTTACGACTCGTGGACTTCAACTCCCAGAATTCCTGAGCCAGGTGGACTAGACTAGAGCAAGCCTTTTCAACCTTTCCACCCATTGTACCACTTTTAGGATATGGCAACATCCGAGTACCGCCAGTCGTCTAGCAAGGGGTCAAAAACTTGATGACCCCCCCCAAAAAAGTAAAAAAAGTGATGAACTACAGGTAGTCCTCGACTTACAACAGTTCGCTTAGTGACTGCTCAAAGTTACAATGGCCCTGAAAAAAGCGCCCCCCAAGCCACAGCTGAGCAAGACACCTGCCTGCCCGCCTGGCGGCGCTCTTCCTCCTGGCCGAGGTTTTCATGGTTGTGAGCATTTCTGTTGAGGATTGGCAGCGGGGGTGGGGTGGGGGGTGGGTGTCTGGTTTTTATTCTCCCCCCCCATCTACTGGGTGGTTGCAGCAGGTTTTGGTCACCCTGGGATACTGTGACCATCATAAATATGAATCAGTTGCCAAGCATCTGAATGTAAATCAAAGACCCTGGAGATGCTGCAACATTCCAGCTGATCGGCGCTTCTTCTGGGCTCAGAAGTCCCAGGATCGGTGCTGAGCTCCAGCTGGATCCTGGCGCTGATCCTGGCGCTTCCGCTGAGCCCCGACAGCCCTGCAGCTCCAGCCGTCTCTCGCTCAGGCTTGTGCGGTGCTGCCACCGGTTCAGCTCATTCCCCTCCCCCGCTACCACTTTCCTAGGATGGTCGCGTACCACCTGCCAGGTGCCCATGTACCACGGGTGGTACTCGTACCACTGGTTGAAAAGCCCTGGACTAGAAGACCTTCTCTTTGATCAGGGTTACGTAAAAAGAGCAAGTATTTTTGCCTCTTTTGCCTAAAAATATCTCTCCTTTTATCAATACAAAATACAGTCACAACCTCAACTTTTTGCTTCACGTATTTCTTAAGCACTCGATAACAAATTAATGGAATCCTCAAAACCTGAAAAAACAAATTTTCATATATATACTGTATATATTTTCTTTCGAGTCCAGAAGTGGTTTCCAAATGGAAACAATAACTGGATAAACCCTTTCTTTAATTATAGCAGTTCGAACATCGAATAACAGAGTTGGAAGGGACCTTGGAGGTCATCTAGTCCAACCCCCTGCTCAGGCAGAAAATCCTATACCATTTCAGACAAATGGCTGTCCAGTCTCTTCTTCAAAATCTCCCGTGATGGAGGGCCCACAACTGAATTAATCTCTTCCAGGTCCATCCGTAGAAGATATTTCTCCTGCAGTTGGCTTAATGTTTGGAATAAACTGTCAAGGTTGAGAAGATAAAAGGCAACCTGGTTTAAAACGCAGTGAGGAAAGATAAGAACATTCCACTGTTTCGGTTTTTCAGATAACTCCTAAAAAAGGGGAATTTTACGAGACAAGCGAAGATGGATACGTCTATATCTCTTTTGAAATAGGCATTGTGAAATGGATCTTAAATCACAGCATCGTGTTCAAGACGTGGCTTGTTGACAGGCCACGTTCTCCTGCGCAGAATGGAGGGGTGGAATTCCAAACCTAGTATGGTTTTAACTTGGTTATGCTGTAAATGGCAGGCAGGCTGGCTTCCTTTCATCAAACTTGGCTGGCTGGGGAATTCTGGGAATTGAAGTCCACCCATGTTCAAGCTGCCGAGTTTGAGGAAAAAAATGCTTTATGGCCACCAAGGCTGGGCGAACAGCAACTCTGGATGGCTGGCACTGGGTTCAAATCCTCCCAACAAAATAGAGGTAGCCTTGACTTATGACCATAATTTCCGTTGAAAGTCAGTGCATAATGTTGTCACTTCGTTGCCGTGTTTCTCACCCCCTGGTAACTTTAAGGTGGGTGGACTTCAACTCCCAGAATTCCCCAGCCGGCACAGCTTGAATTCTGGGAACTGAAGTCCACCCATCTTAAAAGATGCCAAGGTTGAGAAACGTTAACCTGGTTAGGTGATGTTCCAAATCGTTAATGAATAAAGGGCCTTAGAGTAGTTGTCAGAAAAAGAACCAGGATAACAGACTTGGAAGGGACCTTAGAGGTCTTCTAGTCCAGCCCCCTGCTCAAGCAGGAAACCTTATACCATTTTAGACAAATGGTTGTCTAAACTCCAAAACATACCTTTGCAATGATGAATTAGTATTTCCCTGCAGCCTTCAGCCCAGATTGGTCTTTCTTTCTTTTTTACAAAGAAACAACTTGATCCCACCATGAATAGAATAGAATAGGAATAGAATAGAATAGAATAGAATAGAATAGAATAGAATAGAATAGAATAGAATAGAATAGAATAGAATAGAATAGAATAGAAAATATGGAATGGAATAGAGTAGAGTAGAGTAGAGTAGAGTAGAGTAGAGTAGAGTAGAGTAGAGTAGAGATGAAAGGGACCTTGGAGGTCTTCTAGTCCAGCCCCCTGCTCAAGCAGGAATACCATCTCAGACAGGTGACTGTCCAGTCTCTTCTTAAAAACCTCCAGTGATGGAGCACCCACGATTTCTGGTGGCAAGCTGTTCCACTGGCTGACTGTCCTCACTGTCAGGAAGTTTCTCCTTAATTCCAGGTTGCTTCTCTCTTTGGTCAGTTTCCAACCGTTGTTCCTCGTCCTGCCCTCTGGTGCTTTGGAGAATAACGTGACCCCCCTCATCTTTGTGGCAGCCCCTCAAATACTGGAATCCTGCTATCATGTCACCCCTATTTCTTCTTTCCTTTAGACTAGCCAAACCCAAGTCCCGCAGCCGTTCTTCGTATGTTTTGGTCTCCAGGCCTTGGATCATCTCAGTTGCTCTTCTCTGAATTTTTCCGCCCAAACTCTCAACATCTTTTTTGTGACATGGTGACCAAAATTGGCTGCAGTATTCCAGGTGTGGTCTTACTAGGGCTTTGTAAAGCGGTACCAATACTTTGCGTGATGTTGGTTCTATGCCTCTGTTTATGCAACCCAGGATTGTGTTCGCTTTTGCCAATTCTGTAACAACTAGAGCAAATTTCTTTGCATTTCTGCGGAGGTCTGATTTTTCTCGCGCTGAGGCCAGCTGGAGTCTCAGGAAAGATCTTTGTCCAGAGAGGGCTGGAATTTTCACCCATCCAAAAAGAATGCAATCCACAATAAATAGAAAAGAAAAAAAAACACAATAATTATCACAAGCAGCGCCCACTCATGGAAAAACCTCACGGTGGAAGAATGAAGGTTTGTGTGTTTTGGGACAAGCAACTTCACCGCATGTTTTCAAAGCTGAGATGTTTTTTTTAAAAAAAAAAATTGGCGGTGAAGGCATAAAGTGATCCAAGTTTACA
The DNA here is from genome assembly GCA_024294585.1 of Vipera latastei. Lineage (NCBI taxonomy): Eukaryota > Metazoa > Chordata > Lepidosauria > Squamata > Viperidae > Vipera > Vipera latastei. Next base: position 368,075,580 of record CM044354.1, read on the forward strand.
AAAAACAAAAAAAATCTTCTTTAAATAAACTTTAAAGACCCTATTGCTGTGCATTTGCAGTGTTTGTGTATTGGCGGGTTTGTGGGTTTGTTTGCCTATGTGGTTTTTTTGTGCATGTTGGGACAGGAAACAGACAAGATGTATCAGCGAATGTTTATAAGGCATATTCGGTTGTTTTCATCCCAAACACGACACAGAGGATCACAAACTAGAATCACCACAACTGAGCCTCGGTTGTTGTGAGAACTCAGGTTGTGCTTGAACAAACCTTGGATGAGTCAAGTGAGTGTGTTGTCGTGGGAACACAGCCTCTTAGACCAACCTTGCCCACGTTAAGCTGGCTGAGGAATTCTGGGAGTTGAAGTCCACAAGTCTTAAAGTGGTCAAGGTTGCAGACCCCTGTCTTAGACACTTGCTTGGGGATGTCGCTTGGTAGCTTGAAAAGGTGAGGACTTCAACTCCCAGAATTCCTTAGCCAACATTGGAGAATTGCTAGCTGGGGAACTCTGGGAGTTGAAGTCCACAAGTCTTAAAGTCTTAAAAGTTCCTAAAGTTTTAAGATGGGAGGAGTCCAACTTCCAGAATTCAGCAGCCAGCATGTTTTCAGGTGGGTGGGCTTCAGAACCAGAACCAGAATAGAGTTGGAAGGGGACCTTGGAGGTCATCTAGTCCAACCCCCTGCTCAGGCAGGTAACCCTATACCATTTCAGACAGATGGCTGTCCAGTCTCTTCTTAAAAACCTCCAGTGATGGAGCATTCGCAGCTTCTGGAGGCAGGTTGTTCCACTGGTTAATTGTTCTCACTGTCAGGAAATTCCTCCTTAGTTCTAGGTTGCTTCTCTCCTTGATGAGTTTCCATCCGTGTTTTTTTTTTTGTGTGTGTGTGTGTGTGCGCTTCCTTCTGTTTGCTTTGGAGAATAGGTGGACCCCACCTCTTCTTTGTGGCAGCCCCTCAAATACTGGACATACCGCATATACTCAAATATCTGCAAATCGAAACAGAACGACAAGTGGCAGAAGAATGCCAAGGTAGCACCAATAGCGATAGGCTCCTTGGGTGCAAATTCCAAAACATCTGCAGCGCCACTTAGACACCATCGGCATTGACAATTTCCCCATCGGTCAATTGCAAAAGGCAGCTTTGCTTGGCACAGTTGACAGCCTGCTGTGATGTGTGTAAAACCATCAAACATCCACATTTGCCTATCCCAGGTCCTTGGGAAGGCCTTGATAGGTGGATAAAAAGGCCAAATCCGATCTGAACATCTGGCTGACTCTGCAACCAAAGATCATCATAATGTTCAAGCGATGCTTTGGGTGCAATCCTAAAAAAACATCTGGGGCATCGCTTTCAACCCCAGCGGCATTGACAAAATCCCCATCGGCCAATAGCAAAAGGCAGCTTGACTCACAACTGCTGATATCCTGCGACGAGAGCCTTAAACCCCAGGGTCTTCCAACGCGGCCCTTTGATGACCGTGTGGACTTCAACTCCCAGAATTCTTCAGCCCTGGCTGAGGAATTCTGGGAGTTGAAGTCAACCAGTCATCAAAGGGCCACGTTGGAAGAGCTTAACACCATCAATAAAATATCTGCCAGCCACATCTGCCTATCTCAGGTCCCTGGGGAAGACTTGACAGGTGAACAAAGATACCAAATCCAGTCCAAACATCTGTGTGACTGGGTGAAAAACTATTACAGGCAGTTCCCGACTTACAACAATTCATTTAGTGACTGTTCAAAGTTACAACGTCTCTGCAAATAGGGACTTAGGGCCATTTGGGGGGGTGGGAGCACGAAGGGAGGCTCAGCTAATCTCAATGTATACATGGTTGTACTTTGACAATAAAGGTTCATTAATTAATTTCTCACACTTACGACCGGGGTCATGTGATTTACACTCGGCCACTTGACAACTGACTCATATTTATGACGGTTGCAGTGTCCCCGGGGTCCCCTGATCCCCTTTTGCGACCTTCTGACCGGCAGTGTCAATGGGGAAACCCAGATTACCTTAACGACCGTTTGACTTAACAACTGCAGAAAGCCCTGAACAACCACAGCAGCAAGGAAAGTCGCAAAACGGGGCACGTTTTTCACTTAGCAACATAAATTCTGAGCTCAGCTGAGGTCCTAACTCGAGGACTGTCTATAATAAGCTAGGCTGGCTGGGGAATTCTGGGAATTGAAGTCCACCGGGCTTAAAAATTGCCGAGATTGAGAAACGTGGCTGTAATGGGTAAGATTTTGGTAAAGGAGTTGATCGCCATACGGTCGAGACGGGATTTTTTTTTAAAAAAAAAAATTTAAACACAAGTCTAGGAATTCCGAGTGGTCTCCCATCCCCTGCTCAGCTTGGGTGCAATCAGCCAAACGAGGCCAGGTCCACGAGGCTCTCCCCCCACCCCCAAATACTCCAGCCAACGTGAAGCTTTTTCTTGGACGCTACCAAAGCCCCAGCTGTGTCTGGCTTGACCGGTGAGATGTCCATTTTGCCCTGATCTTCCTGTGCCACAGCTGCCTGCAGAGAAGTGCAGGTAGATCATTCCAGCCCACGGAGGATCCTCTTTGCTTGGTCATCCAGCGTCTGTTCAAAAACCTCCTGGTTAATTAAGGGGAGGAAGAGAGAGAGAAAAAAATTGTGCAGCCGACGGGTTGGAAGATGGGCCGGTCCTGGCACGAGTTCGCGGGGCACTTGTTACGCCACCTTCTAGCACCTGCTCAGAGGTGTAAAGTCCGCCTCGCCGCATAAGAATCCGAGCCAGATCTGGGATGGATCGGTTTCTGATTTGTGGCCAAGGGATCCATGCAGATGGTGGTTGATGATTAGCCAAAGTTTGCACACCTTGCGACAGCTTAGCAAACCAGCTTCGGCTGCGTCTCTCTCTCCTCGTCTTTTCCTGGGCGCTCCGGATTCAGACGGGATCAACTATTTTACACCTGCCGGGCTGGGCAGATTGACGATCCAGCCATTAATCCGAGGAAGAGTTTTGCCCCGCTTTGTTGCCTTCGCAACAGCCTTGCAGGGTAGGAAGGCAGAAAAGGGGATTTCTCCCCCATGGCTGGGTGCATGGCGAGAAAAGGATTGGCTAGGCAAGTTGCGGTGTATTTGTTCATTTCTTTATCTGTTTCTTGATCTGTGTCTATTTATTTATGTTCGGCCTTTATAAATCATCCAAGGCAGCGAACACATCCAGTGTATCTTTGTCTTATTTTCCCCGTAACAACAACCCTGTGAGGTGGTGTGGACGGAGAGAGAGGGACTGGCACAAAGATACCAAAGCCAGCTTTTATGCCTAAGGCGGGACTAGAACTCACTGTCGCCTGGTGATTGCCTCAAAATCACCCAGCTGGATTTCATGCCTAAGGCGGGACTAGAACTCACAGCCTCCTGGAGATTGGCCCAAAGCCATCCAATTGACTTTCGTGCCTAAGGCGGGACTAGAACTCACAGCCTCCTGGTGATTGGCCCAAAGTCACCCAGCTGGCTTTCGTGCCTAAGGCGGGACTAGAACTCACTGTCACCTGGTAGTTGGCCCAAAGTCATCCAATTGGCTTTCATGCCTAAGGCGGGACTAGAACTTACCATCTCCTGGCGATTGGCCCAAAGTCATCCAGTTGACTTTCATGCATAGGGCAGGACTAGAACTCACAGCCTCCTGGTGATTGTCCCAAAGTCACCCAGCCGGCTTTCATGCCTAAGGCGGGACTAGAACTTACCGTCTCCTGGCGATTGGTCCAAAGTCATCCAATTGGCTCTCGTGGCTGAGGCGGCACTAGAACTCACAAGACCGAACTGCCTCTCTTTCAATTATCTGAGTTGTCCATGGCAGGCAGGTCAAAGAAATCAAGACGGCTTTGTTGCATAGAGGCTGAGATTTGGTCACATCGTCCCAGCTGCCATCTTGACTTTTTTGACCCACGGTGGCCAGAGATCTCTGCAAACCGATAGGATTGTCCCTTGTTTGATGGCTAACTTGCTTACAAAGACAAGGGGGAAAAACCTATAATTTTTCTTAACACGTGACGGGCGACCAGCTGAAAAAAGCCAGAATAATGGAAAGTCCTCGACTTACACATATTCATTTAACAAGAGCCCTTTTAAAAAAAACTGTCTTATGTCCAGTCCTCGTACTTACAACCTTCGCAGCATTCCCCAAGGTCTCCTCTAGCAAAATTTGGACGCTTGGCAAATCAGCATGAATTATTTAACTTAATTAATTAATTAATTAATTGAATTCTTGAGCAGCTGCAAGGACTGCCTTAACAACGGTGCAAAACAAAGCTCCCAAATTCGGGCATGACTTGTTTAACGACCGCCTTGTTCAGTACGGGTAAGTCCTCGACACACGACCCCAATTCAGCCCAAACTTTCTCTTCCTAAGCAAGACCGTCGTTAAGGGAGCTTTGCCTCGTTTTAGGACCTTTTGCCCCACTCGTTAAGCGAATCGCTGCAGTTGACGACACGGTCGTTAAGGGAATCAAAGCTTCCCCATTGATTTGGCTTGTCAGCAGGTTGCAAAAAGTGATCCCAGGCGCCCCGGGACCGTCATAAATACGAGCCAGTTCCAAGCGTCTGAAGTTTGGTCAGGTGACCCTGGGGAGGCTTGCGACGGTCGTAAGTGTGGAAAACGGTCATAAGGTCTCTTTTTTCAGTGCTCAGTTGTAACTTTGAACGGTCACTTAAATGAACTGTTGTAAATCGAGGAGTGCCTACCATGGAAATTCTGATCCCAGTTGCGATCGTAAGCCAGAGAGTTCCTGTATCGTTGGGATTTGGCATGATGGTTTTATTTCCTACCGACTAAGCTGCTAGACCTCATGAATCTTAGCAAAGCAAATGTCTCGTGGTTAAAAAAAGATTGTAAAATGGGTCAAAACTCACTTAAGAACTGCCTTGCTTGACAATGAAAATACTACTACTACTACTACTACTACCAATAATAATAATAATAATAATAATAATAATAATAATAATAATAACAATAATAACAATAATAATAACAACAACAAAACAACAACAACAATAACAACAACAACAACAACAACAACAACAACAATAATAATAATAATAATAATAATAATAATAATAATAATAATAATTATTATTATTATTATTTATTTATTTTTATTTTATTACATTTATATACCGCCCTTTCCCGAAGGACTCAGGGCGGTTTACAGGGTGATTAAAACACCAAGATACAAAAGTTAAAAACAAATTTAAAAAAATTATATTTGTCCCTGCATAAATAAAACCCCAGTTAAAATAAGATTAATCCTCAGCCTGGATAATAATAATAATAATAAAAGTTGGAAGGGACCTTGGAGGTCATCTAGTCGAACCCCCCGTTGGCCTCAATTTTGGCCCTAAGGCGAGGACTAGGCAGAATGCAGCTATTCCAGTCTGACCTACTTGTCCTGGTTTTTCTTTCCTTTCTTCTTTCCTTTTCTTTTTTTTCGTGCCACGGAACCAGCAATCAGGTGGCAGGCAGTTCCACGGCTTCAGTGTGCACGGAGCGCAGAAGCTCCCGTGGTTTTGCCCGTCTCTTTGCCCAAAGAGTTTCGACGGCTTTTCCTTCTCCTGGAGGTTAGAAGCAGCCAACCAAAATAAAATGCAATAAAATTATCAGAAAACAACCGGCAGCTGAAAGAATAGATCCATCTGAGATTTTGGCCACAAAAACGAGGAGAGGAAAAAAAAAACCATTTAAGAAAATGAAAGAAAGAATTTGGTCCCAGCTGCTCACCTGGCTGGACTTTTTTCCCTGCTGGAAATAAAATCAGCTTCAGGTTTTGCAAACCGCCATCCTCTCACCAGCCGTGTTTTGCCAACCTGGTGCCCTCAGGATGTCTGGAATTTAATTTAAGGAGCTAGATCTCAAGGTTTGCGGAGGGTGCCCGTTGGAGCAGGGGGAAACAGGAAGACAGGCCCAGCTCGACCTTGGAAAGAGGCAAGAGGTCACCTTTGGCATCAGGGACCTCCTTGGGGGTGGAATGCAATACAGGGAGTCCTCAATGGATGACCAAAACGTACGTTGCTAAGTGAGAAATCTGAGTTTCGCTCCGTTTTGCGGCTTCTCGTGCCGCGATTGGTTAAGTGAACCACTGCAGTTGTTAAGCTGTCATTACAGCTGTGATTGCCCGTTGTAACTCACCTCTCTTGTGTGTTTTCTCTCCACAACTGCAACAGTCGGTGGCTGTTTACCAACGTCTCCTAGAGTGAAGTTGTGGTTGCCAAAACGTTCTCCAGGCCGCCTGCAGCCAGAAGGTGACGTGGCCCATGGGCAAGTGGACGGTGATCTTCTAACCGGTGGGATGGAGAAGACAGTCTCCCAGGAGGAGACCCAGCCTCTGCCCTCCCCGAAGGGCTCCTTGGACTGCAAAGATGGAAGTGATTGCACGGAGGACAGACATCTCCTGGACAAGAGCCCCAAGCCCACCTTGGAACTGACCGACAGGGTCCAGAAACCCAACCCCAGCCATGGGGAGAACTGGGCCACCAGTCCAGTGTCCAATGGGTATTCTGGAGCCCAGAGCCCACTCGGCGCTGGCAAGATGGCAGGAGACAACCAGGGTCTTCCCTCTGGACCCCCCACTACCCTGCCTACCACCGCCATCTTCGGGGTGGTGGGACCCCAACCGCCCTTGACGGGCCAGCGGGAGAGGGAGACCTGGAGTAAAAAAATTGACTTTCTTCTCTCAGTCATTGGCTACGCAGTGGACCTGGGCAACGTCTGGCGTTTTCCGTACATATGTTACCAAAATGGAGGAGGTGAGTTCTAGTGCTTGAAAGAACATAGAATAATACACTTGGGAGGGACCTCAGAGGTCTTCTAGTCCAGCCCCCCCCCCCCCGCTCGAGCAGGAGACCTTATATCATTTCAGACAAGTGACTGTCCAATCTCTTCTTAAAAGGCTCCAAGGATGGAGCACCCACAACTTCTGGTGGCAAGCTGTTCCACTGGTTGATTGTTCTCCTTAATTCCAGGTTGCTTCTTTCCTTGATTAGTTTTCACCCCTGGTTGCTTGTCCCAACCTCAGGTGCTTTGGAGAATAAGTTGACCCCCCCTCTTCTTTTGCCCCTCAAATATTGGAACAGTGCTATGATGCCTCCTCTTGTCTTTTTCATTAAACTAGAGATGCCCAATTCTTGCAACCATTCTTCGTATGGTTTATCCTCCAGTCCCTTAATCATTGTTGTTGCTCTTCTCTGCACTCGTCTCAACATCTTTTTTCTAATTGTGACAGCCAAACCAGGATACAATGTTCCAAGTGTGGTCTTACTAAGGCTTTGTAAAGCAGTAGTAGAACTTCACATGACCTTGATTCTATCCCTCTGTGAATGCAGCCTAGGATTGTATTGGCTTTTTTTGGTGCCTGCAACACACTGCTGGCTAATATTTAATTGTCCACTAGGACAAACAATCTGAATTTTGTCTTTAATCCCTTAAAACTACAGACAGGGTCTGAAGAACCAAACTCATAACCCAGTTGAGGTTCCACAGTATCCAAGCTTCGTGGGGCGATGGAAGGCAGGTCTGCTTAGGAGATACATCCCATGGATGGAATGGAATGGAATGGAATGGAATGGAATGGAATGGAATGGAATGGAATAGGAGAAGAGAAGAGAAGAGAAGAGAAGAGAAGAGAAGAGAAGAGAAGAGAAGAGAAGAGAAGAGAAGAGAAGAGAAGAGAAGAGAAGAGAAGAGAAGAGAAGATGGAATGGAATGGAATACAATATTAGAATAGAATAGAATAGAATAATAAAAGAACGGAATAGAATAGAATAGAATAGAATAGAATAGAATAGAATAGAATAGAATAGAATAGAATAGAATAGAATAGAATAGAATAGAATCATAAAAGAACGGAATAGAATAGAATAGAATAGAATAGAATAGAATAGAATAGAATAGAATAGAATAGAATAGAATAGAATAGAATAGAATAGAATAGAATAGAATAGAATACCACTGTATTTAGAATAGAATAATAAAGGTGGAAGGTCCAGCCCCTTGCTCAAACAGGAGACTCTATACTATTTCAGATAAATGGTTGTCCGATCTCTTCTTAAAAGCTTCCAGTGTTGGAGCAGTCACGACTTCTGGTGGCAAGCCGTTCCACTGGTTCATTGTCCTGACCATCAGGAAATTTTCATTAATTCCAGGTTGCTTCTCTCCTTGATAAATTTCCGCCTGCTATTTCTTCTCCTTCCTTCTTGTGCTTTGGTGAATAATGTGACCCCCTCCTCTTCTGTGTGGCAGTCCCTCAAATTTTGGAAGACTGCTATTATGTCACCCCTAGTCCTTTTCTCCAGACTGGCCATACCCAATTCCTGCAGCCGTTCTTCCTATGTTTTATCCTGCAGTCCCTTGATCATCTTTGTTTTAAGAAGCAAGTTTGGGCTGCTGACACATGGGAATGGGTCTGTCTGACCCAAACTTGCTTCTTAAAAGAAAGATGATCAAGGAACTGCAGGATAAAACATAGGAAGAACGGTTGCTGGAATTGGGTATGTCTAGTTTAATGAAGAGAAGGACGCGGGGGGACATGATAGCAGCCTTCCAGTATCTCAGGGGCTGCCCCAAAGGAGAGGCAGTCAAGCTCTTCTCCAAAGCCCCTGAAGGCAGGAGAAGAAGCAACGAATGGAAACTAATCAAGGAGAGAAGCAACCTGGAATTAAGGAGAAACTTCCTGACAGTCAGAACAATTAACCAGTGGAACAACCTGTCTCCAGAGGTGGTGAATGCTCCAACACTGGAGGTTTTTAAGAAGAGACTGGACAGCCATTTGTCTGAAATGGGATAGGGTTTCCTGCCTGAGCAGGGGGTCGGACTAGATGACCTCCAAGGTCCCTTCCAGCTCTATTCCTATTCCATTCCATTCCATTCTATTCTACAAAGTGCCTGAAGGCAGGATAAGAAGCAACGGATGGAAACTAACCAAGGAGAGAAGCAACCTAGAACTAAGGAGGAATTTCCTGACAGTGAGAACAATTAATCAGTGGAACTCCTTGTGAGATGGTCTCACGAGGTCGATGGATCGTTAAGGTGCTTCCAAGTAAAAGGCATCATGCAGGGATGCAATCATATGAAGTTTATTCAATGATAAAGAGAAAGAATTACTTGGCATGAAGGCATTCATGCCTGCATGTGAGAGAGAACAAAAGAAAAGAAAGCAAGCTAGCATAGCATAACTGGAACAGAAGAAGAACAAAACTGAAGAGAGAGCAGCCCCTTTGAGCAGAGGTATTTATGGGGGGTCTCAGTCCCTCCCTAACTATAAAACACTCTGCCAATGGGGCTGTAGGGGTCTGAGACCCCTGACTCATCAGTGGAAGCAAAGAAGCCTCTTTGCCTCCATCTGATGACACTTTTGGGTAACTGCCATGGCTGGCACAAAACATCTAACACTCCTTGCCTCCAGAAGTTGTGAAGCTCCAACATTGGAAGTCTTTAAGAAGAGACCGGACAGCCCTTTGTCTGAAATGGTACAGGGTTTCCTGCCTGAGCAGGGGGTTTGGACTAGATGACCTCCAAGGTCCCTTCCAACTCTATTATTCTATTCTAAATACAGTGGTATCTCCATACTCAATGGCTTTGAAACTCATCAAATTTGGTTCTCAGTGCATTTTGATGTGAAAATGTTGTCCCGGTATGTTTGTTTGGTACTCAACACACAAGCTAGAACTGGTTTGTATTGGCTGCCTCGTGTGGCAACTCGTTATTCCTTGTGGGGAAAATTTGATTGCTCCTCATTGTTTTTGGTACTCCTTGCGTCCCCGGAACCAATTAATGATAAGCGCAGCTGGTTCTCAACTTACGAGCACAAGAGAGCCTACAATTTCGGAGATATTTGTTAGGTGAGTTTTGTTCCGTTTTACGATTTTCCTTGCCACGGTTGTTAAATGAATCACAGCCGTTGTTAAATTAGTAACTGGGTTGTTAAGCGAATCCAGCTTCCCCCATGGGTTTTGGCAGAAGGCCACAAAAGGGGATGAAACTGCGACCGTCCTAAATACAAGTCAGTTGCCAAGTGTCTGAGTTTTGATCCCTTACGACCGGTCGTTAAGTGTGAAAAATGGCCGTAAGTCGCTTTCCTCCGTGCCGTTGTCACTTTGAACGGTCAGTAAACGAAGAGTTGTAAGCTGAGGGTTATCTGTCCTGAGGCGCCACTGGATCTTGTCGCTTCTGTTTGCAGTACAGAGTAACAGAGTTGGAAGGGACCCTGGAGGTCATCTAGTCCTGGGCTTTGCAACCAGTGGTACGGGTACCACCTGTGGTACATTGGCACCTGGCAGGTGGTACATGGCCATCCTAGAAAAGTGGTAGCGGGGGAGGGGAATGGCAGCACCGCACAAGCCTGAGCGAGAGACGGCTGGAGCTGCAGGGCTATCGGGGCTCAGCGGAAGCGCCAGGATCAGCACCAGGATCCAGCTGGAGCTCAGCACCGATCCTGGCGCTTCTGAGCCCAGAAGAAGCACCGATCAGCTGGAATGTTGCAGCATCTCCAGGGTCTTGTGATTTACATTCAGATGCTTGGCGACCGATTCACATTTATGACGGTCACAGTGTCCCAGGGTCATGTGAAGGGACCAAAACCTGCTGCAACCACCCAGTAGAGGGGGGGGAATAAAAACCAAACACCCCCCACCCCATCCCCGCTGCCAATCCTCAACAGAAATGCTCCCAACCATGAAAACCTCAGACAGGAGGAAGAGCGCCGCCGGGCGGGCAGGCGGGTGTCTTGCTCGGCTGTGGCTTGGGGGGCACTTTTTTCAGGGCCATTGTAACTTCAAACAGTCACTAAGCGAACTGTTGTAAGTCGAGGACTACCTGTACTTCATCACTTTTTTCCTTTTTTTTTTTTGGTCATCAAGTTTTTGACCCCTTGCTGGGCGACTGGTGGTCCTCGGATGTTGCCATATCCTAAAAGTGGCACAGTGGGTGAAAAGGTTGAAAAGCCCTGCTCCAGTCCAACCCGATTCCGATCCTCTCTCTTTCCTTAGGGGCCTTCCTCATCCCGTACACAATCATGGCCATCTTCGGAGGGATCCCTCTCTTCTACATGGAGCTGGCCCTGGGGCAGTACCACCGCCACGGCTGCATCTCCATATGGCGGAAGGTCTGCCCCATCTTCAAAGGTGAGAGCAAGGCTTATGTGGAGATCATGGGCTCCTCGCAGACGTTTCGTGACCCAGCTAGGTAGCATCTTCAGTGCTAGAAGGGAGGGGGTGTTTGTGTGGAGGAGGTGGGGGAGGGGAGGGGGAGGAGGAGGGGGAGGGTAGCTGTGGGGTCCTTGGTGCTCTCTGAGATTGGGGGGTGGGGGTGGGGTTTCTTGCAGACGTTTCATGACCAACCAGGTAGCATCAACAGGGCTAAAAGGGAGGGGGTGTTTGCAGAGAAGAGGAGGAGGAGGAGGAGGAGGAGGAGGAAGAGGAGGAGGAGGAGGAGGAGGAGGAGGAGGAGGAGGAGGAGGAGGAGGAGGAGGAGAACTGTGGAGTCCTTGGTGCTCTCTGAGCTGGGTGGTTTTCTTGAAGACGTTTCATTACCCAACTGGTAATGCCTTCAGGACTAGAAGTGAGTGGAGTTTGCAAGGAGGAGGAGGAGGAGGAGGAAGAGGAGGAGGAGGAGGGGGGAGGAGGACTGTGGGGTCCTTGGTGCTCTCTGAGCTTGGTAAGGCCGACTCTAGTACAATACCAACAAAGAAGAAAAATAACAGCTCTCAAAAGAAACCAGCATGGCTGCATAAAGAACTCTCTGATAAATTGAAAGATAAAAAGGACAAGTATAAGAAGTGGAAAGAGGGGCACGTAACTAAGTCAGAATATCAGCAAATAGCCCATGCCTGCAAAGACGAAGTGAGGGAAGCTAAGGCTCAAAATGAACTAAGGCTTGCGACCAAAGTCAAAAATAACAAAAAAAGCTTCTTTCAACATATAAAAAACAAGAAAAAAGTTAAGGAAATGATTGGTCCATTAGTGGGGGAAAGTGGCAAGAAGGTGACAAGCAATAGGGAGAAAGCAGAACTATTTAATTCGTTTTTTGCATCTGTCCTTATACAAAGGGAAAAAACAGTCCAACCTACCCAAACCAGTGCCATAAAAAACAGAATAGAAACGCAAGTTAAGATAGGCAAGAAAATGGTAAGTGAGCACCTGTCCAGCCTAGACGAGTTCAAATCACCAGGACCAGATGGATTACACCCCAAGGTTCTCAAGGAACTGGCAGACGTGATCTCAGAACCACTGAACTATATTTTTCAAAGATCCTGGAGCACTGGGGAACCACCAGAGGACTGGAAAAGAGCTGATGTAGTTCCCATCTTCAAAAAAGGGAAAAAATAGATCCAGGAAACTACAGACCTATCAGCCTGACCTCAATACCTGGGAAGATTCTGGAAAAGATAATCAAACAACAAATCAGCGAACACCTAGATGCAAACAAAGTCATCACTAAAAGTCAACATGGGTTTGTCAAAAACAGATCATGCCAGACAAATCTTATTACATTCTTTGACCAAGTGACAAAACTAGTGGACCAGAGGAATGCTGTAGATATAATTTACTTGGACTTCAGTAAGGCATTTGATAAAGTAGATCACAACCTACTACTTGATAAGATAGAAAAATGTGGGTTAGATAGCATCACCACCAGATGGATTCGTAGCTGGCTGACAGGCCATACTCAGCGTGTGGTCCTCAATGGAACCGCATCTACATGGAAGGAAGTGTGTAGTGGGGTGCCCCAGGGCTCTGTTCTGGGCCCAGTGCTCTTCAACATCTTCATCAACGATTTGGATGAGGGGATAGATGGGGAACTCATCAAATTTGCAGACGACACCAAGCTGGCAGGAATAGCCAATACTCCAGAAGATAGGCTTAAGATACAGGAGGATCTGGACAGACTCGAACACTGGGCATTATCTAACAAAATGAAATTCAATGGTGAAAAAAGTAAGGTTCTACATTTAGGCAGGAAAAATCAAATGCACAGGTATATATAGGTGGTACCTTGCTCGATAGTAGTAACTGTGAGAGGGATCTCAGAGTCTTAGTAGACAATCTCTTCAATAGGAGCCAGCAGTGTGCTGCAGCTGCCAAAAAAGCCAACACAGTGCTAGGCTGCATTAACAGAGGGATAGAATCAAGATCAAGTGAAGTACTAATACCACTTTACAATGCCTTGGTAAGGCCACACCTGGAATACTGCATCCAGTTTTGGTCACCACGATGTAAAAAAGATGTCGAGACTCTAGAAAGGGTACAGAGAAGAGCAACAAAGATGATTAGGGGACTGGAGGCTAAAACATATAGGGAACGGTTGCTGGAATTGGGTATGTGTAGCTTAATGAAGAGAAGGGTGAGGGGGTGACATGATAGCAGCCTTCCAGTATCTCAGGGGCTGCCCCAAAGAAGAGGGAGTCAAGCTATTCTCCAAAGCCCCTGAAGGCAGGACAAGAAGCAACGGATGGAAACTAATGAAGGAGAGAAGCAACCTGGAACTTTCCTGACCGTTAGAACAATTAACCAGTGGAACTCCTTGCCTCCCGAAGCTCTGAATGCTCCAACACTGGAAGTTTTTAAGAAGAGACTGGACAGCCATTTGCCTGAAATGGTATAGGGTTTCCTGCCTGAGCAGGGGGTTGGACTAGATGACCTCCAAGGTCCCTTCCAACTTTATATTATTATTATTATTATTATTATTATTATTATTATTATTATTATTATTATTATTATTATTATTATTATTATTATTATTATTATTATTATTATTATTATTTGGCTTGCAGACGTTTCATGACCCAACTAGGGAACATATTCAGTGCCAGAAGGGAGTAGGGTTTGCAGGAAGGAGGAGGAGGAGGAGGAGGAGGGCTGTGGAGTCCCTGATGCTCTCCGAGTGTTGGGGTTTTTCCTACAGACGTTTCATGACCCAACTAGGTAGCCCCATCAGTGCTAGAAGGGAGAGGGCAGATTTGCTCTCGGGTTACGACCTATGCCTCCCCCACCCCCACCCCGGCCAGGCTTGGCTCAGCGTGCTTTCCTCTTTGGTAACTCCTTGATTCAGATGCTGTTTTCTGCTGGATTGGTTTGTCTGGAGTTAATCCTTGCTTATTTCGGTCCCCGCCCCCCTGCAAAAACACCCCAAACTCAAAATAGCCATCCAACCCCCACACACACACTCCACAAACCCTTCTGAGCGGGCATCACCCTCCTCGTCCTGTCATTTCCCATCCCGGCAGGCATCGGCTTCGCCATCTGCATCATTGCCTTCTACATGGCCTCCTACTACAACACCATCATGGCCTGGGCTCTCTACTACCTGGTCTCCTCCTTCGCCAGCGAGCTGCCCTGGGTCAGCTGCACCAACGCCTGGAACACCCCCAACTGCCTGAGCTACTTCTCCAACCGGAGCATCGCCTGGACGGCCAACTCCTCCTCGCCCGCCGAAGAATTCTATACGTAAGTGCATGTAAGTCGACAGCGGGACGGCCGGGAAGAGGGGGAGGCGGTGCGGAGGAGCAGCGGGGAAGCCCCCGGCCTTCTTCTCGGAAGGCTTTCCGGACACACACACACACACACACACACACCCAAAATGGGGCACGTCCCTGGCTAGAGACCCCTTTCTCCAGCCGGTCAGGGGACAAAAGAGAGCCCTATTCTGGCCACCAGCTTAGAACACCCCGCCCCCCGCCCCGAACCATGGTATAGGCGGTCTCCTGCTTGAGCAGGGGGATGGACTAGAAGACCTCTGGGGTCCCTTTTAACTCTGATAGTCTATGGTTCTATAAAGAAGGGAAGGAAGGAAGGAAGGAAGGAAGGAAGGAAGGAAGGAAGGAAGGAAGGAAGGAAGGAAGGAAGGAAGGAAGGAAGGAAGGAAGGAGGAAGGAAGGAGAGGAAGAAAGGGAGGGAGGAAGGAAGGAAGGAAGGAAGGAGAGAAAAGAAGGAAGGAAGGAAAGGAGGGAGGGAGGGAGGAAGGAAGGCAGAAGGGAGGGAGGGAGGAAGGAAGGAGAGGAAGAGAAGGAAGGAAGGAAGGAAGGAAGGAAGGAAGGAAGGAAGGAAGGAAGGGAGGGAGGGAGGAGGAAGGAAGGCAGAAGGAGGAGGGAGGGAGGGAGGAAGGAAGGAGAGAAAGGAAGGAAGGAAGGAAAGGAGGGAGGGAGGGAGGAAGGAAGGAGAGGAAAGAAGGAAGGAAGGAAGGAAGGAAGGAAAGAGGGAGGGAGGGTAGGAAGGCAGGAGGGAGGGAGGGAGGAAGGAAGGAGAGAAAGGAAGGAAGGAAGGAAAGGAGGGAGGGAGGGAGGAAGGAAGGCAGAAGGGAGGGAGGGGAGTAAGGAAGGAGAGGAAAGAAGGAAGGAAGGAAGGAAGGAAGGAAGGAAGGAAGGAAGGAAGGAAGGAAGGAGTGAGGGAGGGGAGGGAGGAAGGCAGAAGGGAAGGGAGGGAGTAAGGAAGGAGAGGAAAGAAGGAAGGGAAGAAGAGAAAGGAAGGAAGAAAGGAAGGAAGGAAGGAGAGGAGGAGGGAGGGAGGGAGGAAGGAAGCAGAGGAAAGAAGGAAGGAAGGAGGGAGGGAGTTAGGGAGGGAGGAAAAGAAGGAAGGCAAAGGATAGGAGGAAGGGATAGAATGAAGGAAGGGAGAGGACGGGGAAGGGCTGATGCCATCCGAAGGGTCAGCATCAGCTCCCACGTGCCCCAGCCGATGCTGGCCAATGACCCTGCCTCCTGGGAGGGGTCCTCTAACCCCTCCAGAGGGATGCAGGTAGCCTTGCACAAGCGCCCTCCGTCCCCCCCCCCTCCCCGCGGAGGGTCGGGATGCTGACCAGCCCCTCCCCCCCCCCCGTCTCTGCCCTCCCTGCCAGGCGCCCACGTGCTGCAGATCCACCGGGCGAAGGGCCTGGATGACCTCGGGGCATCAGCTGGCAGCTCACCCTCTGCCTCCTCTTCATCTTCACCATCGTCTACTTCAGCATCTGGAAAGGGGTCAAAACCTCTGGAAAGGTGAAGTGTCAGGCGGGAAGGGGAGGAGGGGGAGGAGGAATGGGGGGAGGGGGACGGCTGGACCCTGGGGTCAAAAAATTACTCCCCCCTGCTCTTTCTCACTCTCTCTCTCTCTCTCTCTCTCTCTCTCCCTTCCCTCCCTCCCTCCCTCTCTCTCTCCCTTCCTCCCTTCCCTTCCCTCCCCCTCTCTTTTCGTCTCCCTTCCTTCCTCCCTCTTTCCTCTCTCTCTCCCTCTCTCCTTGTCAAACCTCGCTCCCTCTCCCTCCCTCTCTTTCCCTTCCCTCTCTCTCCTTCTCTCTTCCAGTCTCCCTCTCTCTCCCACTCTCTCTCCATCTGCTTCCTCTCTCCTTCTCACTCTCCCTTCCTCCCTTTCCTTCCCTCCCCCTTCTCTCTCCCTCCCTCCCTCCCTTCTTTCCCTCCCTCCCTTCCCTTTCTTCTCCTTCCTTCATTCTTTTCTTTCTTCCTGTCCTTCCTTCCTCCCTCCCTCCCTCCTCCCTTTCTCTCTTCCCCCTTTCTCTCCTTCCTTCTTTCCTCCCTCCCTTTCTCTCCTTCTTCCCTTTCTTTCCTTCCTTCCTCCCTCCCTCTCTTTCTCTCCTTCCTCCCTTTCTCTCCTTCCTTCCTTCCTTCCTCCTTCCCTCCTTCTCTTTCTCTCCTCCCTCCCTTTCTCTCCTTCCTTCCTCCCTCCCTCCTCTCTTTCTCTCCTCCCTCCCTCTCTTCTCTCCTGCCTCCCTTTCTCTCCTTCCTTCCTCCCTCCCTCCCTCCCTCTCTTTCTCTCCTCCCTCCCTCCCTCTCTCCCCTCCCATCCCTTGATTCTGCTGGCCCCATGGAAAGCAAACTGACCCCCCCCCCAGATGTGAGTCGTTGAATTCCACTGGCCCTCCATCAAAATTAGCCCCAAAGTTCAAAGTCCCCCCCCCCCCACAACCCGGCCCAAATCTCAGGAGAGCATCTTAAATGTGGAAGGGGGCTGGAAGGCTGTTCTCCTCCTCCAGCAGGGGTGTCCAACCTGGAGACCTGTGGACTTCAACTCCCAGAATTCCAAGCGACCCAGGTCGAACACACACACACACACACACACACACACACACCTGTCCTATAGGTTGTAAAAGCTGAGGAACCTCATTCAAGAGCAGAGAGGTCTGCGTTTCTCCAGCCGGCGTAGGTGGACCGCCATCTTGCATTCTTGAGTGGGAGTCTTCTCACCTGCGTCCCCCTCCCGGCAGGTTGTCTGGGTCACGGCCACCTTCCCTTACGCCATCCTCCTCATCCTCCTGATCCGCGGAGCCACCTTACCTGGAGCCTGGAAGGGGGTCCTTTACTACCTCCAGCCCGACTGGCAGAAGCTTCTTACCACCCACGTAAGTCCCTTGTGTGTGTGTGTGGTGTGTGTGTGTGTGTGTGGTGCAGCCCAACCTTGATTGTAAATCGTCAATCATTCCCTCAAGCCCAGCCCCTCCCCCCCCTTTTTTTTCTAAGACAGAGAGTCCTCAGCTTACAACGTTGGTTGATTTAGGGACCACAGTAAAAAAGCGACTTACGACCGTTTTTCGCACTTACGATCCGTTGCGGCATTTTGTTTAGGGACAAAGTTCAACGTTACAAAGTAATTTATTGCTGTTTTTCAGAGTTAGGACCGTCGCGGCATCCCCCAGGGGTCACGTGATGAAAATTCTGCCGCTTGGCAACTGACTCGTATTTATGACGGTCGCAGCGTCCCGGCGGGGGTGACGTGATCCCCTTTTGCGACCTTCTGACAAGCAAAGTCAATGGGGGGAAGCCAGATTCGCTTGACGACCGTGTTACTAACTTAACGAACTGCAGCGATTCACTTAATGACTGCGTCAGGAGAGGTCATAAAATGGGGCGAAAACTCACTTAACAATCGTCTCACTTAGCAACAGAAATTTTGGGCTCAACTGTGCGCGTAGAACAGAACAGAACAGAACAGAATAGAACAGAATAATGAATGGAATGGAATGGAATAGCAGCTGGAAGGGACCTTGGAGGTCATCTAGTTGAACCCCCCTGCTCAGGCAGGAAACCCTATACCATTTCAGACAAATGGCTGTCCAGTCTCTTCTTTAAAACTTCCAGTGTTGGAGCATTCACAGCTTCTGGAGGCAGGTTGTTCCACTAGTTAATTGTTCTCACTGTCAGGAAGTTTCTCCTTAGTTCCAGGTTGCTTCTCTCCTTGATCAGCTTCAGATCAGATTTTTCCGTGGACAGGAACGGGCATGGTTTCGCATGCTGCCTGCATCCCACGGATGGGGGTTTGCTTGTTTGTGTGGACCGGCTTCTGGCGTGCTATGGACCGGTGCCAGTCCACAGCCCGGGGGCTGGAGACCCCTGTGCTATCATATCCCCCTTAGTCCTTCATTAGACTAGATCCTTGCTTACCCCACTAGCCCCCTTTTCGTCAAAAGATCCCTTTCAAAGTTATTGAGCCAGGTACCCCCTATTCTGTACCTGCGCAGCATTTGGTTTTATGTATGTCTTACATTACAATAGAATGGAATGAAAGAGAAAGAGAAATAAGAGAAAGAGAAAGAGAAATAATAGAAAATAGAAATAGAATCAGAGTAGAATAGAGCTGGAAGGGACCTTGGAGGTCATCTAGTCCAGCCCCCTACTCAGGCAGGAAACCCTAAACCATTTCAGGCAAATGGCTGTCCAGTCTCTGCTTAAAATCTTCCAGTGTTGGAGCATTCACCACCTCTGGAGGCAGGTTGTTAATAATAATAATAGAGTTGGAAGGGACCTTGGAGGTCATGTAGTCCGACCCCCTGCTCAGGCAAGAGAGCCTATACCATTTCAGACAAATGGCTGTCCAGTCTCTGCTTAAAATCTTCCAGTGTTGGAGCATTCACCGCTTCTGGAGGCAGGTGGTTCCACTGGTTAATTGTTCTCACTGTCAGGAAGTTTCTCCTTAGTTCTAGGTTGCTTCTCTCATTGAGGAGTTTCCATCCGTTGCTTCTTGTCCTGCCTTCTCGTGCTTTGGAGAACAGATTGACCCCCCCTTCTTTGGGGCAGCCCCTGAGATACTGGAAGGCTGCTATCCTGTCCCCCCTCGCCCTTCTCTCATTAAACTGGACATTCCCAATTCCAGCATCCGTACCTTGTATGTTTTAGCCTCCAGTCCCCTGATCATCTTCATTGCTCTTCTCTACACTCTTTCTAGAGTCTCAACATCTTTTTTACATCGTGGTGACCAAAACCGGAGGCCGTACTCCAAGTGTGGCCTTACGAAGGCCTTGTAAAGTGGTATTAACCCTTCCCGTGATCTTGATTCCATCCCTCTGATGGAATTTTATTTTTGAAAGATTCTCTCAGCGGAGATGATGACGCTAAGCAAGACAGTCGTTAAGTGAGACCTGCTCCATTTTACAACTTTTCTTGCCATAGCTGCTAAGTGGATCGCTGCAATTGTTAAACGAGTAACATGGTCGTTAAGTGAATCCGGATTCCCTTGTCGCAAAGGAGATCATGTGACACACACACCACACCGTCGTGTGAACCAGTTGCCCAGTGTTTGAATTGGGATTGCGTGACTGCGGTGATGCTGCAACAGTTGTTAAGTGTGGAAAAATGGTCCTCGGTCCCCTTTTTGCGATTGGAAGGGTCATTAAATGAATCGCTGTAAGTCGAGGACTGCCTGTATAACATTCACCTCCTTTATTAGTACACCAAGGCAGTTCTTACCTGGCGCGATCAATCTAAAACCTTAATCGGTCTAGAATAAAAAAATAAAAATGACATCTCCCGTGCAATTTATCGGTTAAGAAACCAATGTTTTTGGTAATATCAATCAGCACACGAGCCGGGGGAAAATCCAGTTTAGCCGAGCCTATCCCTGCAAAAGATAATAATAATAATAATAATAATAATAATAATAATAATAATAATAATAATAATAATAATAATAATAATAATAATAATAATCACCACCACCATCATCATCATCATCATCACAAAATCTCTGAGGTTTAGTGTGTCCCTTTCCTACACGTAGTTATAAAAAAAATTGCACAGAGTATCAAGATCCAGACACTTTTAAGTAATAAATTCGGCAAGCAATCAGATTAGATATTCTAATATTCTCCAGCGGGATGGCTGATAGGGAGAGTTCAAGAGGAAATGAAGGCAGGCTGTTATTTGATCAAAAGCAAGGCTGCAATAAGCCCAGGTGACACCTTTAAAAGTAATAATTTTTATTTTTTTGCTATTGTGCTGACTATCTCTGAAGTGAGGAAGGAGCAGATCGTAATCGGTCGATCGGAGTCTGGACGTGCCCAGAATAACCTGGGACCAGCCAAGAATAAGAGAATAACAAAGTCAGAAGGGACCTTGGAGGTCTTCTAGTCCAACCTCTGCTCGAGCAGGAGAGCCTGTATTAAAGGTGGTCCAACTTTGGAACTTTAAGACTTGTGGACTTCAACTCCCAGAATTCCCCAGCCAGCATAGAATTCTGGGAGTTGAAGTCCACAAGTCTTAAAGAGTTCCCAAAATTGGACATGGTTTACCATTTTGAGCAAATGGCTGACCAGTCTTTTCTTGAAAGCCTCCAGTGACGGGAGCACCCACAACTTCTGGAGGCAAGGAGTTCCACTGAGTAATTCTTCTCCCTGTCAGGAAGCTTCTCCTAGTTGCAAGAGGGGAACATCTGAGTCTCTCCAGGAGGAGGGGAAAAGGGGGAGGGGGGAGGCTAGAAAAGCCGAATGGAGGAGTCTCTTCAAGGTCGTCCATGGAGACTGTTGGGCTCTTCGGCCTTCAGGGATATCAGCGCTTTCCAGATGTTCTAGATGCTTCAGTAACATCATCAGTGCTAGAAAGTGTGTGGGGTTTGTGGGGGAGGAGGAGGAGGAGGAGGAGGAGGAGGAGGAGGAGGAGGAGGAGGAGGAGGAGACGACAACTATGGGGTCCTTGGTGCTGAGTTTGGTTATTGCAGACGTTTCATGACCCAGCTAGGGAACATCATCAGTGCTAGAAGGGAGGAGGAGGAGGAGGAGGAGAGGAAGGAGGAGGAGGAGGAGGAAGACAACTGTTGGGGTCCTTGGTGCTCTCTGAGTTTGGTTGCTTTCTTACAGATGTTTCATGAACCAACTAGTGAACATCATCAGTACTAGGGGTTTGCACTCTGTTTATTTTTGATAGTTTGCCATGTCAGTGTTGTGGTGGGAAGGTTGCTGTCTTCTTAGTAGGTCCTTGAGTCCTTGGTTGTGTACTGTACTGTGTAAGAAGAGAGCAAACTCCACCCCCTTCTCGTCCTGTTGAGGTAATGAAACATCTGCAAGGAAACCACCCAGCTCAGAGAACACCAAGGACCCCACAGTCCCTCCTCCTCCTCCTCCTCTTTGCAAACTACACTCCCTTTGTAACACTGGTGATGTAACCTAGTTGGGTTATGAAATGTCTCCAAGAAAACAGCCCAGCTCAGAGAGCACCAAGGACCTTTTTGGTTCTCCTCCTCCTCCTCCTTCTCCTCCTCCTCCTCCACCACCACAACCACAACAACCCCTCTCGCTTCTAGCACTGATGATGTTACTTAGTACAGGTAAAGAAACATCTGCACACAAAAAAAAAGCCAAACTCAGAGACTGAGTGGTGCAAATGGGTGTGGAGCCATCTTGGAACTGCGGAAAGGACCGTGGGGTAGACTGTAGATGGATGACGTCCTATCCCTCCCCCTCTGTTGAGGGAGGGGCGTTCAATTTTGACACAGGTGGCCTCAACGACTCTCTAAAAGGAGGCAAATGACCGGCTCTCTGCAAGGAGTATAAATCCTCCCATTCCCCACCATCCAGTCAGAGCCGAGGAAGCTTCTGGGAGGAGAAGGGGAAACGTCTTCAGAGGAAAAACAAGAAAGTCCAGTTGCCTCCTGAAAAATTATCCTTTGGGATAATCCTGTCCTGGATGGCGGAGAGCCTCCATAGACAAAGGCAGGAGACAAATAAATAGTTAAAAATTAAAAAAAAGACACACACCGTATCTCACTTTCCTGGACAAGGTCCTGTGGAGCAACGAAGGGTTAAGACAGCCTTAAAGATCTTAAAGTAACAGGAAAGGAGAAGGGGGTTTCTGAGCCTCGATAAAAGCGTCAATGCTCAAATAAAATATTCCGGTGTCCAATCCTAAAAGTAGTTCCAGCAGAGGTAAGGAGCTGCCCCCAAAGAAGAGGGAGTCAAGCTATTCTCCAAAGCGCCGGGAGGCAGGACGAGAAGCAACGGATGGAAACTCATCAAGGAGAGAAGCAACCTGGAAACTAAGGGAGAAACTTCCTGACAGTTACACAATTAACCAGTGGAACAACCTGCCTCCAGAGCTGGTGAATGCTCCAACACTGGAAGTTTTTAAGAAGAGACTGGACAGCCATTTGCCTGAAATGGTATATAGCAGGGGTGTCAAACTCAATTTCATTGAGGGCCGCATTGCAGTTGCCCTCAGGGGGGCCGGGTGGGTATGGCCTGGGTGGGTGTGGCCTGCTGGGTGGGCGTGGCTAGAGTGCGTATGGCCTACTGGGTGGGCGTGGCCAGCTCTACATCGTTCGCATCAAGGGTGCCTATGGGGGCCTGGGCAGGAGTGGGACAGAGCTGAGGGTCTCTGGCGGAAGGAGGGTCTCTGGGCCAGGGCCAAGGCAGTGGGGGGCCGTTCCCTCCCTGTTTCCAGGATGGCTTCACGGGCCACATGAAACCACTTTGCGGGCCTGATCTGGCCCCCGGGCCTTGTGTTTGACATGTCTGGTATAGAGGGTTTCCTGCCTGAGCAGGGGGTTGGACTAGATGACCTCCAAGGTCCCTTCCACAACATTATTATTATTATTATTATTATTATTATATTATTATTATTATTATTATTATTATTATTATTATTATTATTATTATTATTATTATTATTATATTATTATCAACCTACCTTCCAGAAGTGGTGAATGCTCCAACACTGGAAGTTTTTAAGAAGAGACTGGCAGCCCATTGGTCTGGAATGGTATATAGGGTTTCCTGCCTGAGTAGGGGGTTGGAGTAGATGACCTCTAGGGTCCCTTCCAACTTGATGATGATGATGATGGTGGCGGTGGGTGGTGGTGGATTCGTGAGCCAAGCAGGCAAGGTTGGTCCCGCGAGGGAATGCAAAGTGGGGCGGGGTCTTCCCGCCCTTCCCGCGGTTTTCACGGGCCGTTTGCCTGGTGGGGCTGTGTGGGTCTGTCTCCGCAGGTGTGGGTGGACGCAGCGGCCCAGATCTTCTTCTCCCTGGGACCGGGATTCGGGGTCCTCCTGGCGTTTGCCAGCTACAACAAGTTCCACAACAACTGCTACCAGTAAGTGCCCTTCGTGGAGAAGGAAAAAGGAATTTTCACGGGGGGGGGGGGGGGCTGGCAGAAAAGTCGGAATGCAGAGACACAGGAAGACTTCTTTGGAAGAGGCCGGATAGGTATGATTTTTTTTTTCTTTTTTCTTTTCTTTTTTCTTTTTCTGTTCTTTTCCTGTTTCGTTTTCCTTTTCTTTCTTTTTTTTCCCTTCTTTCTTCCTTTCTCTCTTTTCTTTCTTTCTTCTTTTCTCTCTTTCTCTCTTTCTTTCTCCCTTTCTTTTTTCTTTCTTCTCCCTTTCTTTCTTTCTTTCTTTCCTTTCTTTCTTTTCTTTCTTTCTTTCCTCTTTGTCTCTTCTTTTTCTTTCTTTTTCTTTCTTTCTGTTTCTTTTTTTTTCCTTTCTTCTCCCTTTCTTTCTTTCTTTTTTCTTTCTTCCTTCCTTCCTTCCTTCCTTCCTTCCACTCCCTCTTTCTTTCTTTTTTCCCTTCTTTCTTCCTTCCTTTCTCTTTTCTTTCTTTCTTCTTTCTTTCTTCTTTCTTTCTTTCCTTTCTTCTTTCTTCTCTTCTTTCTTTCTTTCTTCACCCTTTCTTATTTTTTCTTTCTCCCTTTCTTTTTTCTTTCTCCCTTTCTTTCTTTCTCTCTTCTTCCTTCCTTCCTTCCTTTCTTTCCTTCCATCTTCCTTCCTTCCTTCCTTCCTTCCTTCCTTTCCTTCCTTCCATCTTCCTTTCTTCCTTCTTCTTTCTCTCTCTCCCTCCCTCCCTCCCCTCCTCCCTTCCTCCTTCCTTCCTTCCTTCCTTCCTTCCTTCCTTCCTTCCTTTCCTTCCTTCCGTCTTCCTTTCTTTCTTTCTTTCTCTTTCTCCCTTCCGTTCCTTCCTTCCTTCCTTCCTTCCTTCCTTCCTTCCTTCCTTCCTTCCTTCTTTCTTTCTTTCTTCCCTTCCTCTCTCTTTCTCTTTCTTTCTTTCTTTCTTTCCTTTCTTTCTTTCTTTCTTTCTTTCTTTCTTTCTTTCTTTCTTTCTTTCTTTCTTTCCTTCTTCCTTCCTTCCTTCCTCTCTCTGTCTCTTTCTTTCTGTCCTCCTTTATTATTATTACAAATAATTCAAGGTGGTGAACATACAGGTAGTCCTCGATTTACAGCAGTTCATTTAGTGACCGTTCAAAGTTACAACAGCACTGGGGGGAAAAAGGGACTTATGGCCATTTTTCACACTTAACGACCGCTGCAGCCTCCCCCGTGGCGATGTGATCCAAAATTGAGGTTTGGCAACTCATCGATATTTATGACGGTTGACAGTTTCTTCGGGGTCATGTGACCTCCGTTTCGGTTGCTAAACGGGACAGTTGTTAAGTGAGCTTTGCTCCATTTTACGACCTTTCTTGCCACCGTTGTTAAGTGGATCACGGCCGTGGTTAAGTTAGTACCCACGGTCGTTAAGTGAATCTGGCTTCCCCCATTGACTTTGCTGGCCAGAAGGCGGCCTGAGGGGATCATGTGATCCCCAACCCCCGGCACGCTGCGACCGTCGTAAGTGTGAATCAGCTGGCGAGCGTCTCAATTTTGATCACGGGGACCACACTGCGACGGTCATAAACGTGAAACGACGGCCCAACCTCGCATCCCAGCTAGTCCGGTCCGTCCAGCTCCTCCTTCAGGTTGTGGGGTGGGGGTGGGGGGCGGAAGAGGCCCCTGGGCAGAAACCCCCTCTGATGAGGCTGACTAGGTTGTGGGTTGTCGTTGTAGGGACGCTCTGGTCACCAGCGCCATCAACTGCCTGACGAGTTTCCTGGCGGGATTCGTCATCTTCACGGTGCTGGGCTACATGGCGGAGATGAGGGGTCAGCCGGTTTCAGAAGTTGCGAAAGATACCGGTAAGATCCCCTCGGGTTTACATCAAGGGGGTCCATCCTTGCCAGCTTGAAGACCTATGGACTTCCACTCCCAGAATTCCCCAGCCCGCTGGCTGGGGAATTCTGGGAGTGGAAGTCCATAGGTCTTCAAGCTGGCAAGGATGGACCCCCCCCCCCCTGCTTTGCAGCCATGCTGAGTTTTTCCCAGGACGGTTTGTTGACTTTGGGGGAAAAAGTTCAGAGAAGAGCAACTAGGACGATCGAAGACCTGGAGACTAAAACATACGAAGGACGGCTGCGGGATTTGGGAATGGCCAGTCCGGAGAAAAAAAGGACTGGGGTGGGTGGTGGTGGGGGACAGGATAGCCGTCTTCCAGTATTGAGGGGCTGCCCCCAAAGAAGAGGAGGGGGCGGGGTTTAACTTATTTTCCAAAGCAGCAGAAGGCAAGAGGAGAAACAACAGATGGAAAATAGTCAAGGAGAGAAGCGACGTGGAGGATGAAGGAGAAACTTCTTAACAGTGAGAACAGTTAACCAGTGGAACGGCTTGACGCCAGAAGTTGTATGTGGCCAAACACTTGCAGGTTTTTAAGAAGAGACTGGACAGTCCTTGTCTGGAATGGTCTAGGGCAGGGGTCAGCAACCTGAAACAGTGAAAGAGCCACTCGGAACCGGTTCCCTCACAAAGGAAAAACTGGGAGCCGCAAAAAATGTGTGCACATGCGCATATATGCACGCATGAGCAGAACAGGGTTTGACTGAAGAGTGGAGCCAAGGCGAGATATGCACCTACCCTGCATACTTGAATTGATTGGTTGAACTTTTTTTAGTCCCACTTTTTTTTTTTTTTGGACTGCACATGGCAGAGGACCGGGAGCCGCAGGAGACGGCTGAAAGAGCCACATGCGGCTCTGGAGCCGCGGGTTGCAGACCTGTGGTCTAGGGTCTCCTGCTTGAGCAGGGGGTTTGGACTAGATGACCTCCAAGGTCCCTTCCAGCATTTTTGTTCTGTTATTCTATAGGAGGGAGGGAGGGAGGGAGGGGAGGGAGGGAGGAAGGAAGGAAGGAAGGAAGGAAGGAAGGAAGGAAGGAAGGAAGGATGGGAATGAGAGGAGGATGGGGAGGGAGATGGGAATGAAGGAGGGAGGGAGGGAGGGAGGGAAGGGAGGGGAGGAAGGAAGGAAGGAAGGAAGGAAGGAAGGAAGGAAGGAAGGAAGGAAGGAAGGAGGGAAGGAAGGAAGGAAGGAAGGAAGGAAGGAAGGAGGATGGGGAGGGAGATGGGAATGAAGAAAGGAGGGAGGGAGGAAGGAAGGAAGGAAATGGGAATGAGAGGAAGGAAGGAAGGAAGGAAGGAAGGAAGGAAGGAAGGAAGGAAGGAAGGAAGGAAGGAAGGAAAAAGTGATGGAAGAAAGGCAAGAAGGGAAGAAAGGGAGGGAGGGAGGGAGGAAGGAAGGAAGGAAGGAAAAAGATTGAAGGAAGGAAGGAAAAGAGATGGACAGAAGGAAGGAAGGAGAAAGATGGAAGGAAGGAAGGAAGGAAGGAAGGAAGGAAGGAAGGAAGGAAGGAAGGAAGGAAGGAAGGAAGGAAGGGCAATGGATGGAAATTAATCCAGGAGAGAAGCAACCTGGAATTAAGGAGAAACTTCCTACAGCCACCTCTCTGGAATGGCATAGGAGGGTGGACTAGAAGGACCTCCAAGGTCCCTTCCAGCTCTATTCTGACTGACTGATCGAACCCAACTTTCACCCTGGATCACAAGGTCCAAGGCTGGCTGCAATCCCTACTACTTGGAAGCGTCCGCAGGGTCACCCTTGCCAGACGTCTTGGAATAGTAGCATGTGTGCGTTGGCAACCCCTGACCAGGCTGGACACCATCCCTGGTCATAGTTGCTGGACCAGAGCGACACGAACTCGAAGAGGGGTGGGCATCGGAGAACATTTGGAAACCAAACTGCGTCAGCTGGTCTTTCAAGCCCAGCCAGTTTAGATTTTATTGTGTTTAATTGTTTATTGTAGCTTGGTGACGTCACCCGTCCGGGGAATTTGGTCAAGGGTGAGGCGTCGATGCCTAAAACAAACTAAAATAGCATTAATAAAAATGGAGGAATATGCCGTTGCATTGTGGCGGCTGCTGTACTGGAGCCTGGTTAGCACTGAGGACAATAAAAATGCTGCTTTTTATTTTTGAAAGGGTGAAACAAACAGAAGTCAGGTTATTTGAACAACAGCTTATTACAAAACTTTCCCTGGCCAGGATGAAGGTCACCAATCCTAAAGTGGACATCATTTCCTTCCTTCCTTCCTTCCTTCCTTCCTTCCTTCCTTCCTTCCTTCCTTCCTTCCTTCTCCTTCCTTTTCTTCTTTCCTTCCTCCATCCCATCTCTTTTTCCTTCCTTTCCTTCTCCCTCCCTCCCTCCCTCCTTTTCTTCCTTCTTGCCTTTGTTCCATCAGCTTTTTTGCTTCCTTCCTTCCTTCCACCCTCCCTCCCTTCCATCTTTTTCCTTCCTTCCTTCCTCCTTTCTTCCTTCCTTCCTTCCTTCCTTCCTTCCTTCCTTCCTTCCTTCCTTCCTTCCATCTTTCACCTTCCTTCCTTCTGTCCATCTCTTTTCCTTCCTTCCTTCCATCTTTTTCCTTCCTTCCTTCCTTCCTTCCTTCCTTCCTTCCTTCCATCTTTCTCCTTCCTTCCTTCTGTCCATCTCTTTTCCTTCCTTCCTTCCTTCCTTCCTTCCTTCTTTCCTCCCTTTCTTCCTTCCTTCCTTCTTCCATCTTTCACCTTCCTTCCTTCTGTCCATCTCTTTTCCTTCCTTCCTTCCATCTTTTTCCTTCCTTCCTTCCTTCCTTCCTTCCTTCCTTCCTTCCTTCCTTCCATCTTTTTCCTTCCTTCCTTCCTTCCTTCCTTCCTTCCTTCCTTCCTTCCTTCCTTCCTTCCACCCTCCCTCCCTTCCATCTTTTTCCTTCCTTCCTCCCTTTCTTCCTGCTTGCCTTCTTGCCTTTCTTCCATCTTCCATCACTTTTTCCTTCCTTCCTTCCTTCCTTCCTTCCTTCCTTCCCTTCCTTCCTTCCTTCCTTCCTTCCTTCCTTCCATCCATCTTTCTCCTTCCTTCCTTCTGTCCATCTCTTTTCCTTCCTTCCTTCCATCTTTTTCCTTCCTTCCTTCCTTCCTTCCTTCCTTCCTTCCTTCCTTCCTTCCTTCCTTCCTCCCTCCCTCCCTCCCTCCCTCCCTTCCATCTTTTTCCTTCCTTCCTTCCTCCCTTTCTTCCTGCTTGCCTTCTTGCCTTTCTTCCATCTTCCATCACTTTTTCCTTCCTTCCTTCCTTCCTTCCTTCCTTCCTTCCTTCCTTCCTTCCTCCCTCCCTCCCTCCCTCCCTCCCTCCCTTCCATCTTTTTCCTTCCTTCCTTCCTCCCTTTCTTCCTGCTTGCCTTCTTGCCTTTCTTCCATCTTCCATCACTTTTTCCTTCCTTCCTTCCTTCCTTCCTTCCTTCCTTCCTTCCTTCCTTCCTTCCTTCCTTCCTTCCTCCCTCCTCCTCCCTCCCTCCCTTCCATCTTTTTCCTTCCTTCCTTCCTCCCTTTCTTCCTGCTTGCCTTCTTGCCTTTCTTCCATCTTCCATCACTTTTTCCTTCCTTCCTTCCTTTCTTCCTTCCTTTCTTCCTTCCTTCCTTCCTTCCTTCCTTCCTTCCTTCCTTCCTTCCTTCCTTCCTTCCTTCCTTCCTTCCTTCCTTCCTTCCTAGCATCTGTTTCTGCACTGGAAGAACAAGACAGAAACAAGACAGAAGGAAGAGGAGGAGGAGGAGGAGGGGGGGAGGGAGGAAGAGGAGGAGGAGGAGGAGGGGGAGGCGAGGAGGAGGAGGAGGGGAGGGAGGAAGAGGAGGAGGAGGAGGAGGAGGGGGCTTCTCAAAGGCAAGCAAGAGCAGGAGTGACTCCTTCCTTTCTCCGCTTACCAAAACAGGACCCCAGCCTGCTCTTCATCACCTACGCCGAGGCCATCGCCAACATGCCGGCCTCCACCTTCTTTGCCATCATCTTCTTCCTGATGCTGATCACCCTCGGACTGGACAGCACGGTGAGCAGGGCAGGCGCCCTTTACGAAGAGAGAATTCCTAGGCGCCGGCGGGATCCCGTGACTCCCCTGCGCCATGAACATCCACACAAGTAGTTCCAGCCTTTTTGCAAAGTTGGAGGCTTTGGTCCGGCGGCCACAAATCAGGGGGTGGTGGCAAAGTGGGTGAGGGTCTCGATGCCCTGGGCCCTCTTTTTCTGCAAAAGCTCCTCCTTCAAGAAGCTGCAAACTCGGTTTGCAAACTCTGATTGCCACTTGGAAGGATGAGATGGGGTATCTGAAGAGCGGTCGCAGAAGGAGGGGTGGGGGATACCCAGGCAGTGGGGAGGGGGTTTAAGGCTTCCACTCAGGTGGGTCGGGGGTCACGTCTTTGTTCCGGTTGAGGGCACTAATTTCTAAGAAGGATTCTGTCAGACCCTGGTTGTTTCTCACTCCGGAGATGTGGGATAACACACTGTTTCTCGATGTTGGCGACGTTAAGCCGGGTGGACTTCAATTCCCAGAATCTGGGGAATTGAAGCCCACCCGGCTTAACGTTGCTGATGTTGAGAAACGCACAAATAAATGGATGCCAGGAGAGAAGATTTTTGCATTCAATCTCGGCAACGTCGACATTCCCACTTCCCCACTGAGGAGCGGGTGGGATTAGATGACCTCAAAGGACCCCCCCCCTCCCACCTTCGCAATTTGAATGCCAGGAGCTGCACGGCCAGGCGTCCCCCTGAGAGTTTGCAGGCCTTCTGAACAGAGAAGAACAGGGTTGGAAGAGACCTCCGAAGTCAT
The DNA here is from genome assembly GCA_024294585.1 of Vipera latastei. NCBI lineage: Eukaryota > Metazoa > Chordata > Lepidosauria > Squamata > Viperidae > Vipera > Vipera latastei. Next base: position 368,105,560 of record CM044354.1, read on the forward strand.
CTAGTCCACCCCCCCACACCCCTCACCCACTCAAGTAGGAGTCCCCCCATACCATCCCAGGCCCCACGGCTGTCCGGTTTCTTCTTGATGGAAAAAGCCACCACGTCAGGAGCGAACCCTCCCATTATGGCTCCTTATTATTTCTTTTCTTGACCCCTCCCTGTGTTTTATTTTATTTTTTTTTTATTTTTTATTTTAATTCCCCTCCCCCTCCCCAGTTTGCAGGCTTGGAGGGGGTCATCACCGCCGTGCTGGATGAATTCCCCCACATCTGGGGCAAACGGAGGGAGATGTTTGTGTTGATCTTCATTGTGACGTGTTTCATGGGCTCTCTGTCCACGTTGACTTTCGTAAGTAGCTGATCCGGCCACCGGAGGGGACGGAGGGGAGGGGAGGGAGTGGGTCTGCAGCCCCCTTGTGAAAGTGGTGTGTGTGTGTGTGTGTGTGTGTGTTTGTGTGTGTGTGTCTGCTGCAGGCCAACCTTTGCAATACACTGCAAGCCGGAATTGAATGGGGTCCCACATCACTCTGAATCACAGACCACGGTTGATAGACCACGGTTGAGCCAGGATGGAACTGCAGTCAGGGAGAGAGGGGGCCCCGGAATTGCTTGGAAGATGGGTAGCTATATAAATAACAATAACAGCAATAATAACAACAACGACAACAGTGAGAACAAGAACGACAACGAATGATAATGAGAATAGAGTTGGAAAGGGACCTTGGAGGTCTTCTGTCTACAAACCCCCCGCTCAGGAAGGAGACCCCCCCCTATGCCATTTCAGAATAACAGAGTAATAGAGTTGGAAGGGACCTTGGAGGTCATCTAGTCCAACCCCCCGCTCAGGCGGGAAACTGTACACCATTTCAGAGAAATGGCTGTCCAGTCTCTTCATTAAAAACTTCCAGGGTTGGAGCATTCACAGCTTCTGGTGGCAAGCTGTTTCCACTGGGTGATTGTTCTAAATGTTTTTTTTAAAAAAAAAACTAAAATAAAAGGAAATAAAATATCAGTTGCAAAAGGCAGCTTTACTCGGAACAGTGGGACACCCTGCAACGATACCTCTAATACCACGAACATCTACATCTGCCTCTCCCGGGTCTTTGGGAAGGACTCAATAAGTGGACAAAAACGCCAGATCCGGTCTGACTATCTAGCTGTGTGACAAACCAAAGCTAAAC